>JAQFJA010000008.1:20632011-20657302 GCA_029874485.1 Naso brachycentron | reverse complement strand
ATGAAGTCGTCCCCCAAAACATGTCTTTTTCGTTTTGTTTTTTACTTTTATTAAGAAGAAGAAAAAAAAAGCAATCACATAGGTAGAAAAGTTTTAATGCAACTATGGTGAGAAAGTCAGTCAGACATGACAAAAAATATCAAGTCCTTCTTACCGGCTCTGTTATCCACGACAATAACTGAACACCTTTGCTTTATTCTGGTGACTGTTTGCAGCCACCTAAAGGCAGCAGGTAACTGTTTATTATCTGCTGTCTTAAGATGGAGTGATGTCACACCACAGCTACTAACGGCAAATCTGATGGATAAAATCAGAACTAAAAAAAAACACATAAACATTTTGCACAAGGGTTAGAATTTACTGGGCATCATTTAATTCGGTTCCCATTAAGATGGCCACGATGCAAAAATGGTGAGACTCTTTTTTTTCTTTGTTAAAAGAAGCTATCACATTAATTAATACATTTAAAAGCAAACATTTCCTGCCTGCCAGTGTAGAAAGTTCACAACATACTTTAAATAATATTTGTTTTGCAAATTAATTATTTACTCTTTATATCTATAATTGCTTGCAAACGCTGTCTTTTGTGAGCCTTAAATGAAAATGGTAAAAGTTACTGCTGACTCTATCGTGTGAACACTATTGACTGTCAGAGTACTTCACTGCTCTCTCAGTTCAGTTTTTGCCTTTTTGTTCTGTCAACATAACTTACATTTAAAAAATCAGTTGCTGACATTGATGCAGAATCAATCACATGCATGCAAGAAGGTATTTTTCAAGCATTCTGAGTTTATACTGCAGATCAAAAGGTGTGTTGGAGATGGAAACATTAAAACCCACATACTGTCACATGCATGTCAGATCATATTATTTTTAAAATGTTTATCCAAAACATGAGCTGGAGCTTACCAACATCAGGTTTCTGTGGATTAAGGAGGCAACAAATTACTTTTCCTCTTTTTTTCTAGCAGAAGAAGGCTTCCATAGACATTAAAGCCACAACATGCCATTTTTGAAAGGATACATAAGCACCTCCCATCTTTTGTTAATCCACCTGTACTTGATCCAGTACGACCAATCTGTTACAGTATGTTGGGTAGTGTTATCCAACTTTGGGTCAAGAATGCTGTTTGACTAACTTTCCTTACTTGCAACACATTTATCATTTTCTTGTAAATGCATCTTGGGTACCTCTGTTCAGCAAAGTCTACATTACATAGGCTCTCTATAATAAAAATATATATCGTTTATTTAGAAACAATTTCGTGAAAGTAAAATATTATGTACACCTTACTTACATAAAAGAAAACTCTATTTGCAAAAAACAGATTTTTGTTTTTGTAGATTCCATTCCATTGCCTTGTTTCCCTTGTTTGCAAAAAACATTGCTATCAATATACAAGCAGACCCTCTGCAAAACAGCTTTTTCATCAAGTCAAGTTCTTATCAGTTGTACTCCTTTGAGACTAAATGTGATGCTCATTCAATCCTGTAAAACAAACCGGCATCTGACGGAAATCCAGACGTGTCGGTGTGTGAAAGTAGTGAGGGCAACTGCAGCAGCTCCAGTCACTGATTTAGTGACTTTGGTCTCACCCAGCACAAGAGAGAGGGCATGGAAGCTGTAGAGGGTGATCATGAGTCCTTCACAGCTCAAAGACACAGAGATAATCATTTACGCTAATTCTTGCGCAGTTTAAAATTTTTTATCACCTAACTTGTATTTGTTTAGATGGTGGGAAGAAGCTCAAACAAGCACAAGGAGACGTGAAAAATGAAACTATCAGAGCCACATTTGTTTGACTCTGAGGTGACAGTGCTGACACAGAGACACAACTCCTTCCTCATACAGTACATACCCAGAGGGATTACGCTGTCTTTGTCACACGTTCACCAAGTCTTTGACAACAGTCATGCTTCCACACGTCTGTCATTCTGGCTGGGGCTGCTTGATGTTGCAAGTAGTGACAGCATTATCACGAGGAGGCCCGCAGAGAGAAGGAGAGTAAGAATGAGACAGAAAAGAGCACAACCTCAGCAGGAGTCCCAAAGACCTCTCAGGGCTCACAGCTGGACAGATCTGCCTCAGTGACATCCGCCCTGCCTGGGAGAAAGTGCTACTAACAAAGCATAAACAGCAACAAAAGTGCTGGAACAAGATTTGACAAAACCCTAGGGTCCCCATTTTTCAACCAAATGTCAAAACCATCAAGACAAAAATGTGTGTACGTTTAGATGTACTTCTGACAATGTGTACCAAAACTCTTGCTGTGTGCGGCTGAAGTTCATGCAACCTATTGTCATTAATAATAATTTATCCAATAATTTCGATAGTTTTTGCAATCTGGATTTCATACTCACAAGTACATTTCGTAAGCAAACATTAATAGCTTCTCTTTTACGTTAAACTTGAAAGCTAGAAGCCGACTTGAGATTTTAAAGACACTGAATATGAGTATGAAGAGACTAGAGCTATTACTTTAACACTAATGGGGCTAACTGCACCTTCAAATCTGGACACATATTCACAAATCTTTCCAGATCTGCATATACACAGTCAGGTCCCTCACCAGTACTAGTAAACATTTGCAAATGTCAGGTCAAACATTCATAAGACTCGTTTTCAAAGCTGTGTGCATATTCACATAATCTTAGCACATACTACACAAATGAAAAGCCTCATTTTATGTCTTGTTTTGAAAAACAGTGTATTCCTGAAACAACACAGTGTTTAATCAGTTAAACATTCACACATTAACAGTAATAAACTGTTACTCTGCATGTTCTTGTGTGTGCCCCCTCAGGAGAATGCAGCTTCAGCTCGGCAGGTGTTTACGACGGCACCGTGTTCAGCCGGATATTTCAGATCCTTTACCGAAATGAGGAGATTACGGTGAATGACTGTATGATCTTCAAAGTCCACCTGCTTTTGGATGGGGAAAGGGTGAGTCATGCTGGTGACATTTTCTGTACACACACAAGCACACATACACACATACATACACACACACACACTCCCTTTTGAATCAAAAAAAAGAAAAAGAGAATAGAGAATGCCATTTGGCTGCACATTTTGTTAGCAGCCGGGCAATAAATGGCATGACAGATAGTTAAAGTGAAAGTAGCTGTATAGTTAAATTAAATGACCATTAATTAATGCGTTTTAGTATCTAATGTTCCATCCTACGCAAGTGTCTAGTCTTTTGCTATAAAAAGTTTAAAAAATAGTTTTGTTGAATAGACCTCTGTTGTTGCTGAAGCTGTGCTGTATACATTTATCAGCTTTTCAGAGCTACAGTGGAAATGGTGCTTCTATTCTCGTCTGTTACCTCCGATTTTACACACATAACTTGCGATGGTGTCTTGGGGTCTGAGTGCTTATGTGAGCATATCAACCTAAGAGGGATGTTCCCTTGACAGAACTAAAATGAATGTATTCTGAACAAAACAAAATTTCAAGAAAAAAGGCAATAAAAAAGCGTGTAGCAGGAATGTGTTTTTCCTTTTTTCCATCCTGGTAATCATCTCACACCCCTCAGTTTTATCTTTCAAGCTTCCAGGGGAAGTTCAGAGACCTTCAGACTGACAACAATCGATCGTTGCGCTTCACAAACACAGCAGAGCCCCTTTTAAGGCAAAGAGCAGAAACTGCAGCAATTATAGATATCAGCAAAGTGATGATTTGGTGAGATTTTCACCAGCCTAATGGAATCTAAAAGAAAATAAATCTTAGCAATTGAGTGTAGTTGTGAATTCACAACAAATGTATTCTTGACCCCTGCCTTTGCTTGAGTTACCGAGTTGCAATTGTTGTGTTTGGTTTTTTTTGTTGTTTTTTTTCTTAGTAAAAGTCTTAAGGGGTTTTGAAAATGTGATGATTTAATTGGCTAGAATTTGGGACCTTGAAGTAAAATATAATCTGGAGCTCCAGAGGGACTGAGGCATTCTCTGATGACCAAAAACAAGTAAAGTTATAAAAACACAGGACTAGTTGTTCATATTTCTTGTGCGAGCACTTACAAGAGGGTCTCCTTGCTGATGGTGACTGGCAATGGAAGGTTGACACAAAGGAGTTTTCAAGTGGGTACTCACCTTCCTTGGTGCTATATTAATGGGCCCACAACACCTCAGTGATCAATCAGTGATCAGTGATGATATCTGGCATCCCAGCCCCCCTCTGAGTCAACTTGGCCATCTACTTTGGGGCCCCTCAGGGGTCTTGCCTCTTCACTGGGAGCAGGTTGCTGCTTCTCTCTGCTGCCTCCAAGGCAGATTTAATGGCCAAGTACATACTTTGGTCTCTGATTTCCAGAGCTCTGAGCAGTCTCATCGTTGATGTTGCCACAAATTTTCTGCACACCTCCTCCACAGGGTGGACCTCAACATTCTAGCCTCCATGTTGTGCTTAAGCAGCTAGCTAGCTAATGCTTAAAGTTGGGCGATAGATTAAAATTTCCAACGGGCCACCATCAGCCCTTCAGCCGGCGATTGCCAAAATAGTTGCGCAGGTGTGTGCCAGCAAGTACAGTGTGCAGTCACCGCTATTTATACTGTACACTGTGTCTCACTGTGTAACATTACAGCAGTTGTTTTTTTCTCTCACAAGACAAGCGCATCATGCTCGCACCGTGGAGTGCGCAGGGATAAATGGTCACTTAGTAACAGTTTTTGGACCCGCATAATTATTTGCGTATATATAATCAACGCTAACAATTATTATAATTCCAAACTGCTCTGCTCGTCAACCTGCTCAAGCAAAGTGCACACAGAGCCCTGCTCCACGGACGGTCTGCTGTTGACTTAGCATTTATTTAGATAGATGAGCCACGTTATCTTGCAACCTCATTGATACAACAGCAATACCAACAACAATGAATTTAATGGTCCATGGTGTTTTTTTAATTTGATTGGGTGAAATTGAAGTGTAGTAACATAGATACCAACTTGACTGAATGCACGCACGCTCCCACAGCCGGAGACACACTTCCTATTAGAGGTAACGTTAACTATGTTTTATGCTAGGTTGGTGCTGCTCCTCGACTCCTTTCTAATCACTGCTACAAAACTATAGACTCTGCCTGTTCCCATTTTTGCTGCTTACAAGTTAATTATTTATTGAGTGAAATTTTTGAGGAGGCATAGGCTACTATTAATCTTGCAAAACAAATGTCAAAAATAGACCAAAAATATCAGCTCCAGCAAACCAATCATCGATGTTGGTCAATATATTCATCCGGTCGCCCTACCCTACGGGTGTTTTCATTCATGAGCCCCATCCACTGAATTCTTCCAGGATACAGTGAGTTCAGTTATGAATACTTTTTTGAAAGAAGGGGACCAGAGCACCGGATCAGGCCTGAGGGTGGCAGCAACGTCTGGAGGGAATGCAAGTCAGCCAGCAGCTTCCATTTGCAGGCTAACCACAGTGGATCTCTCTTCATTGGTGTGGTGCCGCTCTGTTTACCTTATTCCCCTCCTGAACAAAGGTGATAGATCATGGTAGGTTTGTTGATGTTGGAATTGCAAGTTGATGGCAGCTCGCTTGTTTTCCAGGGCAGAGGAAAGGCTCATTAGGACTTAATGTAATGATGTCATTTAAGCCTTTACTTTACACCCTGTGAGGATATGTTTGGAGGAGGCTGAGTAAAACTCATCTTAGCAAAAGGATGGCAAAGCTTTTCTACCTTTTGAATTGGAACAGAAAACATTTGAGGATTATTGAGTTCTGCTACTTGCTTTGCAGAATTAATGTGCTTTATTTCATAGACAAATGTAAATTGTCTGTGTCACAGACTGTCCATGTTCAGCTGCAATGACCAGGCGTGTAAACCTGCCCGACACTTATTGATGGACTGTCCTTTACTGTTTCACCGTGGGCGCGACCCTGAAAATCCACTCTGCCTGTTTTTGTTGTTGGAAAACCACCGGAGCTCAAATTGATCAGCGGTGACAGCAATGAGACAGGCACGAGGCCAGGGTGTGTGGTGTGGGGGAGTTGAGATGGCCCCGCTCAAAGCTAATCGTCCATTTGATAGCCATAGCTCACAGGTTGACATTACCCTGCACCACAGCTGCGCTCTGACATATAACTACTACAGTATATCACTGTGAAAGGATCCCTGCCACAGTCAGAATGTGGATATTCAGTCTCACATGACTCTGCATGAGTTCTAATTTTAGAATTTTTCATTAAATCTAGACATTCATGTGGAGGTGTGGAGACAGAGCAGCTTTAAGGCATGCCAGACTTTAGCTGTAAGCTCTCCCGAAGGCTCTCCACTCATTAACCTTCCAGAGGTTATCTGCCGCTCGCAGCTACAGATAGCACGAGCAGAAATAGCCTCTCGTTTCGCCTGCTGTGTACACCCACATGTGTGCTTAATCAATCAGACCATCGATACTGGACAGAACTGCAAAGATTTGTATGTTGACTGAACAGTATGTTTGTGTGTGTGTGTGTTTTGGCCAAATATAGGGAGGAAGAGGAGAAGAACTTGGTCTAGCCTTTATTATAATTAGCATCACTGCACCTCAGTCTTCAAAAGACTCCGATCGCAGCACCACCTTTGTAGTTTGTTTTTCCTCTTTGTTCCTCAAATTTGAATAGGTGCTATGGCACTTTGAACATGAGAGTAATTCAGTGATGTTCAACCTACATCTGGTAAAAAAAAAAAAAAAGATGCAGATGCAGGTTTATAGAGCACACAACAAGATAAATAGTTCATTAAAAAGTACTCTGAAGTGACTAAATCAGCATTGCAGACAAGATTGGACACATTATGTTCTATGCCTCAGGAGCAGTATTCATTTAGATCTCACCACTATATACTGTATGTGAATATACTGTAAGACTTGATCAAACTATTGTTGGTCACCTGTGTTTGCCGTTCCTCTTCAATGATTACCAATAATAAAATGCTGATTCTTCCATATGTGCTACAGTGGAACACTAAATGGTTTGATGTTCATTCAAACTTCACCACCATCGTCAAAACTTTAAATGACTGCAAAATTCCAACAACAAAGAGAAATTGGGTTGAGTGAATAATGTTGATGCATTGACACCACTGCACTAATGTTTTGCAGGTGGAGGAAGCCTTGAGTGAGGTGGACCTTCAGTTGAAGCTGGATCTTCATTTCACGGACAACGAGCAACAGTGGGTTTTTTCCAGCAGTTTAGAAGTGTGTGTGTGTGTGTGTGTGTGTGTGAGAGAGAGAGAGAGAGAGAGAGAGAGAGAGAGAATGCAGAATGAAGACTTTCCCCTTGTGCAGCTTTTATGCAAGAGTGAGAATGCAAACTAGGCATGAATAAGGGCTATTATGTCCTTTGGCTCATAGCCAACCTCTTTAAGCACCTGATCACAACGTCTGTGCTGGCAATACACGTCGCTGTGATTTGTCTGTATGCCTGGCACAATTACAGGAAGAGTAGTCTGCATTAGCACATGGAAAATGGTTGAATTTGCCATGTGCACTGCCTGTAGACCATCAGCTGCACATCAGTGTTGCGTTTGTGTTTGAACTATGATATTACTGTTTCTGTCACATCTGTATGATTGTAGTATTTGTCAGTGCTCCACAAGACTGAATTACAGAGCTCCTTGTCAAAGCATGACATAGTATAATTGCAATTAGAGTCTGTATGACTGTAGAATATCTACTAGATATTCTCTTAGTACCATTCCGGTCAAGATTCAGACTCTTTCTGTATGACTCTCTCTTTTATGGCTACAAAAACAGTATTCATGACCTTCATAATGATGTAAGATTACGGATTCTGAGAATCTTGGAAAGAGTCTGGAAAATGCAAAGATACTTGTCAGTGTACCGCCATCTCCAAAACAAAGACTAACTGCTTTAAGTACCAACATACAGACTCTCGAGGTTCAGATGTAATAGATACAAATGTTCCTCTTTCAGATGTGCAGTAAGAGTTGCAGTTCAATTGATTTTCTGTTGTTTTTTAATCTATTGGCTTTAAATTGTTTTTCTTCCTTAAAATTGGTAGCTTGAGTTTGATCTTTGCATTGTCAGTTGCGTCAGCTTTAACAGCTCTACTGCTATAAACACAAAAGTTTAAATAAAGTAGTATAAACAGAATTCTGCAGGTTATCACTTAAAGACTGTATAAACTGTATTTGTCTTCTGTGTGTTAGTGTGACAGCTGTCTTTCTTTTTGCATTCCTCAGACTGGCAGAGATAGCAACCGTCCCGTTGATCAGCAGTCGGACCCTCAGTCTTCACTTCCACCCGCGGAGAGGCCTCCACCACCACGTCCCTGTCATGTTCGACTACTTCCACCTGTCCGTCATTTCTGTCTCCATACATGCTTCACTGGTTGCCTTACATCAGCCGCTAATCAGGTAGAGCTGACATGAGCTTTGCAGACATTTGCATTTGGCTGACCTTGAATTTGCTTAAAGCATGAATACTTGATATTTTATTGTGATGGCAGGGACTCAAATAGAGCTTCTGTGAAACTCTCGTTAGCCTCATGAGTTGGCTGAAATCACAGTCTGGGGTGCCCTGATGGCTTAGTTGGTAGAACAGGCGACCCATGTACAGAGGCTATTCTTACCGTTGAAATACTAGCTTGCCCTGACCAACTTCCTTACTACACTTCTACTACTACACAGTAGAAGTCCTGGACTTGAACATCTTTTTTTAAGTCACCTGTAACCTCTGTGATAGATGTAGGATGTGCTCCTTGGTTGTGAAAGTAACACAAAGCAACACCTGTAAGTAACCTAATTAGCCACATATGCTAGGCAGTTAACGTTAGTGTAGATAAACAGTTTTATCCACCTCTTGTGCATTAGGTGTTGTTTTTTTGGTTTTGAATTACTAAAAAAGATACCACTCTTTAAACGCAGAATAACACTCTTACTTTACCTCCATGCAGACCATTTGGCATGTTGATAAATCCAAACAGGCCTGCTGTGCCAAGCTAGGTTTGCTAAGCTAAGCTAATAAACAGTCAGTCTTCCTTGTTGATTAATCAATTGTATCTGTCTGTTTACGCTGAGAGACTTAAAGTTTTTCTAGAAAAACCTATGATTGCAGGAGCGTCCATGATATCAAGAATGAAGAAAAACAGATGATGGGTATTGGTTTCAAGTAATACGAGGGTCAGGAACAAGAATTTTAGTTGAAGTAGCCAACAATTATAGTCTGTTTCTAAATAGTAATTGATCAAATATTCTAACGACCACCAAACAAACCAAACAAACATGAGATGTTTCTTTTTGCTTATCTGTTGTAAGGACCCAATAACACACATTTGTACACAATTTTTTAAAATAGTATACAACAATTTAAATGTTGAACTGAAGAGGTGATAACTGTGTAAGCTAAGATGTACACCAGGATTTGATCTAACATGAGGAAAGAATTTTATTTTTGTACCGATCCTATTGACACTAGTAATAATGCTCAAAACAAGACTTAATATCAGTAGTGTCGATATTTTGGGAATCGATCCTCCCACTGCTACTAGCATAGCTTATTTGTTTTGAAGGTCACAATTAAGAGAGCATCCGTTAGCTGCTTGAATCGATAGATTTTCAAACACTTATCTGATGAATTCAGCCGTCAATATCATAAACTCAGTCTTCAGCCTTGCATTACATAGATTACTGCAGCACTCGATTGATTGGAACAAAGGCAGCTCCAGTCTCTCAGCTTATCTGTCTTCCTACACACACACACACACACTCATGGTGTCCCTGCATGTGTCCTCCCTGTTCTCTCTGCAGCTTTGCACGTACAGGGAAGGGCTCCTGGCTGGGGAAGGGCTCGCCAGAGAGTGCGAGCGACCCATCTGCCGTGTCTGTAGAGAACCTTGTGTTCGGCGCTGGCTACTGCAAGCCTGTCATCTCTGAGGTATGTTAACCTTTAGCAGTTCAGCTGTGAAAGCCCATTTTGTCTCACAAAGCTGAAAACAGCTCAAAATGAGCCAGGCAATGTCCCCGTTCAGCTGGATGTTCCCGTTTTGTAAGCAAGCAGCTAAATGCCAAGTGATGATGTAAATGTGATCTCAGTTTAGGGACAGAAGCCGATGGATTTAGCTGTGATTTGTTTTGACATGTCATCCAGAAGCATCAGGATTCATCCCAAGAGCTGGGAAGAGAGTCATTCCTCGTAGGATTACGGATCCTGTACCTGTCTGTCCCTCAGAATGGGTCATTTGTCCCGGCTCCATGGAGTCTTAGCACTTAAAGACCAGAGGCCAACACAGGTTATTACTGTGCTTCACCATGGTTTTTCATAATATCTGATTATCCCACCTGCCCAGGCATGTAGGCTCCAGGCTTAGCATCTGGAAGTGATAGCAGCTCTCCATGGAAATGATGGTGCAGTCTCGTCACCTCCCTCTCATGCCTCTGTGCTCATTTACAGCTCAGTTAAGCTGCAAAATTGCACGATGACAGAAATACAATCCAGTTATTTTTATCATAATTAGCAACCATGATTCTATGTGTTGTAATCTTTAATCACCTGAACATGCGCTTACACTGCTTTCAGGTCGGTATTTCTCATGTAGTAGCAGCTCAAAAATCTTGTTGTCAAACAATAAATTAAAAATTAACAACTTTATATTTTAAAAAGCTGCGAAGACAAACTGGACACGGACTGATCTTCTTTGCATTGACTGGTTTTTGGCCGTCCCAGCAGACAGCTTGTGGTTGCTTTCACTCACAGCAGCCACACTGTTAGTTACGCTTAACTTTACTCTGAAGTACAGTTTAGAGGAGCGCATTTAATCAAACCATACCTCACATGTGGCTGCCATGAACACAGAAATTAGAGACTAAAACTATATTTTATACCAACAACATATAAGTTGGGCATTTTAATATGAGACTCTGAAGAGCTTGACCTGTTTTTAAAGCCAGCTTCAAGTTTGAGGAACTGCAGTTTTTGCCATGTTGATGTTGGCTTCATTTTTAAATCCTAAGGTTTATGCTTGTTTAGTGTACAGACTGATGTCTTAAAGTACAATTATTTCACTCAAAGTGTCAACATACTATAATCAAAACCCTCTTAGAATTTATGTGTAGTGAAACCTTACACACAGCTATGATTTTCATGAAAAAAGCTCTTCTTTAGAGCTGTGCTAAAGTATCAATACGGCAATACATCGCAATATTTAATTTCGTGATATCTGTATTATATCATGACCCATGTATGTGTCCTCGCTAAAACCCAGCCCTAAAGTTCAGTGGCACAAAAGAGCACTTATGCACTTTATTTTCATGTTTTCAATTTCAGTGTGGTTAAAGTGCAAGAGTGCACTTAAATTTCATTTCTCGTTTTGACGTTTTGGCAGCTACTTCAGTGTGTTCTGTAATTTGCCAACACCGCTC
This sequence comes from Naso brachycentron, assembly GCA_029874485.1. Lineage (NCBI taxonomy): Eukaryota > Metazoa > Chordata > Actinopteri > Acanthuriformes > Acanthuridae > Naso > Naso brachycentron. The sequence continues at coordinate 20,645,936 of JAQFJA010000008.1, read as the reverse complement.
AAATAAATCGGAAAGGAAATTTTGAATAAAACAGTTTTGACTCAATTTGTCCACTAAATCATCAATGTAATGTGATCAGACTACTCAGACCATACACAGCAACTTGTTTTCTGCTCTGTTTTTACATTTTCTGTGAGCGATGTGGAATATCTCAATATATCGCAATATGCATCGTATTGCAATGTATAGTAATATACTTGTATCATGAGGCGTATCATGACGTCCTTGCCAGTACCCAGCCCTACTCTCCTTTGGCCTGTTTTCTGGACTTTTCATTGCAATTCTTATTAGGTCAAGTTTTGATTTTCCACACTTGACAGATTCACTGATTCTTTATGTCGCCACTATCTTTGATCAAAATCATCTCTATATTAAAGTTCTCTCTTGCTTTTGCCAATTATTCTAACGTGTGCAAAGTTGTAGAAGTGTTCAGTCCATTTTTCATCCTTTAACTACATGAATCTCTCCGGTCCCGGTGGACGACAGTGTCTACACTGTAAATCTTAATGAGCGCCCTGCTTGCCCCCCCAACCCTCCACCTCCTGGTTTTTACTCCCACCCCTGACTGGGCACTTTAATAAGCTCTGCATTTAGCCAAGCAGGGGGGTTTTGTTTGATCACAGTAATGAGCTCTGCTCACAAGCGCCACGTACCACATAGCTGCAGGTGAAATCTGCACACAGCACCGTCTCCTCCTTCACCTTTATTTATTTACAGCTTTTTACCTGCAGCAATACGTTTTAAGCATTTTACCCTTCAACATTCACTTTTTTATTTCTAAAAACAAAACGCACAAGTTGTAAATTTCTTTTGATAAGAGGTGCTGCCTCTTAAAAAGACAGACAAGTTTCCTCTGTGGTATAAAAAGGGTATTTGAGTAAATATTATGCTGTTAGAAGTGAGACTTGAAAACTTTTGATCTTTTTGTTGGAAAATAAAACATGGTCGTAGAGATTACAAGTCAAAAATCCTGTCATATAAGTTGTTCTTTGAGAAGCTCTTTCCTACCAGTGCAAAAATATCTTTAACAGCAGCAGTGAATGGAGGCTTAGATATCTCTGAACGCTGCATTGGTTAACTGTAAAAGTCACATCAGCAGCTGCAAACAAAGCAGAAATTCACTTGTCAGGTGACTTGAGCTCGTCCTTGGCATTGTCAGTGTAGCAAGAATCTATGGCTTTAGGATAATGACTGGTTCATACTGAAAAATAGCTATTTTTCTCCACTTTTCACTGGCAGACTGTTCCAGGCAAGCCTCTATAAAGGTAAAAAAGAATTATGAAAGTAACATACAGATGTTCCTTCCTGGTTTGGGTATATTGCACTGCTGCAATTACAGAGCGCACACAGGTATGATGATAGGGCCGGAGACTTCGCTTGCTTGGGGCAAATTACAGTACATCCCCAGATACTCAGGCATCACATGCTTTTCACAGCTCGGAGCCCCACCGGCGCTGCCAAAACATCCCAGCCATGGGAAGAAGTTGCTGGGTAGCAGACTGTTGCAGGTCAGGGCCAAGCAGACGAGGGTGGTCACAGGTCACATTCAAGGCTCTCTGGCTCTGTATTATGACGGCTGACGAGTACAATGAGAGTTGTTTGGGTAGAGGGCCATTAGTTCTTCAGGAAGATGAATGAGAGACATGATTGTAGCATTAAAGCTTTGATGAGCTGTAGTTGTTTGGGCAGAAATTTGTGTTAGAGGACTAGTAAAATACAGTTAATATTTGATGCTGCATTGTTAGAGAGCCATCTACTGGAAACATTGTCCATATCACAGTTTATATAAAGCTAACACTTAGAAGCAAAGAAGACTGCAGGAATGATTTTTAATTTCTTTTCATTGACATGTTACTTCATCATAACACTGCTAACTTCCTGTAGCTTCGTGCCCCACTTGGCGTTGTCAAGTTATTTGTTGTGGGATTTTAAATTTGAATTTAATTTGGATTTTTAGTTTTTATACACATCATTTGTATTCACTATTTCTTGTTTCTCTTACTCATAAAGCCACAGACTACGGCTAATGTCTAGGATTCTGGGTCAGTGAACTTTTAAAGGTCATAACAGGGATGCGTTACATCCTCTGTACACCACACAGACGTATTGATCTGCTTTTATAGCTCACAGCAAGCTGTGTTTAGGGCCCATTTGTTCCTAAAGTCGTATTTGATCTCTGAAGAAATTATCTTTCTTCCTGTTAAACAACATCAGTGACGAGCCTATGCAACTGTTGCAGTGGCAGCTGTAAAGTTCAAGTATGTGTTCATGTCCGTTATTAAGACAGGCCGTTTTCTGAGAGGTGACTGCTGACCCATATAGCGGCTGACATTTCCCCTGTGTCTGCATCTCTGCAGGGAAGCTTTTATGTGCCCAGTGAAAACTGCCTGCAGAGAGCTCATACGTGGCACCGAAGACTCTGTCGCCTCCTGTTGGTCGCACAAAGAGGCCTGCATACCTACTACACTGCACTAATGAAGGAAATCCCACAGCTTCAGCAGACTCCTCTAGAAACAGGTGAGTATTTGCAAAGCATATTCTCACTTTTATTTTTTTATTTTGCTTTGTAAAAGTACCAACAACATTGTTAAAATACTTATTGCAGAAGCACTAATCCTTATCCATAATGATCATTTTTTGCGTATTTTTGCTTAAATGTATTATTGCATAATTTATACTGATACATGAAAGTGTAAGCAACATTTGAATGCTGTTGAAGTTGGAGCTGATCGGAACTATTCTATAAAATCTGTCTAGTTTTAATCTTTAACAGGGAATCATATTTGATCATCTTATTTATGATACGTACTGTAATCTGTAATGTAACTAGTTACTGTTGAATAACTGCATGAATAAAAAATATAATAGCTGTGTCTGAGATGTGGAGTGAAAATGTAACTTGTACTTGTACAGTTAAGTATGAGTACTTTGACAAAAAGCTATACTGTTATGAATGAATAGACTAGACAGCAGATTTATGTCCTTTAACACTTAATTTCTTTTAATTACAGGTCCCTAATTACCTGTTTGTAGTTTTAGTCTTCAGTATTTTACAGGATTGCACTATAATTCAAGACATTAAATTTGTTTTATGTTAATTTCCAAATAACATTGAAAAGATTTTTTTTTTTTTAATGAAAAATAACTCTGTGTCATGACATTTTGTAGTTGCCCTCTCTCTGTACACAGTGACATCCTTTGCACTAAGTTCTGCAAATAACTTTTCTCTCCACAGAGGTGCTGCCTGTTGAAGAAACTCTAAATCAGCTCGCAATAGAGTTACAGGTGTGTTCATTCAGCAGTAAGAGTCATGTCAAAGAGTTTTTCAGATTATGATTATAATTAATTGGCAGATTCACATTTTTATGATTTCTCTATAACTGTGTTTTCTTATGTTGATGTTTTTGTCAGCATTTTAAATTTAAAAGAAAAAACATTATCTATCCATCTATGTATCTATCTATCTATTTCATTGTTTATTTAATTTTATTTTTTGCGCATATCAAAAACAATAACATATAGTACAATACCAAGGAATACATGTGGTACATAATGATTTGGAATTAAAAAACTATAACTTTGGAAAGAAATGTGCAGGAGCCAAAAAAACACATATGGGCTTGTCAAGTGTTCCTTATAAATAAGCCTAATGCTAAACAAACAATGTATCTATCTATTTCATATATATATATATACAGACACACACACACACACACATACACAAAAGAAATTTGGGTAACACTTAAAGCATCCATCTTTAAAGCATTATAAACATACTTCTAATGAGTTACAATGCACCTGTAGGACTGCGTAATCATAGTTACAAGCAAGGTTAGAGTTAACCCTAACCCTAACCGTAATCATAACCCCCCATAACCATTGTAAGTGTGTTCCTAATGTGTTATAATGTGTTATATATATTCATAATGTGTTGCAATGCATTATAGAAACAGGCTTCATATAAAGTGTTACATTAATTTGCTGAAAAAAGAAATGCCAAGGAATGAAATGGTTATTTTTACTCTACTAGGACAATAGAGTTTAGCTTTGACAATGCAAATGAGCTATTAGTTCATGAGGTCAGATATCTAATTTAGATTTCTTTGGCAATTAAAAATCTTAGGTCATAGAAGAGATTAAAATCAAGAGAGACAGAGATATCAATTAATCATGACCTTCACATGTTAAAAAAAGTCTCTAGACATGTTACAACATAAGTTTTCTACAATGATTCAAACACATGCGAGTCAGGCAGAGTGCAGACACTACATTGATGGTAAGAATACAGTTCCTTATTATTGGAATATCTTTTCTCTGATGCCTCGCTGTCCCCATCAGCTGCAGGAAGGTCATGAGAAGGTAGCGGAGCAGATCAGCAGGGACGTGAGCCAGCTCTGCTCCCAGCTGGCTGCTCTGTGGAGCTGCTTCCTGCAGGCGGCTGTGCTCAACCCCCACATTCTCTCCTACCTGGCCCAGGAGCACCACACACTCAGGGTAAGGGCCTGCTGCATCAAAGACACTGTTATACAATACTGAATTGTCGACATTTTCTGTGAATTCTCTGAGCTACAGTCCGGATAGTCTTCATATTAGAGTGCAGTGACGAAGATTTGTGCTTATATCTCTAAATTTAGCCGTTTTCATACCCAGCACCCACACTAAAATACAAAAATACTCCAGAACATTCAAAATGGTTTCATAAGCAGACAGTTTAGCTCTGTCGGAAGCCCCTTAAGACATGTTGTGATCAATTTTTTTTTCAAGGTTTTGCAAAGCCATAAAAAGATAGAAAAAAGATATCATGAATGAATGAATTGTGCTGTGGAAAAAATTAAGAATTGAGACTTAAACTGTAAATGCTACAAAGGAAATAAGTGATATGATAAGATGCTATTCTGGTCCCTAGTAGCTAAACCCAGCTGAGCAAGATAATATAATTTCCAATGCAATTTCAATCTAATCACTGGGCTGTAATATGAATATGTGCTTCACAGTGAAGTAGCTCTCCAGGCTCTCTCATGAGACACTGTTTCGTCTCAGTTGTCTGAAAATAATGAACATATTTGCTTTAGTATTAGATTACCCTGAGGGGATACTGTTATGTCTTCACCCACCAGTGGAGTCAGGTTTTCAATTAACACCTATCCTGTAATTATTGTGGGGTGAACATACATCAGAAAGAGCATTCCTGTTGATTTGCCTGTCACAGTTACTAAATTCAAGGATGATGCATTTCTAATTAGAAATGGAGGAGGCGAAAACTTTTGGATTAAGATTGTTTCACAGACGGGAAGTAATGATTCAGACCTCTAATGTTTGACTCAATGCAGCTGACTGTTTTTATAGTCGTTCACTTTAAAGGTGGAGTCAGTAGCACTTAAACTAAAAAATGAAATATATATTTAAAAGTACCATTGCTCAATTGTCACTTCTGGGCCTCTGTAAATATTTGATGGTGACTGTGTATGGGGACGCACAGCACTCCTTAATACCCTGTATTTTGATGTTCTTGGTTTTTTGGGACGTTTCTGATTGGAGAAGGGTTATGTTTCCACTAGCCAATGACAGTGCGCAGGTGAGGTTAAGAGCACCAAGGAGCACAGCGACTAGATGGCGTTGAGATTGGAGAAAGTTCTGGATGCGGATGTAGTGCAATGAAAAGAGAATATAGCCCAATGAGGTGAAACAACAAGTGGATAAAACTTTGTTTCAGAGCGAGAGTGAGTCTTGATTTGGCTTTCAGCCGCTTTGGAGCACTGAAGGAGAGGCTGGGAAAAGCCATGCAGAGTTAGCCTGCTTTCTGTTGGACAGGTAGATTCTAAACACTGGCACTTAGCTTGTTAGCTTGCTAAATTAATGACTTCTCCAATTAACAAATGCAACATTTCTACGTAACTTGCTGTGCAACTTAGGTAAGCAGTATAATAGTTCACGTAGCACACACAAAGTTACTATACTTCTGGTGCATTGAGCTGGGAGGAGGGGCACAATTTGAATGTTGTGTTTACAAACGACAACCAACTGAATGCTACTGACTCTACCTTTAAGATCAATCCACCTTCACCACGGTGAAAATTGTTTTGTCTGTTTCTGGAAACACCAGGTCAGGAGGTTCTCCGAGGCATATTTCTTCACCGAACACCCCAAAGAGATATCGTTAACCTTTCAAGAGGAACTGTAAGTGAGAGCCTTCTCAGAAAAAGATGTATGATCATATGAAGGGAAAATTCTTGTATTTATGATATCATTCTGCTGATTCAGAATCAACAGACATGGCCAGATAGCTGCAGAAGTGCGGAGCTCTGACTACCTGACCAAGATGCCTCCTTTACCTGTTGAGTGCCTGGACATTGATGGAGACTGGAACAGCCTGCCCATCATCTTTGAGGACAGATATGTGGAGTCTCCTCAAACAGGTAAATTAAGATAACCCTAATGTTTTACACTCACCTGATCACTGATTTCTGATTTTCAGTACTTTTCTCTAGAAATTCAATATCCTTTTGTTTCCAGAGTGGGTATCACACGTGCCAACCACTGATGGACAGACAAGCTTGGATCCTGCTGTCACTCCTGCCAATGGGATTTTTGAAAACGACCAAGGAGCAAAATCACCAGCAATACTCCAGGATATCCTGGACAGTGATGAATGCATGGACCTGCCCACATATGTCTCGCTCATAGCAGAGCAAAGTAAGACCAGCACCGACATCAGTACCCAGAATGTCATTCCTGCGGAGGACAGTGCTGGACCATCTCTAGTGGAGGCAGTAAACTTGGAGAAACCAGAGGAAAAACAATGCCAGGTTACAGAAAGCTGCAGTCTAGGTCTGAGTTACATCGCAGTTGAGTCTTGTGATGTTGATCCCTGTAGAGGAGAAGAAGTCCATGTTCTCTCCCCCAGCCACAATCCTCTAATTGACTCCAATAACGACAGCACTGAGTCTCCTGCTCATCATGTAACGGAAAGTACCATCCAACTTTGTGATGCCACAAATAAGAGCAATGCAAGAGAGAGTAAAAACAATGAAGAAGAGTCTGATATTGCCATGCCATTAAATAACTCCATGGATGATGAGAGTGATGATATACCTCTTATCAGCCTACCCACTGCCTACACGCAGCCAGTTATGCCACCCTTTCCCGGTGATCACAGAAAAGAGGTGACTCACCGTGGAGGTCTGGTCAGCTCCAAGATCATGAAACGCTCGTCCTCAGTTATTTCTGACTCGGGTATTGAGAGCGAGCCCAGCTCGGTGGCCTGGCCACTGGAGGCTGCCCTGCGAGGCAGACCTCCTCTTGACTTCTCCAGTGAACGAGAGATACCACAGCAAATTGTGTGTCGCCATCCAGTCCACCGCAGCTCCCTGGAAGGCCTGCAGATGGAGAGCAATGGCAGCCTTCCAAGTGCAGGTATACAGGCCTCACTCACCTCTATTAGCTCCCTGCCCTACGAGGAGGACCAGCAGCAGAGGCAACTCAGCAAACTGACCAAGTCAGTTTCTGCACCGCAGATAAGTAGCCCTGAAGACACTGAGGAGGACCATGTGCCGCTCAACCAAGAAACAGACACTAAGAGCTTAGTGCAACAGGGTTCTTATAAGTTCAACTGCTCTTCGTTGGATAACAACCTGGAACCGGAGCAATCTGAATCGTCTCTATTAGACTTGAGTTTAATGACAAATCTGGGCCATATTCTCAAGGAGAACATTAACTCTGAAAAGTCAAATTCTCCGCAGTACCTGCCAGAGATACAAAGAACAAAGTCAGCATTAAGTGGCGTGTCTGAGGTGCTGCTTTTACAAGAGTCTGTAGAAAGCCTTCATGTGATGGAAAGTGCTGTTATTGGCAGCCAGGGGGAGAATATGAACCATCAAACACACATCAGTGGAGTAAACGCCTCAGTGGAGGATGTGCATCTTGTTGAAATGGAAGCAGCGCCCTGCAGCTGTGGAAACAAACCATGTGTGCATCAAAGTGCAGCAGATCAGGAGAGAATTAACACTGGAGATGAGTGCCAAAGTTTTCATCAGAGCGAAATGCTTGCTGTTGAGCACCGGGAGTGTCTGGATCCCTCCCAAACACCTCTAGAGCCTTCAGGACCTCAACATGCCAATGACCTGCCCAACAGTACCACCACAACACAGAGGCCGAGTGACCTGACAGGGCTAATAGTCAATGATATCACGTCTTCTGTTGACCTCAGTGGGGTATCAGGCAGTGAGAAAGAGTCTTTAGAATGCCAGAATAAGCCCTCTAAGATCCCTAACTCAGGGCTAGCCTTTGTGAATAAAAAGATGGTGGAGGTGGTGAACATGTCTGTGTCCTGTGCCCCTACCTGCCTGCCATTTTCGTCTGCTCTGAGAGACTCGCCATCCATCGGTGGAATGTCCGCTCGCCAGGCTACCTCACCTATCACCCATCAGCCCCTGGGCTCCTTTGGTATTATCTCCTCATCCTCACTCAGTCCCCTAAACATGGATGATGAAACCAATGAACGGATGCTAAAGTGAGTTTGTGTTTGAGCTAAACTTAGTGTAAGCAAAGGACAAATTATGCTGTAAACTTTTAATTAATCAATATTAAATTGCATAGCATGTTATTTTCTGCTTCATTATACAGGTCTGCTTTAAAAACCGAACTTGCTTTGGTTTGTATCTAAGTCAACAGACTGACACTAGCTAACAGTCAGACAGCAGCCAGCTTAACAATACAGAAAGAACTACAAATTTAAAACTTCAATTTAGCTTTCTAACTAGCACTAGCTCTCAAGCAGTTAAAGATTCATATCTGTTTGTTTATGACAAGTCAGAGCTCAAAATTTGTTTGACCTTTTGAGTGGAAAAGTCCAATGGAACACCATTCACACTTAGAGCTCCTACTTGTAAATTTGAGGCAAATCCAGCTTTCCTAGCTTCACAAAGAAGCGGTTGTCTGCTGTCAGATAACAAAAGCAGCACCCATAATTCCACATTGTGACTATTAAACCATCAATAAAAAGGCAGTTATCTTTTGCTGTATTTTAAAGTAAAACATGCATTGACAATTACCAGCTAAAGTCTATCTACAAGCGTGGACACATGTTGCAACCATCACATATCTGCCAGGGTAATAATTAGTCTGTCTAAAAAAATCTGCATGTTGGTTTATATTGTCTCGGTGCTACTCTCGGCTCAGCTTTTAAGCAAACTGTGCACTGGCTACCTGAAAGGCTGAGACTTTTTTATTCATTCAGTAGTAATAATAAAAAATATTAATGCTATTTTAAAACCCCCTTTTTACTGATTTTTGACTACTAAGAGGAGTGCCTTTGTCATATAAGTTTACATGAAGCATATATTCAAGCATGTGTTAGTGTTTTTATGTGCAGGCAGATGAAAATACTGCCCTTCTGACTTGGAAAACATTAAATCTTAATATAAAAAATGCAGGCCTTCTTCCAGAAAAATTATGTAGCAGTGAGATTATAATCCACGCCAACTACAGGAAACAAGGCCAAACACAAGGTTTTTATGGGTATGTGGAGACGGCTGTTGACATCTGGTGCAGTAGCTGGCAGTTACTCATGCTTGGAAAGCCTAGCATAACAAAATGAAGTGAGGGCAAATTTGAAGCGAGGAAGTCAAGATGAGGTGAAATTCCTCCTGAGTGTATTAAATCACTTCAAAGAGTGCAGACAAATCCATCATGTTCAGCTGAAAGTACAGGAAATAAAATCGGATTTGTTTTGACTTCACCACTGCTAAAATCTGCAACCTGGCAGGATGACAGGGTAACAAAACGTAAAGGAGCTACTTGTAAATTTTGAAACTTCAGGGTAAAGACTTTTGAAGTGGGCAGTGTGAATTAAAATTAATGAAATACAAAAATGCAAGGAATAATTATATTATATAATCATATTTTAGGCCAGAGGGAGAAAACTATAAGTGTGATTCACCTCAGTGTTGCAAAAACTTTTTTTTTGTTGTTGTTGTTCATCAAAACCTTAGATCATTTTATCTCCATATGTAACAAAGCATAAGCGTTGCAGTTGTCTTTGCTGGAAAGTTCTTTTTTTGTTTTTTGCAAACAATAACTATTTATCAAAAATGTCTTTTCCTTTTTTTCCAGTTTCTACAAAGCTAAAGAGGAGCTATTCAAAGAGTTGAGCTTTCAGGCCAGCCTGTACAGCGACCTTCCTCTTCTGGCATCAGATCTGCCCTACTTTCCCCCTGAGGAGGACGATGAAGAGTTTGATGACGGCATACACCTTGTAGTGTGTGTCCACGGGCTTGACGGTGAGTCTGCATACAGCTGAATGTTCTAGTTCACTGCGGACAATTCCACTGCAAGAATATAATTGCTATTAAACTGACACATCTGTAGCAAACTGTACGTCTTTCTTTAGATTCTAGTATCTTATTAGTACTTTAAATGTAACAATGTGTCTGAGAGAATGTTCTACAGAATTTAGATATCACATAACATTGTGTGGTCTGTGAATACTAATTCCTCAAAATGTATTCCAGGTGTCTCTTTAATGATTAATGGGCACTCTTCATAAGAGCAGAGCCAGAAACTGGGTGCATAATTTCCTTTTCTCTTCCAGGAAACAGTGCAGACCTTCGGCTGGTGAAGACTTTTATTGAATTAGGACTGCCGGGATCCAGGCTGGACTTCCTCATGTCTGAAAGGAACCAGGTACATTTGCAGAGGACGGCGATGGGAGCAAATTGATAACGTGTATGGTCACATTTTCCTCAAGCAATTTGCAGTGCGCTGACTGTTGTGCTTTTTTCTCTGCCGTTTCCCTGCAGACCGACACGTTTGCAGATTTTGACACCATGACAGACAGGCTGCTGGATGAGATCATTCAGCACATCCAACTGTACAATCTAACTATTGGCAGGATAAGGTGAGACAGTCACCTTTTAATGCTGTGCAACATTCACATCATACACTTTACTGATGAGTCCCTGTTACAGTGATTTTGAAGCAGCATTTTCTTTGGTCAGTAGATGGCAGCAGAGACTGTAAATGAATACTAAGATACTCAGTATGAGTGCCTTAACTTATGAGAATCATCTTTTCCTAAGATAGCAGAATTATTCAGTCAAATACTTGCGCCACATATTTGTGTTTCTTCTGGCTCAATATATGCCCGGTCAGATCCAACTCCTACATCTGGAACAATTCTGGTCCGGACACAGAAAATTTTGCAGCCTGTAAGCCAAACCTGGAGGAACACAACCCGAATGTGCCTAGTTGGGGAAGTATAAGGGCCAGACTTGGCCGAGGACCCAAATGTATATCAGGCTAGAAGCTTTATTTTGCCATCTGGGTACAAAATGTACAAACTCAAATGGTTAAGTGGCACAAAATGGATGAAACACTCTTATCATACAGTGCCAATAAGTTTCTCACTCTCACTTGATAGACTGTACTCCTTTATGCAGCCGTGTGTAGCCTGGTTCCAATCAAATTAAGCTATTCATCTTCCTGCTTAATTGCCCTCAATGTGCCAATTTATTTTTTTGTAAGAGTTTCTGCCAAAGTTTGTTAACTTTCTTTACTGTGACGTATTCTCTAGAGAGTGTGTATCAAAGACAAAAGCAATGGACTGCCGCAACAGCATCTGGTTCTTTTCACACTTCCTCTATGTTTGGTTTGGTAGGAGACAGATGAAAAGGAGCACACATGGCGATAAGGGACTTCGGATAGAGCTGTAACAGTACAGCAATTAAACTAAGTGACAGACATAGCATCATGAATCTAATAATTCCCACTGCTGAGAATATGCTATTAATTTTCATGGTATGTCCTCTGTGTTAGCATCATTAAGTTGTCATTTCCTTTGAGAATGTTTAAATATTTAAAAATGAGCTCAGATTTCCAAATAGCCTCCACTGGAACGAGTTCCTACTTTGAGAAAACTCTATAATAAGATATTGCACAGTGTCATGCTGTAGGTCAGCAGCGTTGGAGGCACTGTTCTTCCAGCCACCCACTCAAGTTGCAAGTTCATCTCTCTGAAAGTTGTTTGTCTTCGGCCAACAGCTTCATCGGCCACTCTCTGGGGAACATCATCATCCGCTCAGTGCTGACGCGGCCCCGCTTCCGCTGCTATTTGCCCAAACTGCACACTTTCCTCTCGCTGTCAGGCCCGCACTTGGGAACGCTGTACAACAACAGCACACTGGTCAGCACAGGTGAGGCCACTTTTCCACTGTGGGAGAAACGTGCACTGCAGATGTGCTGTATTTAAAATGCTGTGTGGCGCTGTGTTTTGCTGTTTTGTGCTCCTCAGCAGCAGCATCTAGTCTTTCATCTAAGAATATCATCCATATGTGTGCTGCTCAGGTCTGTGGTTAATGCAGAAGCTGAAGAAATCGGGATCCTTGCTGCAGCTCACCTTCAGAGATCACGTTGATCCAAGGAAAACATTCCTCTATCTCCTGAGTCAGAAACCAGGTACCGACTAAAAACAGGCAAAACTGAAGCTGAGACAGTATATTGCCACACTTTAAAAACTATTACTTGAAAGACAGTCTATTCAAATATTCATGAAAATGTTGTCATCTTGTCTTTTTTGTCAAATTTCTGTATGTGTCAGCTTGCTTACACTCAAACCCCTGCCAACGAGCTGAAAAAGGCCTGTGAGAGGCCTCCCCACTGTGTGAGTGGAACAAAGCAGTCGTTTGTCACACAGGCTTGAAGAAGATAAGCCTGAAAACACTTTTTTACCCCTCCAGCTCTGTGGCAGGCTGACAAAATGATCCAAACCCTGTCATTGGAAACCCACCAGTGCACTCTCTTAAAAGCACACTGACAGGAGACTTGAGAAAAAAAGGCAGTTTTATCGTATCAAGCCTGTCATTGTACTTTGTGATTGTACTTTGCGTTTTACAACCAATTCACTCCTTCCTCTGTCTTCCCCTCTCTCCACCTTTTTCTCTCTCTCACACCCACTCGCTCTGCAGTCTCATTTACTTGTTTGTTTTGTGTCCTTTCAGGGCTCCAGTTCTTTAAGAATGTGGTGTTGGTGGCGTCTCCACAGGACCGTTATGTTCCATTCCATTCTGCCAGAATAGAGATGTGCAAAACTGCTCTTAAAGACAGGACTACAGGTTAGAAGTGCATTTATTAATACTACAATGGATTCCTTTCTCATTTCTTTATTGTTTCCTTTAAAATGTTTCAGAACAACAGTGCTACTCTCCCAATATCTTCTGACATTACTGAGTACCAGTCTGATAGCAGTGTGTCTGCAGACATCACTGTGTGGAACTAATTAGGATTTATTTCAAATGACACTGTCATTTTTGAACAAAGAAAATAACATATCCTTCCGTATAATAAGCTGTAAAACACACCCTTGCTAAAGTCAAAATACTCATTGGCTTTGCTGCTACAGAATTATTTGGTCTGATATGACTGGTAAGGTTATAAAGGATGTTTGCTATTTTAGCAAGCTTCTTTTTAATATTGCTGTTTAAGTGACATTACTGAGTCAGTTTGCTGACTCAACATTCTACCAGCCATATGGCTTTTTCCAACTTGTGCCACTGTTGTTCTTTAGCATATTGATAAGAGCAGCCGATCCAGGTATAGTGCCCTTGCATTCTTCTGCTGCTCCTCTTTAAGTAAAAGCGGGTCCTCTGATTTGACTGACTGCATACTAATTCCAAGGTCTTTGCCATTTTAATAGCATGAAATAAGAATAATGCTTTTTAGTTATTAGGAGCCCAAAGGCAGACAATTGCATTGCTGTTCAACAATTATCAGCTTTATATATAGATCCAAGCAATTTGATTGGACAAGAGGCATTCCATCAGTGCTGATATAGAGTACAACAGCACCGGGAATTTTTTACTTTTTGTATTAACAGGTGTTCTGATCACTAACTGTGGGTTGCTAGTTACTTTGTAACAAACTGCACTGAAAAT
>JAQFJA010000008.1:20554850-20566608 GCA_029874485.1 Naso brachycentron | reverse complement strand
TGAGGAGGCTAAGCAAGTCAGAAGAAAAAAAAACATAAAAACCTTTTTCATTTTCTGACATATTTCTCATAGCGTTTTAAAAGTACTGTGTCTGAATTATAAATCAACTTCCGTCGGAAACTTTATCTAACAACTTCAGAGTTCTGACATTTGATACCTTACTTAATTTCAGCTTTACTCACCAAAAAATGTAAGTTGATGAGAGGTGGTTTGAGATGAATGGTGAGCATCCTGTTTATTTTGTGTGATTTTGGCTACAAAAACACATGGGAAAGATGGTGATTTAGATTAAGTATTAAAAAAAGTAAACACGGTCAGTTTAATGTCACTGTTTCAGTCTTAAAACAATGTCAAAATTTTTTTATGACAGGACAAAAACTAAATGCAATAAGCAAATTAGGAAGGAGACACTGTTTACTGAAAGTCAACATTTTGGTTGTACCAGTAGGTTTTCTAGAAGTAAATCCAAAGTTGGTTAGTAAGGAGCTTTGTTTTCTCTTTGCCATGTTTAGTCCATGAGTGAGCCAACATCCAAGCAGAAAAAAAACACCACTTTGCTGACAAGTGGAATATGGAGAGTGTGCACTTTTGCAAAGCGCCACCCAGTGAAGGCGGCATTATCAGAAACAACCGGGTAACCAAGGAAACACCACAACAGTGTATTCATATTTTTGAATAAAAGTTTTGCTTTTTAAATTACATAATGACTTCTGGACCACATATGCCTATGAAAGACATTTTTATTGGCAATTGCGAGCGAAAAGTCCTCTTTTCCTGTTTTTCAAGACCCCCCAGAATTTTGCAGTTGAGGCTTTTAGGGGTCTGACCTGTCAGTTAGGCGGTCTCAGAGCCCCCCTATTTCCCACTTTGGTTACAAGAATCACAAAGAAGCTTCAGGATTTTAAAGTGGCACTAATTACTGATGGCAGCCTGTATTGCAGGTTTATTATGCAGGAGGAGGATTTAATGATGTTACTCTTTCCAAGAAATACATTTATGATGTCATTTTGTGATAAATATCGTTGTGCAGGCCTGTTTTAGGTGATTTGTATTTTTTTAAGTGCAAGGACAGACATGCAGTTTCCATTGGAATTCTGGTGGATTCACATCCTGGCCTCAGTTTTATCTCAACATTGGTGTTACAGTTTTCCACTGTGCTCTACGTGCTTCTGTATGTGGAAAAGTTCTTCTGTTATGTACAGTAGAGAGCAACTTCTTTAAAGCCTCCCATATCATTAATTTTAGCAATACTGTGAACTGAGAACATAATATGACAGCCAAGCAATACAATCTTAAAAAAGTGACAAGACATTTTCTTAATTAAGTCGGCTGGAAGCTACAATACTTCCCCACACTCGGGGTGCAGAAATGTCAACGTGGCCATCAGCTGAGGAGCTCCTCAGCTTTAACTGACTGCTGACCCACAGCATGCGGGTTCAAAGCTCCACTATGTGTGACCAGGCTGTCTGCTGAATATGTGCTTGCCTACTTAGTGTCAGATGAAAATTAATAGACACAGATGTACTCCACAGCTTAGGATAATCACGTGGCCCTTGGGGCAGCAAGAAAAGAAAACCACAGTCTAAATATCTCATTAATTCAAATTCAAGGAGGTCACGGTGAGGTTTTGCCTCCGTGGCGCTGACATTTTAATAAGAAGTTCGCCCAAGTCTCCATTAATGGACTAATGGAGATTATGATAGCAGGCATTGTGTAACAATAACTATGCACATTTGGGAGGAGGTTTTTTTTTGTGTGTGTATGTGTCTACTCTCTGTGGAATCCACCTGTGAGATATTCCAGCATTGATCTCTGCTCTGCTGATTCTGAAGAGATTTTTTTCTCTGTACTCTGCCTGTCCCAGCGTGTGATTTACCTCCTGTAGATGTGAGCTCTATTTCAGCAGCATTTAATTTACAAATAGAGGTCCTGATAAAGAGCCCATTTAATATGGACTAACCATGTCCCATAGACTTTTTGCCATTTTGTGCATGTCAGTGACCATTCCTCTACTCTTGAGAGCCACACAGGCGTAGTTCATTCTCCGGGGAAATTTCCACTCTAGTGATGTCACTTTGACTGACGTCAGTGGGGAAGAGTACCTCCTCCAGTGTACGGAAGATCACAGGGGCCTGCGTTGTTTTGTCCATATGACCAACGGTGTTCCGTACAGAGCACACAGCATCATTTTGATGGACAAACTCGGTATTAGAATAGAGTGGCTAAGTCACGTCCCTTCAAGTGGACCCCATGAGGCCTTATTTAGAAAAAATGATGAACGGTAGTCAATAGAGAGGGACAAATTATTTTTTTGATTTTAAATTGTACCGCCGATCAATCAATCAATTAATATGTTTGTCAATTTAGAAGATAATTTTGCAAGTCAAGAAAGTCGCAGCCATGAAAGTGACATTGTAACAATGATCTCTTACAGAATGGACTCTGTTTGCTGAGCTGTAGCTCTCAACATGCATGTAATGATTTTTACATTTTATAATCCATTTTCCCTTGTTGTGAAGGAACGAAAGAAGCTGTGCTATGGTCATGTAAGCGTTGGTGATGTTAAGTTGTGCGAGACAAGACATGTAGTTCACTAAGCAGTCTCACAAAAAATGCTGTTTTACTTCACTATTTGATGACAAAATCTGACTTTTTTCTACATGACAAATTATCTTTTAAATTGCCAAACGTGTATAGTTCAGGGCACAAGCCTAATGAGAGCAAAAAAAAAAAATTGTCCCTCTCCACTGATTACCGTTCTTTTTTTTCTTTTCTTTTTTTTAAATTAAAGTCCCATGGCCTAGAAGTAGAGGGGTGCAACATAGGCACTTTATTATCAATACTGATAAATTACAAGCTGTTTATTTATTTTAACCTCTTGCCAAAGCTCCACCACCTCTACTGACAGCCCCCAACCCCAACCCCCAGAGCAACATACCACTTACAACCTGTCAGAGGAGAACCAGCATAAGAATTTGTCAAATATGTCCACTTAAATGGATTTTTTTTTTTTTTTAAGAATAATAGTAATAATTTTGCATACAGACTAAAGTACTGTGAGAAGCACAAATTGAATAAAAAGTACATATTTGCTGCGCTAGTGACTTCCTCCCTCAAGCTGCAGTCTAGAACCGGAGCCTCTTTGTTGGGTTTTGACAACAACGAATAACAGTGGTGTCTCTTTGAGTGGTCAAAGATGAAAGAGAAGGAAATGAAGATTTCACAGGTATAGATTTTATCAGGATCCGAAAGTATTGTGTGAGAAATGAGTGGATAAGGGTCATCTGTATGGAACATCATTGTGTACAGAATATGATTAGTCTATGTTATACATTTGAGCTTTAAGGCAGGTGTGTTTTACATCAAGGTCCAGTGATTCCATAGCCTGGCTTTCCAGATAACAAAAAGCAGAACATTTTTAAAGCAAATCTCTGCATCTGCATGTGTGTTTTACTGAAGGACAGCTCTATGTATCCCACTTTCATGGAGTGCCACTCATAGTTAACAGCATAAGGGCTCTTGATGTAATGTGTTCCATAAGAGAGTGTAAGAGGAACATGAAAAGGCTTCAGTAAGACTGAGGTATTAATGTCTGGTATCTTCAATTCCTGATTAATTTCACAGTTTCAAAGCTAATTAGGAATGACTGCGTAATGGTGGCGGCAGCATTTGCTAATGAGAACACAATGAAAATGTCTCTCATTGTACTGAAATAGAAATAATAGTGATACATGAAACCAGTCTGATATGTCTATGATATGCAACAGCCAAATCAATACAAAGTACATAAATAAGTCTCCTCCAACCTTAACAATCAATGAGAATCAGGAGAAATTCTGCTTCATAGAGGGTAAACTGAATTGTGCTGTGCTGATGTCAGTGCTCACGCATGCAAGATGTGTGTGTGTTTTTAATTAAGAACCTTAAACACATTCATGTTGACTTTGTGAATTGAACCTCGTGTGCATAAAGGAGAAAATGTGTCTTGCGTACACCCAAATGGACTCAGCGCAGATAAGGAGGGGATTAGAATAAAATTCATTCCTGTTATCGAGGCTGGATTATCCCAGCAGGAGCCCTGGGGGGCAGGCGCGTTCTCTGGACACCCCCCTCCCAACACACACTCACACACACACACACACACACACACACACACACACACACACACACACTGTGCTCAATCATCATTCAATCCAGTGAATGAATGAAGCAACAATGTGTCCTTCATCCAGCTCACTACTGTCATTCTTCTGCTGAGGTCTGTGTTGAAATCCTCCAATACAGGATTACTTTTCCCCCCAGTGTATCTATTTATTGATCCTAGTACAGTTTTATTTAGCACACAGTGTTTTATTGTAATATTATTGGTAATTATTTTAATGTTAAATTTAAAAAAAATTATATAATGTTAATGTAATTTTATTGTGTGCATCAATTAGGAAAAAAAACTATTGTTTTGTATTTACAGCACTGTATTTACTACACATTTAAAATGATAATTAATTCAGACAAATGATGATGACTTTGAAATTACAATTTTTGGCCTTTAATTTGTATGAACATAAACAAGGAGAATTTATTTGCTGATGAACACAAATGCCTTTGATAATAGCAATGAAATACAGCACGCTGGTGTATGTTCATGGAAGCATCGTCCATTAAGATTTAAGATTTCTCTACTTTCCAGTATGACTGCCCACTGTCAGGGCAGGTGAGGGTGAGGCAGGATTTGGGAGGCTGTCCAGCCTTATTAGGTTTTGTAGAGTGTGTGTGTTCTGCAATATAAACAGATCAGGGAAAAAAAAATCACTTAATACTGAAATAATCAATTCAAATTTTATTATTTGTCTTGTAGGTAAATCTGGAACTTAAAATGATGGTTAATGTGGCTGATCTTTGTATACTAATCAGAGAAAAGTGGGCATGCTGTTGAGCTGCTTGGTTCAGTTTTGTGGCCATCAATTTGACTGGCTCACTTCAGTCTCACTGCTCTTATCAGTAGCTTTGTTCACGTGGACAATAATGGGAATAAACGCCTGATCAGAATACAAAAGCTTCATGCAAACGCGTCATTCAGATGATACGAAATGAATTTTCAACCCGGACCAGAGGGGTGGTTTATGCCGATCATTATTCTGATTAAACTCTTGATATATACACACGTCATGATCAGATCACTTTATTTAGTGTCCATGTAAACAGTGAAGTTGGAATCTCTAATCACCAAAGATTTTGACTGAATTTAAGAAATTTTGCACAAGATAGCTAGTGAGGTCTCCAGTAGCAGAGAGCTACTCTTTAATAAAACCACTGAACACTTCCTGTCCAGTACCACATGGCAGACAGACAAAGTCAGCAACTACTCCTTAAAGCTTTTAGCAACAATGAGGCACATTATTATTCTCAGGAGTTTGTGAATACAAAAACAGAATTAAATAACAGTGATTATTACAAAGACACACATCTGTAAGTGAATGTTAATTTTTAGTGTCTGCTTGATGTGTAATTAGGCATTGATTTGCTAACAATGTTAAGTATAACGTCAACCTTGTGATTACAGCTTGCTATGATGTCCACAGTGGCAAAGGAAATAGTTAACGCAGGTGCAAGATTGACAAGAGCTTGTGTTTTAACACAGCGAGCTCAAACTCAGTAATGTTATACTGATTGCTAGCTGTGTTATACACTGTGCTGCAGGAGATCCCGTCCTTCAGATGAGACGCAAAACCGAGGTCCTGACTCACTGTGGTCATAAAAGATCCCATGGCTCTTGTCGCAAAGAGTAGGGGGTTCCTCGGTGTCCTGGCTAAAAAACCCAATCTGGCTCATTCAATTTGACCCCCTAATCATCCCCCTCATGTAATTGGCTTATTCACTCATCTCACTCTCCACCTCAAGCTGGTATGTGGTGAGTGTTCTGGTGCAAAATGGCTGCCGTGCATCACCCAGATGAGTGCTACATAATGGGGATGGTTGGTGAGATCCCCCCCACACCCCTCTTCACTGTAAAACACTTTGGGTATCTTGAAAAGTGCTATATAAATGCAATCCATTCAGCTGAGCCCAGCCTCTGCTGTCTATCCCAGAGATTCAGCAGATCCACAGTATTCAGACATGACTGTAAAAACAAACAAATCAGTTTAGTTTAAAGAGATTCATACATTAAGACACGACCCCACATTTTGTTTAAGGTCATATGTTGTTTTAATTCTTACAGTAACTCACAGACATCCAGTGAACCATGCATAAATGAACAGAGGCGGCAATAGTAGGCCAGTTGCATTTGAATAACAAATTTGAACAAAAAGCAGGTTAACCTTCAAGCTACAACGTACATTGATTCAGTATTAAATATGCATTCAGAAGATTTATTGTCTTGCACTGATATGTCTGTGTAGTTGGACATACGCTACCAAGAGACAGTTTATCCTGCTTTTTTCCCCCTTCTCCCTTGTCAATGCTCGGATCTACAATAAAGATAATCCATCATGGTGGCACATTGTGCAAAAAAAGATATTAAACTCATTCTGAGAAGATGTATTCTCAGGGACCGGATGAGAGTTACATAAATGCTGCTTTAGCATTTAGTGAAGGTTACAAAAGGAGAACACTGCAGGTGACACACCTTCAAACCAGACAATCAAAGTAAATTTTCATCTGTATTTTGATGAACTTTACCGCTATTAGAACCCCATGCATGTTTTATTTAAACAAAAAACTAGTGACAAAACGCTGTTCTAAAACAACGACACAAACGAGCATGACTTCCACATCATTATTTTACTAATGTAGAAGAATGTTACATAGATCTTATTCTCATGTCTGTTTATCCACTCTGCACTGGTTTCAGTACACAGATCAATAAAAAATGTGCATGTACTGTACTGTCTGTGCATGCACATGGATGTGCTGCATGTACAGCAATCATTGTATGTCTTGATCTGTGGTTTGGTGTAAGAATAAAATTGAGCAAAATCGAGTCACTCATAATATTTCAAAAAAATTTGTTCTTTATTCATTCATGAAATAAACTGAAATAAATAAAACGAGATAATATGCTCTGCACAGTTCAAGGCTGCAACAAAACAAGACGATGTTCACTCTGAGCAACTGCACCGTGTTGAAGGAACAGATGGCAAGGCAGGAAAAGAGGAGTTCAAACAGGAAGGAATGACAAGAGACAGGGAAAGCTGCAGAAAGGTCAGACGCAGATTGAGAATCTCTTTACAGCGAATACACAACACGCAGCAAGGTGCTTTCAATTACAGCAGGTACAGAGAAGGGTAGAGTTTAATTTAGATGTTTCTTACTCCAAAAAAAAAGAAAAGAAAAAAAAAAAAACTTTCAGTCTGTTCATGACAGCACTGTGGATGTAGTGGGACCTGAACCATCAAATCACACTAAATCGCCTCATTGAATTTGTATTAATTAAATTCTATAATGTGAGTTAGCAGTCTGACAACCATCATCAATATAACAACAGGCAAAAATTAAATATTATTCTGCTGTAGCCTATATTAGTAGTAGTAGTAGTAGATAGATAGATAGATAGATAGATAGATAGATAGATAGATAGATAGATCGATAGATACTGAGCAATCATCTCCCAGTCACATTGTGAAAACACTTCTCATTTATATCCGGTGTGCAAGAGCCCTGTAACAGAGGGTTATCTTTTCAGCCTCTCTGTCAGCTGAACAGATGCCCCTGCTCGTCCCAGAGGCTCAGATGTCGCCATGCCAACAAGCAGGTGTCTTGGGTGACAGTGGGCAAGAGACTGGCATGAAATATTCTGCTGAGCATGAAGCAGAGCAGGGACTGGACCGGGGATACACACAAGCTTAAACGGAATCACATGCTACAAAGGGAGCCACACGCTAATGGCCGCAAAATGCTAATAGCTGCCCACATGCCAAACACTTCAAATTGATTTTAGAAATATCTTCACACTGCCTGGAGTTTTCCAAAAGCTCTGGAAAACTCTGTGTGGACGAAAAGGTCAAACTGAACAAAAAAAAAAGTCTCATTTTAAAATATCAATTGTAGACAAGGCAATATACAAATGAACAGATAACATAACAAATCCATTTATAACTCAGAAGAGACATCAACTTTGCTCTTTTTCTTATTGGCAGTGCTTTAAGTGGAAACAAATAAGTGCAGGTACTCCCCTTACTCACCTGTTGGCATGTTGGCACCTGTTGGTGGCCAATATTGACAAATCATCAAGAAATAGTCTACATTCTGAATTTCTACAGTGAATAAAAAGTACTAGAAGATAATGCTGATTTTCATAAACTTATGACCATTTTTTTTGACTTCTGGAGAGCTGTGTAATCATCAGAATCCTTTCTGCTTTGCGAACATTACTGTCTATTTTTAATTTCTTTACTTTTCCCATTTATCCAACATTGTTGTGACTTAATGTGGCGTTCCACTTTTGGGAGAACAAACAAGTGAGCATCAAAAGAGAGAGGCTAGCATCACATAGTGCACCCAAATGTAATTAAAGCATCATTATGGGTCGCCAAGAGACACTTGTTATGTTCCAGGCTAGGGGAACCAGAGCACAACACAAAAAGGCTGTCCCCTTCTCCCAGCTCCCAAGAAAGACCGTGCAAAACTTCACTGCAGTCCAAAGATGAGTATTTTATTGTACGACCATCAACATGTGTAGCAAAGGCGTCGGGGAGGGCATGGCCAAAACAAATAATGAAAGGTTCTATATCGGGTATCTTACCTATCAAAGTAAAACAAACAAATGACAAAATACTAACCTCCCTTGTCATAAACAGGAGAAAACAGTATTAACATAAATAGCTTCCCTTCCCTAAAGCTACTGGACTGCTTCAACAAGGTTGAATATGTTGGTTTAATATATACAATATTTACAAACAGGAGCTAACAGGCAAAACAACAGCAGCAGCAGTAGAACACTCCAGCATGGCCTTCAGTTGGAAGCAGGAAGAGAGAGGAAGAGGAAGAGGAGCCAGTGACTTCCCCCTTATATAGCAGCACTAGCCAATCACGCCTCACCACCTGGAACTGTGGACTGCACCACCCTGTGCCCAGGAGGCCACATGGCAACACACAGAAGAGCAACAAAACACACAGAAATACAAAACAAATGACCAAGGGTCATAACACACTGCGATATGAAGAGGACAGGAAAGGGTAGCCCACTGTATGCTGTGCCAGTGGTGTGAAATGGTATAACCTACACTTTCTGTCTCCTAAGTGGGTGGAGTCACGTCTCCCATAGACACAGTCAGGGAACCACCTTCCCTCTGCCTCATCTGGAAGTGTTATTAACATCGTGTGAATGGAAAAAAGCAGATGGATTTTGCATGGCATGATATTTGTTTGATGTAAGTTTAAACTTTTAATTCATGGTTTCCCCTATTAGACCATTTAAATGTCCATTAATGTCTGTTGCAAAGCAAGGCGGGAAGCACCAGTTCCCAAATCTCGCGAGAGTGTGTTGCTGAGATAGAGACAGGTCCCGAACAAAGCAAATTTTCTCCTAAACTGCTTGTCTGGAAAATGCCATTTTTGTGTCAGAATTTTCGGAAGCTATGTGTCTTGTGAAAAATGGGTCCAATATATGTCTTAGTGATGATGGTGCAAAAGAATTGTTCATAAACTGCTATCATGTTCATTTCTCTCATAGGAATGAATGGACTCAAGATTGCATCTGGTTTCCTAAAGGGGCGGAGCCATGGTGAAACCCATGTGACACTGATACGGGAAAAAATGAACAGTCAGTGGGAGGTCTCAGTTCCTATTAACTGTCTCTGGTACTGGGAGCTTGTGAGAGGTCCCGGTATGCTTTAAAAAGTCCTGGTACACCACGGGGTAAGATCTAGAAGTAGGGGTACTGCATACCAGTGTGTACTGGCCCGCTTGAAGAACTACTCACTGGTAGTGTTGCACTTTGAGGTATTGATTCTCAGTGGGGTCAGCAGTGTTAGCAGCTCTTTTACATAATTGGGCTTCATGTAATTGAATCTTAAAATTAAGCTTTCAAATTACATTTTAAAGGATGAGATAACTTTTTTCATCTCTGCATGCAAAATGCAATGATCGGGGAATACAACACATACACACACACACACACACAAACACACACACACACACACACACTGTGGGTCAGCCCAAAACTAAAAGATCCACAATAAAATATAAAACAAACCCTCCACACAGACAGTCATTAGTGTCTTGTGTCATGAAATACATTTTATCTGTGGTTTCATTCTTGCTGGAGAATAATTTATTGATGATAGAACAGCCTTCATATGTCGCTGAAGTCACCAAAATGTACAGCAGGCTATTCTTTTTTTTTTTCTTCTATGCAGTTTAGTTACAGGAGTGTGCAGTAGTTGGCAAAGTTACCAACAGAAAGAGGGTTCCGGGTTCGAATCCTCTGGTCAGCTAGAGACCTTTCTGTGTGGAGTTTGTACTTCATATTTCTCTGACTGCTCCAGCTTCCTTCTACAGTCCAACAATATGCAGGTTAAATAGTCTGTTGGTGTGAAAGTGAGTGTAAATGGTTAAGTTTTCCAATGGGTGGGTGGGTTGATGGCTGGCTGGCTGAATGGATGGATGGATGGATGGATGAGTTATTGATGATAATTTTGGCAGAGCTGAACACAGTCGAGAGTATTTATTTCCAGCAGGTTGTAAAAATCCTCTGCTGCAGACTTTAATCGCTGTTGCCAGAAACAGGAGCAACAAGAAATATAAATATTAAACTTTATTGACCAACACAGTGTTTACTCGACAGAAGATCTTGTGCAGAACCTCTAATGCAACCAGCATTTTTCAAAATGAAAAAGAAGAATCTCAGCAATTACCACTGTGACAGATTTTTCCAAATGTTCTTTTAAAGATTTTACTTATTCTTCATGCAATAACAATTTTTTAAAAAATATCTTTTTAAATTTTTCTACCTCGTAAGGCTGAAGCAATTAGTCCAGAACAGAAAAATAATTAGCAACCATTCTGATAATTAATTAACCGTCTCGATTTTTCAAGCAGATAGTGAAAATAAGCCAACATTCTGTGGTTCCAACCTCTTAAATATGAGGAGTTTCTGCTCTTCTTTGTCACATTTTCGTTTTACCTGAACATTTTGGAGGTCGGATTTTTGGTCAAATGAAACAAGCCAGTTAAAGACACTACTTTGGTCTTTGGCATGTTTTTCACTATTTTGTTTTATCTATTCATCAAAACATTTTTTTGCAATTTAATAGGATACCCTGGTCAGTAGTTGCAGCCCTGAGGATCAGTATATTTTTGTTTTCAGTAGTTTTCTTTACATTTTTTTTACAATGCATGTCCAAATGAAAAGGGTCAGTAAGTAATTTAGGACACACCTTTGCAGTGTCTCTATGTATGAGATCTTTATTCATGTTTTATTAAAATACTTTATCTGGACAATTCAAGTCTCAAATTTGGCTTTTTGAAACCTTGAAAAGATATACAAGCACAACATGTAACATCTTTTGTGGAGTGATACCTATCTCTGACAGAAAAACAGTAATATTTGCCGCATAGGCACCAGAAAAGCACTAATATTTTATTGAGGAGCTGCAAAGATTCATCCCAAGGTGTACATTATCGTCTTTAGGTCCGACTGACAATAGCTGTTATGCCTTGTGCAGACTATTTTGCTGTAACATGCAAACTTCACATTGTTTTTAAGTGCACTCAAATTTAGATAGTATGTAATCATTTGTAAATCTTAAGACATCATCCA
>JAQFJA010000008.1:20516393-20528824 GCA_029874485.1 Naso brachycentron | reverse complement strand
TGTGTGATGACAGCAGGTGTGCAGACTGATCAGTGCAGAGAGACTTCCAAACTCCACCCAGCTCCAGAAACATAAAACGAAGACAGACAGGGGGAACGAAAACAGACACACCCACAAGAGGAATGGGAAACGAGGGGAAAACAAGGGAGAAAAACACAGGACCCTGACAGATGATGTTATAAAACCCAGACAAGATGATTTTAAATTTTCCAATGTGTGTAGGACCTCCACAACTGGTACAGTTAAGAAATTATTTTTTCATTAGCCATAGTTACTGAAATGTCAAGCTCCCCTTTTTCTTGACGTCCCCACTATGGCTGTGTGTGAAAACGGAGCGATGTTAAGTTTCGTAACGTGTCTAGGACTTTCACGACTTTCACAACAATGACAGTCCTGCAATAATAGTTATATTGTCTGTAGTTCATAACAGAAAACAGGAAGTCCCTCTCTCCTCCCAATGTGCCAATAAAAGCAGGCTGTGTGTATTCTCTTCACTAACACAAATAATGCGACTACAATGTACAATGGTTGTCGTAATTTTTAAATCTTTATTAACAGAGAAAATACATGATTTGTGAGTTTCTTTGATTGTCTTTGCAATCTTGCTGGTAATTTGCTAGGCAAATCCTGTAGGCTACCCCTCCGTTTGAAGTGTGCCCCTGAAAAATCTTCACTTGAAAGGACATGTAGCCCCACCGTTGCGCTCTACCCCTCTATCTCAACAAGAATAGGAACACCCCTACACCTAAACAAAAAAGCAAAACAGAGAGGTAGGGCTAAGTGGTAGGGGCAAGGGGTGAAATGGGATTGGGCCTTGGAGTGACTGGTTTCCATGGTTAACAGGTAGCACAGTAACTTGCTTATTTCCTTCTGTTTAGTGGACTGAAAAACAGTAAATTCATCATATTCAGCGCATAGTATTACTGTTTTCAAGTAACTGTAACTATCGTTCTTCACAGGATCCATGTGAAATGTTATTTATTGTCCCTTTTAAAATGATCAATCTTTGGCACTGATTAGCCCCAAAGCTCTTTATTCAGACTGCATATTTATTTGTTTAATGTTGTTTATTTGTTTTATTCATTGTGCTTCTTTTTTTTACTTACTTTGTATGAAGTATGGAACAATTGTTTCCGATTCTGAACACACAGCAAGGGATGAGAGACAAAATCCAGAGTTCTCAAGTGCAAAAGTACACCATACACTTTAGTTAGAGCTGATATCAGGATTTAGCAGTCAAGTGGGTATCTTTCAAAGTTACACTTTCAAGTGAAAAATCCCTGTATGTGTTTCACAGGTTTCTGTAGTGGGTCGCAGCAAAGGATAAATCCTTGTAGTTGCTCAAAGATGAGGGGCAAAACACCAGCAATGGTAAATGTATTTAATGCATTTGTGACTACATGAACAAACACAAGTTTGATTTTGTATAATTAGCAAGCTGAAGAGAACTGAACATGGTTACTATGGTCACATGATTGACAAGAACAGTGGCAGGCTGGCAAAGTTTGACAGTTGTCAGAAGGTAACAGCAGCGAATAGGCTTTGACATACACAGTGGCAGTCAGCCTCCCTCTCCTTGATGCTGTCGTCTGACTCAGAGGCAGGACTGAAAGCAGCAGAACTAATTCAAGACCGTCTAAGTTGAAAAATTTTCCATCAGGTTTTTCTTTCTTTTTTTTTCTTTCTTTCCATTTGGAAGAAGAAGCTGATGGTATGAGGGGAGAAAATCATAAAAGTATGATGTAAATCAAAGACGATGTCCCTTAATGGTTTCCTTTCGATTGTCCCAGATAAGACTTATCCTCTTCATTTAAACAGTAAAATGAAATAATTTATTAATAATGTCCTGCTGCCATTTTAGCCTTCAGTAAATGCCTTGTCTGGTATGTTTGGCCTACAATTGGGTCATGCTTTGCAGTTACTGTAATTCAGCCTTAATTTTTTTGTCTGTAAGTGTAAATGGGCTGCACATTTGCTGCTTTCCTACCTAGAAGAAAAAGCATTTTAAATTCACACATTAATATTGTAGCTGAGCTGCAAAAAGCTGCTGTGGCCAGTTCAGTGCTCAAAAGCACTTTGACATGAGGAGGATCGAACTGCAAAACCCTGCGATTAGTGGACAACCCGCTGTGTGTTCTGAGCCAGTCATCTCAGTATCATTCGAGAAAAAAACAGAAGGAAGAAAAAACCTGCTTGTGTCTTGAACGGCATCAGAGAAGTTACTTAAAAACTGTAATTTATTACTTATTATGCATTACTTCTAGAAAAAGCAATTACATTACCTAAATAATTCCTCAACTACAAAAGCAATGCTTGTGATTTCACTTTTGTCACCAATTGTTACCAAACTCTAATTTCTCTAAACCAGTGTTTCTCAACTGGTCTAGCCCAAGGACCCATATGTTTTCTTAGTCATTTGGTATTGTCTTTAGTTTATCTGCTGTAGATTGATCCAGCACCTCTCTGACCATGTCAGCAGCTGCAGGCAGTATGGTTTCTCTACAACACGCTGAGGTTTTGGTCCCTCTTTTGTCCCTTTGTCCACTGTAATAAAACCCATCTTTAACGTAGTCATTGTCGTATTTACAAATGTGTTGTTATGACAGCAAGCATAAGTAGGAAAAGGCTACTGCACACGTGCTGCATCAAAAGGAAAAGGTGTGTCCTTCAAAATAAAAGCATGTTAGAAATTCTGTAGACTTCAAAAAAACGTTTGACTCCTTTCCTAAACTTTCTTTTTTTCATTGCACATATCTGCGACCCACTCAAAATAGCTTTGCAACCCACTTTTGGGTCACAACCCACCAGTTGAGAACCACTGCTTTAAACCTACACATGCATCTTATGTACTGTAGTATTTTTTGCAGAAATAGGCTATAAAGCTTTTTCCCCTTGCAAATTACAACCAGAAAAGATTTTACATATTCAGTCACCAGTTACTAATTGCAAGAGCCATTTAAAAACTGTAAACAACAGAGGACAACTGGAATAAAAGCAAAAGTCTTTTGGTTTTTCTTGCTATCTGCCTGGTGTTTTTTAAGGGCACAGACCGAACATATTAAATAACATAACATATTAACATATTAAAATAGTCTAAATACAGTGAAAGTGCGTAAATCAGTGCACTGAAGAGGCCGAAGTAGCAAACCGATTATGAACAGGTTACATAGAGGTGCTCAAACCATATTGCCTTATGAATAATAACAATGCTGCTCTTATACCTACAAGGTACTTAAACCAATTAAGCAACCACAGCAGCACAACTGCTGCTCATTAACATTTGTGGATAACAAGCCACAATATGTCTCTGTAAAGAAGCGAAGCTGCACTGGACACAAAATTACCATTTATTATATTGTCACATGACCAATTCTTACATCTATACTGTCACATTGCTGCCTGCTGATGTATTCTGTCTTGTCAACTGGACACATTGGTCCCTATATTGCATCAGTCTTACTGTAGACAAGCATGCACAAGTGGCAAATCAGTCTAATACTATTCAGCTATCTAGAGGCAATCACAAAATGAGCATGCTGACCAAGCCAATATATTATTACCAACCCCATTTGGGTTCTTTTCATAAAAAAATAGAAATGGATGTTTTTCTCTGGGAGAATATAAAAGGGGGTTGAAGTAACGCAGGTAGTAGGGTCCACAGATATCTCTGCATGTATAAATGAACAACCATGGTCAACAAAAACATGCTGCGCTCCTATCAACAGAAAATGCAGGCAATTTGTGTATAGGCAGCTTTTTTTTCTTTTTGTTGTCAGCTCTATTTGCTAGATTTCAATACCCCCACCCCTGCTGTTCCCACAGCCCCCTCTCACACCAGCCAGCAGGAAATAGGCATTCAATGCTTTTTAGATGACTTCCTGAAAGAAATGAATCTCTCATGGAAAATGAGAACAATGAATAATGAAACACTGGATGGGATGTGCCTGACCCATGCTATTCATACAACCTGTGCTGTTGCAGAGAGCCATGTATGAAATTGAAGGTTGTGATCACAGAACTGGAAAGAGCCACGGGCAGGACCATTAGAGTGAGGGAAAACAAATAGGTTTTCCTGGTGCACATAATCATTTGATTTTTGGCTGTATGCAGACCAGAGAGCTTTAGTCAGGACAAATCTTGTATTTTGAGATTGTCAGATTGATTATATATTTTTTCCGCATCCATAACATCTTGCATTTCTTCTGGGAACGGTGAAATTTTCAATCACAGCCGTTCAACAACTATTTCTGGCTGTGTAGAATTGAAAAATGGATATAAAACTTTACCCCTCCTGCACAACATATGCAGAGTGTAACTGAACGCAAAGATCCTCAGGGAGGGATAATACAGTCAGAACTGAACAGAGCATTTCCACTGAGCGCAGCCACTTTACGGCTGGAAAAGTGTCTTAACAACATCATAACCCCGCAGAGAAAATAATCCACCAATGACAGCAAATACAGTTGTATTGCGCCGGAAGAATGCCAGCGCTGGGAGGTTTTCTGGGTTTTGAAAGCCTGCTTCTACGCATCACATTGGCCTCAGCAGGACAGCCAAGAAAAGCGAGGCAATAAAAAAAAAAAAAGTTCTCTGCGCCATTTCTTAAAAAAAGAGTCCAACCACAGCCTTCCAGCTACCGCGGCAATCCTGACATGAGGAGTCAGCTTGAGCACTTTACAAATCTTTCTAATCCCTTTCAACATAGAGCAGCTTTTGCCAGACCCCTGCTCCCCCAGGGTCTTAGAGGGGGAGAGAGAGGCTGTGAGTGTGTCTGCATAGGTCTGTCAGTTAGGGCAAGTTAGGATGTGCGAAAGACTTTTAAGATTCACTAAAAGGAGAGATGAAGCACAGCGGCTGCTCAGTATGAAACGTCATACTGTGCTGTAGAGCTATCATTTACCCTTTGGATGTCTGGGTGGCTCACCGCCTGTGTGTAACCAAGGGCTGTGAGCTGCAAGGTTAAGTAATTACTGAACACTGTTGAGGCTCCTGAGTGTGTTTCATGTCACACATTTTCATTGAAGTGAATGACTTCAGTGTTCATTTGGCTGTGTATAATCATATTGAACATAGAGGCAGGGGTGCCTATCTGACACCCAGCGCTGTGTTTCGGGTCACTGAGCTCTGTGCACGAATCATTGATTTTGTTGTACAACAGCAAAAGACACAAGGCAAGGCTTCGCCTCATCACGGACCGTCCTAGTGAGGAGCCAACAAACAGAGGGGGGCCAGCGTGAAGTGTCACAGCAGCCCAATTATGTTTTTGTAACAGGCCACCATTGCCAGGCCAGTTGCAGGGCCTCACCAGTACCTTCATCGCTCTCTAATTCTACCAGAGTCGCCAATTCCAATCATCTTGAAAATGTTGGAATGTATAATCAGATGATTGATTGAAGAGAACTGCTGTTCTGACAGAATACTGACACGGACACAGCTGGCTGCCTGTCAGAGGGAAGGCTGAATGATATACAAGGATTCTCGCTCCAAACAAAGCAAAAACCGCCCACATTTGCAAGGTGATACCGTAGCCATCCCTTGTATCTGTGTTCACTTATTATCTGAGCATGTGAAGCGTATCCAAAGACCTTTTTGCCTCATGACTGCTGATGGCATCCACACATTTAAGCTTATTTTGCCTGCCCCTCTGAATAACCTCTACAGGGAGGTTAAAGGATAAGACCTGCCTCTGCCACTCAGAAAGCATCCATACTGAATCCCAAATTATGAATTATTTCACACATTATCAAAGTCTAACTACCACATACCCCCAGTAATAAAACACTGAAGATCTTAATTTCAGCTTGCCAGAGAATGAACCCCCTCAAAATCAAATCATCATCTATTTCCTCCATTATTTGAATGGATGCTGTGACTACAGTGCAGCAGAGTGATATTGAAATGCAAGAATACTCCCACACATACAAACTCATAGCTCATTTTAAGTACAGACACAATCATTAGAAGGAGAAAGCACAATAGGGCTACACTCTATGAAAGTTTAGCTCTGTGATAGCTGCCGTTGGATATAATAAAGATACTGTTTTATAATTAACTTTGAAATGCTTAAAATATTATGCTGCCCTAATAATATATAGTGTAAATAAATGTAATGAGTTTTTGTCTTGGATTGCATTTCTTCAAATCCACCCCATTTGTAAACTGAGTGAGAGAATATCTAAGAAAGAATACTCCCATGATCTGACTGATGCCGAGGAAAAGTGGTATTGATTGATTAGAGTCTTTTTATCATGTCTATTGATTGGGTTTTGTTGTGCTGTGGATTGCAGCCACATGTCTCGCTGCTTCAGCTAATGAAATATGAGGATCTATTGAATTGGAAAAATAAATGCTTTCGAAAATATTGCTCTACAAAGCTAAACTGACGGGCTTCTGATACTACCATTATTTATGGGTGGACAAGGTGGAGCAGATGACATGGCCCATCCCGTTCAGCATTTTTCCTGCAACAAGATACGACACGACGGCGAGACCGTCTCCACATAAAAGACCAGGCTAAGGGAAAAAGTGCATTGGGCAATATGCGTAAAGAGAGCCGGATCAATAAGCAATCTAGGGAACAGAGGGGGTCAGGTTGAGCATGGGGAGGTTATCATATACTGTACCTCAACACGAATAATTGAGGACTCGTCCATGTGTTGATGCGGCTTTAAGATACAGTGTGTTATTATAGCTGCACAAGAGAAACCACAGGGAGCTTCATCACACCTGTGGCACATTATCTTTCATATGCTACAGCAAACATACAGGTAGACAAAATCAACAACATCTATTAAAACAAACATGAAAAATTGTATGGTAGATTTTGTAACAAGTACTTAAAAGGATACGCCAACTTTTTTTTTCTCTTTTTGTTATTTGCCTCCCTCCTGAGTTCCAGACAAGAAGATAGATACCATTCTTTTGATTATGCATGCAGTGACAAGGAACATCTGCCTAAAGTCATCAGATAAACTTTCCAACAACACTAAACATCCTGTGTGCTTGTTGTAACTTGTTTATTTACCACATTATGTTATTTTTAGACTCAGAGCACTTTATGCAGTATTCTATGTATTACTTGTAACCCCCAGTTATCAAACAGTTTGAAATAAATAAATAAGATCAGAAAAAAAATGATTAGAGGAATATAAATTTATGTAGGCACCAACACCTTAGATGTAATGTACATCCTATACACAGAAACAGACATCACTCTTCAGCCCACTCCACATGGCTATCGAATAGTGCTGAAGACACTTGCTCTCAGACAGAAACAAGTGACAAATGGCTACATCGGAACTGTAAGAATGCACGGTAACTCACCTGAAATGATCCCAGCAGGAGAGAGGATTGTGATGGAAGGAGTGGCCAACATGCGCAGTGCAATTACAGAGAAGTGGGCAGTAGTAGAGCCCCCATCGTCCTACTCCCTCCCTGGTGGCATACTGGTCACCTGTGGTCTGCTCACCCTTCCCACCAAAGCCCCCTACCAATAAGATAACCAATAAGACACAGCATGATATACTGCTACCACCAAGAAGTGTCTTAGCTGAACTCAATGCTGTGCAGCAAGTGCTTCCTGGGGTAGGCGAGAACCAGAATAAAGACCTTTCAGCTGATCATCCTGAATTCAACTTTGGAGACTCCCCGATACCTGCTACATGGAGAGAGAGAATAGTACAGAAGTTGGGAGCAATGTCAGATGTGTTCTCACAGCATGATTTGGACTTTGGAAGAACCAACAAAGTTAAACATCACATTAATCTCCACGACGAGACCCCCTTCAAGCAAAGAGCTCGCCCCATACACCCCCAAGATATCCAAGCTGTCCATAAACATCTGCAAGAGCTGCTGGATCATCCGAGAGTCTGAGTCTTCCTTCTCTTCTCCCATCGTGGTGGTCAGAAAGAAAAATG
Source organism: Naso brachycentron (assembly GCA_029874485.1). Classification (NCBI taxonomy): domain Eukaryota; kingdom Metazoa; phylum Chordata; class Actinopteri; order Acanthuriformes; family Acanthuridae; genus Naso; species Naso brachycentron. The sequence goes on along the minus strand of JAQFJA010000008.1, from coordinate 20,520,908 downwards.
GTGACGTACGGCTCTGCATCGATTACTGGAAGTTAAATGCTCAGATGGTGAAAGATGCATATGCCCTGCCCAACCTTGAAGAGACCTTCACAGCCCTGCATGGATCCAAGTGGTTCTCTGTCTTGGACCTCAAGTCTGGATACTACCAGATAGAGATGGAGGAAGAAGACAAGGCCAAGACTGCCTTTGTGTGCCCACTGGGATTCTGGGAATTCCAGCGTATGCCCCAAGGCATCACAAATGCACCAAGTACATTCCAGAGGCTCATGGAAAAGTGTATGGGTGACATGAACCTGAAAGAGGCTATCGTCTTCTTAGATGACATCATCATATTCTCAGAGACCCTAGAGGAACATGAGAAAAGATTGCTGCGAGTCCTCAACCATCTCAGAGAGTATGGATTGAAGCTGTCAATAAATAAATGCAAGTTCTTTCAGACATCTGTGAAATACCTGGGGCACATTGTGTCCAGAAATGGCGTTGAAACAGATCCTGAGAAGATTAGTGCCCTAAAAACCTGGCCTAGCCCAAAGAATCTGAAAGAACTGAGGTCCTTCTTAGGGTTCTCAGGATATTACTGGCGGTTCATCCAAGGATACTCCAGGACTGTCAAACCGCTAACTCACCTGACTGTTGGCTACCCGCCACTTCGAAAGACAAAGAGACCAAAAGAGAAGAGTGGGCAGTATCACCATCCAAAAGAGCCTTTCAATGATCGCTGGAATCCAGCATGCCAACATGCTTTCGATACAATCACTGACAAGCTGACCACTGCCCCAGTGCTGGGTTTCGCTAATCCATCAACACCCTACATCCTGCACACAGATGTGAGCACCACTGGTTTAGGAGCTGCCCTATACCAGGAGCAGGAAGGGCAAATGAGACCCACTGCATTCGCCAGCAGAGGACTGTTTCACAGTGAAGCTCGCTATCCTGCACATAAGCTGGAGTTTCTAGCCCTGAAATGGAGTGTGACAGAAAAGTTCAGTGACTACTTGGATGGGAATCAGTTTACCGTCATCACTGACAGTAATCCACTGACCTACATACTCACCTCAGTGAAGCTCGATGCCACCAGTTACAGATGGCTGTCAGCTCTGTCCACCTTCTCATTCACACTCCAGTACTGTGCAGGGAAACAAAACTTGGATGCTGACAGTCTGTTGAGACGTCCACATGGAGAGCCGACAAACGACCCTGCATCACAGAAAGAACAAGTACGGGCTCAGCAGTTCATCTCACGACACTCTGCTGATGATGAAAAACTCACCCAGATTGAACCTGAAGTAGTCCAAGCAGTCTGTGGAAGTCACCTCCTTCGTTATGATCCAGAGAACGATTCCCATGAGCCTTGTGTTGCACTGATAGAGTCCCTTGCCATGCACACAGATGCCATCCCTGCTATCTTCAAACAAGAGGAAAGTGCTGAGGGAACATCAACCATCCAGCATCTGTCAAGGGAAGAGCTGAAACAAAAGCAGAGAGCTGACCCCAGCCTCCGAGAGATCATCCTCCAATTAGAGACTGGGCAGAAACCCCCACCAACGGTACGACAAGAGCTCCCTGAACTTCCACTGCTGCTGAAAGAATGGCCTTGATTAGAGATGAAAGAAGGAATACTCTACCGAAAGAGAAAATAAGGGTTGCAAACTACTTACCGACTAGTCCTACCCAAAGAGCTGTGAGCAATGGCCATGAAGAGTCTACACGATGACATGGGTCACTTAGGGATAGAGCGAACTACAGATCTCTTAAGATCCAGGTTCTACTGGCCAAAGATGGCTGTTGAAGTAGAAGCAAAGATCAAGACATGTGACCGTTGCATACGGAGAAAAGCTGACCTCAAAAGGCTGCACTTGTGAACATTCAAATCACCTGTCCATTAGAACTGGTCTGCATCGACTTCCTCTCCATTGAACCTGACAGAAGCAGCACAAGCAATGTCCTGGTGATAACCGATCACTACACAAAATATGCAGTGGCTGTACCAACACCCAACCAGAAAGCTCGTACTGTGGCCAAGTGTCTCTGGGAGAACTTCATCATCCACTACGGTTGGCTGGAATTCAGAAAGTTAGAACGACACCCTACCATCCAAGAGGAAACCCTGTCGAAAGATTCAACAGAACACTCTTGAGCATGTTAGGAACGCTGCAAGATCAAGACAAAGTGCATTGGCGTGACTTTGTAAAACCATTGGTCCATGCCTACAACTGCACCAAAAATGACGTCACTGGGTACAGCCCATATGAGTTGATGTTCGGGAGACAACCGAGGTTGCCCATTGATCTGGCATTTTGAGTCCCACTCAAAGAACACCCCCAAACATCCACTCAGAGTATGTGCGAAACTTGAGGTCTCATCTGGAGGAGAGCTATAAATTAGCAACCAGCAATGCTGCCAAAGTTGCTGCAAGAAACAAAGCCAGATTTGATAGAAACATCACAGAATCTGCCCTTGAAGTTGGTGACCGTGTGCTAGTAAGGAGTGTCCGTCTTCGTGGAAAACACAAGCTAGCTGATAAGTGGGAACCTGCAATTCATGTGGTGACAAAACGTGCTGGTGACCTCCCGGTGTACACTGTGAGACCAGAGAACCAGAATGGTCCCTCAAGGACTTTACACAGAGATCTGTTGTTGCCCTGTGGATTTCTCCCTGCAACGGAGAACCATCCAACCTCACCTGAAGCAGTCCCACACTGCAGAACATGTCAGAGTGCTCGCTTGGATCCCACTGTGCAGGATGTAGATGAGGATATGAACAGATATGAGTCAGCTGAGGATGTGGCTGTGTACTGGAATGCAACCCCTGCACATGTGGAAAGTAACTGGCATCCCTGCAGAACTGAACAGATCCCACAAAGAGAAACTGAACAGGAAACTGAAACATTACCTGAACAACCTGAATTGGAAAACTTACCTGAAAGAGAATCTGAAAGAGAAACAGAACCTGACAAAGAAACCCCACCTGAAGATGAATTGGAAACTGAAAGAGAAATAGAACTTGAAGAAGGAATGGAACCTGAAAGAGAAAACTTACCTGGAAATGGAACTGAAAGAGAAAGTGTCGATCCTGGAATGGCAGAAGACAGAGATGGGCGAGATCCTCCTCAAAGGCACTCCAGTAGACACAGAGCACCCCAAAACAGATTGCACTACACTCAGTTAGGGAATCCCCTTGTGTCGATTGTGCAGTCACTTTTTCATGGTTTAAGTGTAGCATTCACAGAAACACTACAAAACCCAAGCTAAGCTGACTCATACGTTCCTCAATCAGTTGTGAATAGACAGCCAAGTAGATGTAACGGGACGTACACACCTTTGAGAGGGGAGTGTGTAACCCCTGGTTAAGAAACAGTTTGAAATAAATAAATAAGATCGTGAAAAAAAATGATTAGAGGAATATAAATTTATTTGAACATGATTAAAATAATAAATTATTAATTTAAAAAATAAATAATTATTTTTAATCAGAAAAATGTCATAACCTTGAACCAGACCCTCTGCAGTATAAAAAGCGCTGATGTGACATCAGCGTCATATGAGAGAGAAACAGCTGAGCAACAGCTGACAAACGTCTGATAGAGATACGATCAACCCTTGAAAAAGAAAATAAGAAAAAAAAAACCTGGAACAGTAACCTTCCTGCTGTTTTAAATCAACGTGAACCTTGGTGAGTCATTAGATTATATGAACATTTTAATTAGAACAGAGGAAAAAAATATCGTTAGCGGTTAGCATAGACTACTGTTGACAGCCATTATAGCTATGTAACAGTAACAAAAAACCAAAAAAAAAAAAAAACAGCCGTTATGGCAGTTTTTAGCCATTGTTTTGAGTGTGTAAATTGTGTATATTTTATTATTATTATTATTAAATAGAGTATGTGTGTATATTTTGTAAGCTTAAGCTGGATTGTTTTAATTGTTTAATTGTATTATTGATTTTTAATAATTTAATGACAAGACACAGAGAGAAATAGAGAGAGAGAAAACGGATCCTTTGTAAAAGAATGTACCCTTTATTTTATTTAGTCTGTTTATAAAAAATTAAATGTTAAATGATCATTTGTAAATATAGTTTGTGATTTTAATAATTTTGAAAATAAGAAAGAAAAAAAAAAGAAACTGATTATCCTCCTGGCTTTTGTCTCAAGGCCAGGTTTTTGCATTTGCGTTTTTTGGTTTCTACTCCTCTTCTTCGTTGGACCCCTCCTCTTCTTCATCGCCCCCCTCCTCCTCAACCCCTCTTCTTCACTGAGATCACCTTCCATCACCCCCTGGATCCCTCTTCATCACCCTCTTCGTCCTCGTCACCCCACCCCCCATCATCATCATCACCTTCATCAGAGATTGACAAATTTAATTCTTCAGCAAGCTGAAGTGGCGAGCCAACCCCAGAACCCAAGAACAAGTTTGATCTTTTATTTGTTTTTTTTAATTTGATCTTGAATTTATAGTGTTGTTGTTAATCTTGTATTTGTTTACTTAATTTTGATTAGAACAATAATAAGATT
>JAQFJA010000008.1:20478415-20490760 GCA_029874485.1 Naso brachycentron | reverse complement strand
GGATGAAACGGAGGAAGAAGAGAGCCACTAGGTTTTGGAGTGAGGCCGTACATGTTCGAACTGCTCTCTGCAGCGGGCGGTGTTGCTGAGTGTGCAGAGAGAAAGAGAGAGAGAAAGAGAGAGAGACAGCTCATCCCTGCAACGTGTGGTCCTGTGCGACGGTTGATAACTGACAGCATTTATATGACGGGGGGGGGATTCGACAAAGAATTTTATTGGACACAAAATTAAGATACACCCCGAGTGCAGGATGAGTCATCAATATTTTTAGACTGTTCTCCAGGACATGCTTCACTGTTACATAAAATTAATCAAAACTGCATGACCAGTGTTTGGCAATTGTTGGGCAATATATTGTCATATAGGCAAGGATAAGAGTAACATATAAATGATTAAAAAAACAAACTAAAAATGGATTTTCACGGCATGGGGACTTTAAGAAGAGACAGAAGGGAAATGACAAATGCAGGAATTCATCCATTTCATAGAGTGTAAAATAAATAGTTGACAGATCCATTGTGAAATCACCAGTTGGTTCGTTGGCTACCTGACTTTGGTATTATGGCTGTGCCTTTTTATTTTTTGGAGGCAGAAATTGCCATATTTAGAAAAGAGGTGGAGCTGGAGAGGACAAGAGGATACACATTGCTATCAATACCTGTGAAATGCCAAGTGAAAAAAAATAAATCTGCTGTCACTCAAAGCGACCAATGCCTCAATGAGGCATTGCTTTTTACCCTAATAAGACAAGCGCAGTGCCCGTTGAAAACATAGCTGTTTGAAAAAGGACTGATGAATGCTGAGTGGTGCTGTTGCTTTCAGTATGTCTGCCATCACTTGGCATCTTTCAGCAGTGATATGGGTGAAATAAGCTACATGAACATTTCATGGGCTCAATGGAGTCAAGGCCTCATGCAATCTTTAAGCTAGATTGTAACTCAGTAGTGCAACTTTAAGTGATTAAGTTTACTTTGACATCAAATTCAAAGCAGCCACTGCTAAACACACCAGATCTTTGATGAACATGAATGGTTTAGATAAACTGTGAAGCAGCGTGAGCTTACTTACTTACTTCAGAGTTGTTGCTGGATTCCAGATTTTCAGTTTTCGTCTACCCTTTTTATTTTACTCTGAACATGTAATGTAAGTCATGTATTTTTTATAAAACAAATAACCTGGGACCAACAAGGATGGCGGAGGCCTTCAAGAGGCCTGTGATGGAGGTAGGACCTCGGCCTGGAGGCCAGCTGCAAAGACAGAAGCTCTCTGAAAGTCGGCCTGGAAGAGGGCTGAGATGTGGTGAAAGCCCAGGACAGAAGTCAAGCAGTGGGGGCACAGGGCCTGGGACCAATGGCTAATGCTTCTTGCAAATGGCTGGCAACAGGAGGGCAGGACTCTGGAGGGTGGCAACAAGAGGGCAGAACTGGAGACCAGCGACATAGGTGCAGGAATGGAGGTCAGTGAGAGAGATGCAGGACTGGTAAAGCTGGTAGCCGGCTACAAGAGTGCAGGACTGAAACCTGGTGGCAAAGATGCAGGACTAAAGTCTTGCAGAAAAGTGAAGGGCTGAAGCCTGCAGGCAGGACAGCCAGGGTGCAGGCTGTTTGGACTTGGGAAGAGGCTGCTTGTGCGGCACTGGCAGCTGGAGGTTTGACTTGGTGTTTACCAGGATGGCACACTAAAGGTCTGGAAGGTCTAAAATGTAAAAGGTCTGGCTGTAGGTCAGTGGAGACTACTGACTGGAGGTCCAGAACATCTGAAAGGTCTCAGATACCTTCAGCTAACTAGTTAAATCACGTTATTTTTAGCTATTTTAACAAATTGTCTTACTTTATACTATTACAACTGTTGATTAGTTTTAGCTAACTTAACTATTTACCACTAATCCGTTATTTTCAGCCCATAATAACCAACTAGTAAGTGAGTTTAACTGTTTACTTATTACCTTACCTAACTCTATTAACATTGTTTGTTATTTTTCCATTACTTTTAGCTTTCTATTTGTTCATTTCAGTCACTGTTCCCTATTGCTAATGAGGTTTAGCACACAGTGGATTGCAGCTACTGTATATTGAGAGTTTATGGCTTGTGGAACATGAGGATTTTAATTTTTAATAATTTTAATTTAAATTTTAATCTTTATTTAATGAAATAATATCTATTTTTTGTACCACTTAACATTAAGTCTACCCTTATAAAGTGTTACAAATGGTTTATAAATTAGATTATTAATTAGGGTAAACATACTCTATGTCATGTCATTAAACACTTATAAACAATGTTACACACTGGCCCAGGGTTTGCAACAAGGAGGGGAGGAGGTTATTTAAAACAACAGAAATTTAATAAACTGAAGGACACACAACCAAAGATAACGACAAGGTGGATGCAAGCTGTAGGAAGGAGAGTGAAGGGCTATCAGCCACCAGCTTATATAGGCTGACCAGCAGACCAGGTGAGCTTGATCTCACAGACGACCCTGCTCCACCCACCAGGCTTCAGGAGGTAGAGGCTGGCTTAGGGGTCTTCACGACAAGTTTTACACTTTGCCATAAGGCTCCTTATCCCAGAAATGTTAGTAACTCATTAGTTAATGGTCATAAAAACGAGATGCAAGGAACATCAAGATTTGATGAGGACAGAATCAACTCAGTGAATAACCGATTCCAAGGAAGGTTTAGGCTGGGCACAGATATCTGAAAGACACTGAAAGCTGGGCCACTGGGAGTGCAGCCAGCTCTGGAGGTGAAACCATGAGGGATGCGGCAGACAGAAGCCACGGGAGATTCAGAAGGAAAAGAAATGGTCCCACAAGAAAAAATGGAGTCAGGTGAACTTGACAGCCACAGAAAAAAAGCTTAAGAGGAACCCAAGAACGAGGCAGAGACAGGACTGTTGCAGTTCAGAAGCTGGAGCCGGGACCCCCAATGTCTGACTGACAGTAAGACGATATTGTAAACAATTGCAGAGTGGAATATGAGCCATGACTGCTAGTAAACTGTTGTGTCACAGTTGTTCTCTGTACTCTCTGTGCACTCTTATACGCACAGCTACAGAGCAATACTGAATGGTTTGGCTGGATTACTAGTATAAATTGATTAGTGGGAGAGAGAGACACATCTGCTGTGTGAGCTAGATTGACTTTTAATGAAGGAGAGAGCGCGGCGCCCTGTGCTGTCAATTTATAAGCTTGTCTCAACAGAGATGCTTTATGCTTTCAAGGTATTATAGGGACACAAGTCAGGCAGGAATCATTTTCAGCTCTATGTCTGTTAAAAAAAAACTTGTAACTGCACAGTCAGGTCCATCCAAATTGGAATCCTGGATGACATGATGCACAAGCACCAGAGGAGAAAAAAAAACAAAAAAAAAAACAAGCTCACAATTAGACTCAGGTCTGCTGGTGCTGTAAAAGGCGTCAATCACCTATTTTTAGTGGGTTTACCCGCATTTAAAATTGCAGTAGAAAGCTTCTTAAAAACGACCTAGCAAGCTAACGTTAGCTGCAGCATGAGACTCATTGGGAGGCAAATCCGCTGCAGCCGGCTCACACTTTATTTTGTTTGTTGTCTCTCTCTTAAGTCCAGTTTGAACTGAGACCAAACGGTTGCAGGGAAAGTTGCAGCAGAGTAAACTGGTCCGTCTCAGCTCGAGCTCGAGCCGACTGACGGTGTTGTTTGCAGACACTGCTGTAGCCAGAGGTTAGTTTTAGAGAGTTTTCGCATTAACCAAAACAGTTTTGTTGCGATTGACATGACAACTGCATGCAGGCACCCCTGAAACTGCAAACGTTTGAAACCATTGGAATCTTTTGAAACCACAACCTTCTTGCCGGCTGTGTAAACTGGCAAGCGGAGTTCCTGTGAACACAGTGATGATGCTAATGCTAATGCTAGCACAGGTCATTACATTCTGCTCTAACCACTACCAAACTCTGATTAAACACTCCACAGTTCACTGAAAGCAGGTTGAATATGACAACAAACTACTGAGGGGAATTTAAGTGTTTGTAGAATAATTTTAGAAGTCACTCTACTGCTGAATTTCTTTAATTTGTGGCTGCTCAGGACTTAGCAACAACAGGAGGTTAACAACAGTTTGTCATTACAAACTTATACTGCCGACTACTGGCCTGTCATGCATACTACAGTGCTTTTGGTTGTTCATGTAAACGTAGACAGGTTTTAAAAACGCAAAGGGAAGACCTTTCTGCTTATAGTAGGGCTGCTCCTGTGTAAATGTGGCTCCAGCTTGTAGCAACGTCACCTGTTGTTAGGAGTTGCAGTGTAAAGCAGCTAATAGGAATGCATGCTCTTTAAAATTATTGTGTTTGGCTGAGATTGTCCTGTGACGATGTGAATGCAGAGCCAAGCTTGAGTCCAGAGCATAAAGAGTCACAGGGAAGTGAAGAAGCTTAGTTCTTTTAGACCAGCTTTAATGAATTACCCAGAATACTCCTCCTTTTTGTATTTCCCAAGATTTTCATTCTCTTAATACCCTCTATTCTATTTTTTCACAATAGTAATTTGAGGATACCAATTTGTAAATAATAAAATAAATCTTGTGTCATTTATAGTTATATTCTATTTTAAATAGCATTGCTCCAACATCCTTGTGAGTGCAGCACACTTCAGACAAATCTATGTACTGACTGTCTGAAATGACCTGAAATGACCTCTTTGGATATATTACTGGAGAACTGCACTCACACACATTACCATACTGTATGTGCACTCTCTGACCTTCCTGCATGTGTGTGTATGTGTATGTGCATGTGTACTGTAGCCTATGCGTGTTTATGTGGCTGTCACAAGGTCCAGGTGGCAACTTCATCACAAGTGGAGAAAAGTTCTATTAATACACCAGCGTCTCAGAGGAGAACTAATACATGCACAGAGGAAAGATGACACACAGACAGGGAGAAAGAAAAAACCCACCAGATTAAAGAGGAAAAAGAAACCGTATCTTCATAATATGACCCATTGTCTGGAATTTCCCTCAAGGCAGAGAGAGACAGACACAAAGAGCAGATAAAAGACAGAGAAACAGGAATAAAAAAAGATGTGGATGCTGCTCTCGTCTTCCTTCAGTGTTCCTGGCTCAGGACCAAACAGCGAGTCTGACCGCCTCCCCTGGGGAGTGTAAACTCCAGGCTTGAATTCCTTTGTGTTATTTCATGTTTTCCTCTCCACCACAGCAATCTCTCCCTGAAACACAGTCTGTGTGCCTCCTATGAAAGAACTCTGCCAATGTGTGCAATGCTGTAAAGCACATTGTGTAGGCAGCTATGTAGTGTTGTGTAGGGAGTAGACGAGTGCATCCAGACAGGGTTTAATGCAAACACATAAACACATAGAAGCATGCACCCTGAAGTTTACAAGCATACATAACGATTAACGCCCCCCCTGTGCTTTCCTGTCTTATTTGCATTCCTGTAAAGCAACAAGTCGAGGAGTTTGGGAGGGACTGAGGGAGAGAAACGAGCGTCATACAGTGACAGAAGTCATTTCCGCTGTGTTGGGGAGGTCTGTGAAGGGTCAAGCCTTCCGCAGCCCCGGCTGTGTGAATCACATAAACACTCGCACTGAAACACTCCCAGTTCATACCCAACTACAGTCCTCTTTTGGTGCTCTCGCTGCAGAAGTCACACTCTGGTTTTTGCACACCACTTTTGTACTAACTGCACAATTACTTTTGGCATGGAAAATGTTGTATATCCTGACTGTTAATCGGCAGTTAAGTCCTGTCAGAAAGACTCTAAAGAAAATGGAAAGACCCAGGACAATCACACCCACCTAAAGAAATTCACCACCTAAATACTCAGAGTAGGATCTGACCCACGTGGGATTTTGGTGGCCGATACTATTATCAGTATTACGGAGTAAGACAATTCCGATATACGATATGTTAGCCGATATTCTATATATAATATTTTAAATGTGGGTTTTCAAATATGTGTGACGAAAATATGTAATGAGGGCAGGATATCTAATTAACTTTATTCTGAACATCAGTACACTGAACAGTTAACACTTCACTTAATACCAATAATGGACAGCCCTCTGCTGGACAAATTATGTGATTACACCATTTTAAATTACTAAGCCAAGCATTGTTTCCTGCCTTAAAAAACAGTTTTAATATCGGCACTTATCAGAGAACATATACACCGGTACCGATATATCTGCGATAGGCCTATGCTGGCCGATAATATCGGCAAAACGATGTATCGGTTGGGCCCTAACTCAGAGTACTTTGCAAAAATATCATTTTTAATTTGTTTAACTCCCTCATCTTTCGATCTCTTTGACCCCAGTTCAGAAGGCGGGTTGTATGTCATATACTGTATATGTATGTTTATACATGGTGTGCCTAAAGATGGATGACATCATAGTGGAATTATTCTCTGAGACTTTACAAAACTCAGTCCAGAGCCAAAGAAGACATTACACAGCTGCTTTCAATGGCCGCGCAGCGCCGCTAAGTAAACTGATCATTATGTGTGCAATTGTTCTTTCCTGTCCTATATGTGTGAATGTAATCTACAAACACTACAGTTGAAAGTGCTCTGAAGGTGCTTCAACGCTACTAGCTACTTTCAGTGAAAAATAGTATTTCTCATTTTATTTTCACAAGGGAGCTTTTGAGTTTTTCTACGAAGGTATATCTCTGTCAAAAGTCGCAAGCAGAAAATCTCTGCTCATGCACACGCAAATATACGGAGCCCAGGAGGTGACATGGATGTGATTTTTTTTAAGTACAAACATGTCCTATTTCACGTGCATGTTTTATAAATCCTACACACGCTTTAATAAAATGGCCACGCGAAATATGAATAAAACGCGGGTGCGTTTTAATAAAACTGGTGCGTGACTCCACAAAAAAGTGCACATGAAATTTATAAAACACGCGTGCCAGTCACAAAACTTGAATGAAATAGAAATGAAATAGAAAACATGCTAGTGTTTTAAAAAAAACAAAAAACGCCCATGTCACGTGTTTTGAGTGTGCGCAGAATATGAACAACAACTACTGTCACTGCTCCCCTGCTCTCGAGTTTCATCTGCTCGCTCACGAGGGATTTTTCTTTGTGACAGAAAGTGGGCAGACCCACTCGCCGTAGTATCCCTAAATAACTGATTGGCCGTTGTCTTTGTATCTGGGGAAGGATGCACAGCTGCCTGATAGCACATGCACAGCCACATACAATACTACAGTAAAAGCTAAAATTTTCTATATTAGAACGAGATTAAACTAACTAAGAATATTTTGGTCAAGAAAAACTATCATAACATAGCATGTTTATCATTTTAGATAAATTAAGGACACTTTTATGCTTGTCAAACTTCTTCTGACTTGAGTCAAATTGAAAAAAAAAAAAAGCCACACTGTCAGGAAACCACACACTGCTGTCTGTTGGTTTTTATTCTTATTGAGCTATTTTTTCAAGTGTTACATAAACTCAAGTAATCACACTGAAAAATGATTATTTTATAACTAATACATAAGCATGAAACAAACAAAGCCAAAGAAAAGAATAACAAAATGAAAAAGCCTTGTAAAAGAAATGCCTGATTTATTCTCATTAGATATAATTTACTCATGTATTTCAGATGTCTTTAAATATTTCTTAATTTTCTCTTTTTGTTTTCTTTGAAGATTTGCAAAAATTAAGTTAAAAAACTTTTACTGTTGTACTGTATGTAGTTCTGTATAGGGCTATAGAAAACCTTAAAAAAAACCTGAGACATATTGACTGATATGATGAAGCCTTTATTCTCCCTTTTTAATTCATCTGAAAGCGCAGGCCACCCCTGTAATCTGATTGGCCACCCCAGGTGCCTTCCCATTTGATTGGTTATGTGCCAGTCAGAGGCGGGCCTGTTTGAACTGTTTGAAGATTAGAGGTACAATTCAATCTTCAACCTGACGGACAATAAAAGCACATTTTAAGTTTGCAAAGTAAATATTTATCCATGCTATTTATTATTGTTTTGTCCTTTTTTGGCAAGTTGACTAGGCTTCGTTTTTATTTTGCTGGTACTTTATACTGCGATTGTATTTTCAAATGTGCCATTTCTTCATTTGTACTCAGTCCATGTTTATAAAGAGCAATTTCTCAAAAGAAAAGACTGAAGCTTTATATTGCATTTGTATGGTGCCACTCTGTGTTGTGCTTGGTAGGTCTATTTATCTTCAAAATTAACTTCAAACATTGTAATGTTAGTAGATGTAAGTAGACATGGGTAGTGCAGACAAAAATGGTAAAATAATACTATTAAGATGCTTGTATGTGAATACACATACGTGTTGATACTTCAAACCACTATGCTAGGGCAACTGACATATCGCCAAATCTCAGATGCTGCCACCCTCGCATAACTCAGTGCCCCTCTTGGGCCACCCCAGTTAAAAAAGTCTGGACACGCCTCTGCTGAAATCAGTGGCTAAGCCATCATATTGGTGCATCGGTGTCTTCCCATGAGAAAGTTCCACTTTAGTGTGTCATTGTAAAGCAGCAGCTCAAACACGAGTGTGGAGGATCCAGGTTGCTGTGTTTGTTTTCTTGCACTCCTGTCAAAAACCGTTCCTCTTTCTCAGCTTTACAAGACCACTCACACAAACACACCAAGCAGACACAAAAACACACAGAGCACAAAGCAGCTCGTTAATGGGCCCGAACCCACAGTCCAGCTGGCCTTGTACAGGGAGCTGAAGCCACTGATGTTAGCCACATACAGTAGATGAAAAATGGAGAAAAATTACCTGCAAAAAGTTGAGAAAGAGGAACAGCACTCATCTTTGTGTCGTGTATGAGAAGGCCTTCTCTTGAGGAAAGGCATAACAAACATTGGTTTTTATTAGGGTTGTCAAACAATTTTTTAAAAATTGTGATTAATAGCAGAATTTCAATATTTAATCGCGATTAATCACATTTTTTATCGTATGTTTAAAATTACATTATTTTGCATTTCACAGCAGTTTTAAAGTCCTTAACAATGTAAAGCTATTCTTACCAGCGTAACTCTATGGGCAATCAAATGACAACTGGCATATGTCTCCTGCATAAGTATGGTGCAATAGCAAGAAAGAGATGGGAAAAGAAAAAAAAAGAGAGAGATGGGCAGAGTTCGCCCACCGCTAATTAGCTTAGCTCAAACACTGGTGGTCAAATGGAAGTGCTAGCCTGCCTCTGCCTAAAGTCATCAGATAAACTTTCCAACAACTCTAAACGGTCCTGTGTGCTTGTTGTAACTTATTTATCACCTTATAGTATTTTTAGACTCACATTAGGACTTTGAGTTATGTAAATTTTTTAACAGACTATTTTTTTTGTTGACCTACTGTGCTTAGAAATTACAAGCACATCTGCTGTCTTTTGCGCATGTGCCCTGTGGTTTACTTTTGTCATGAATTTGATTCTAAAATTACTTAAAGTGCTAATCTGAGTCTAAAAATAACAACGTGGTAAATAAACAAGTCACAACAAGCACACAGAACAGAGTTGTTGGAAAGTTTATCTGATGACTTTAGGCGAAGGCAGGCTAGCACTTCCATTGACTACCAGTGTTTGAGCTAAGCTAATTAGCGGTGGGCGAGCTCTGACCATCTCTTCCCTGTTACTGCACGTTCAGTTGAAAGAATAATATCTATCTTGTCTGGAACTCAGGAGGGAGGCAAATATCAAAAAGACAAAACAAGCCATTCAGAGGTGTGTTGTTGTCTTTCTTCTGCTAGTAGGAAGCAGGAACCCGCTACAGCAGCTTAACTAAGGGTGTGTCATAGGGATGAATTAGCAGCATGTGGTTAAAAAATAATGTGGGTAATCGCAGCCTTTTAATCGATCTTGATTAACGTGTTAGCGCTGACAGCTCTAGTTAAAATCTGCAACTAATGGATTTAATCAATGGTAATAAAAAACATACTACAAAATACAATACTAGGTAATAAAAGATGTTTTGACATTTTTACTAAAGTCCTTAATGTTGTCAGTTGTAAATATTAAGAAGCTGGCAGTAATTATTTATACAAGTGCCAATAGAATCATCCAAATAAATCTCTCTGTAATAGTCTAAACCCTTTGTAACAAACATTTCATTGCTGAATAATTGAACTTAAACTATACTAATATACTACAACAGAAATATTTTGGGGTAAGTTAAATGTATTCAAATCCATAGAGCCTTGACAACCGAATTCAAAAAGTTTCCTCCTATATAACTGGTGTATGATTGGGGATACATAATACCACCATGGCTGTTTCTGTCATTTTGGACACACTGTTTACATTGACAGAGGGATCTAAGTAAGTTTCTGAAATTTCAACCACGTGTAAAGTCTCATTTTTCAGTAACAAAGTTGTTTCCCACCTGTGAAGTTTAATCAGTGTTTTTCTCCAGAATAACTGGGCAGCTCATTGATTCTTTCCTCCATTATTTACTATGTTCCCGGGCAGAGTCAAGGTGTAGTGGCTGAGTAAGGACATTCTAAATGCCAAACACGCTCAGCGTAACAGG
Organism: Naso brachycentron; assembly: GCA_029874485.1. Lineage (NCBI taxonomy): Eukaryota > Metazoa > Chordata > Actinopteri > Acanthuriformes > Acanthuridae > Naso > Naso brachycentron. The sequence goes on along the minus strand of JAQFJA010000008.1, from coordinate 20,480,243 downwards.
AGGCAAATGTCATTTAGAAGGTCAATGTTCCGTGAGTGAAAATAGGTGTTAAGGTAAACACTATAGGTGATGGGCTTTTAACGCTCCTCGTGATGGTGCCTCTGTCGTATCCTCCTAACCTCATGAGTATATTCATTTTGAACTTGCAATGTGATAGTATAATTTCTGTTGTTTCATTCTGAGCACTCTCTCAGCTCATATTAGTTCTATTGCTCATATCTCCCCGTATGCACTCAAAGCATAAACAATTGTTTTAATCTCCTGGCTCTGCTGGTGTTGTTGGTTTACGGAGAATATTTACGCTGAAGGCTCCCCCTCGCTGCCGCTGCAGCTGGAATGAAACGCAAACAATACAGTAGAGCCGGGTCTGGATATCATCAGAATGCATCAGTTTATTAACTGGGCTGACCGGCGGAAGAGCCAACAAAACTGCCACAGTTTATTGGGAAAATATAGTATGTTGCTATTCTCACCTCAGGAAGAAAAATAAAAAATGGGAGGAAATTTGTTTGTGATGCACACACACCAACACAAGCCCATACACACCTTTATGGCCCTGGAGGACTGCACAGTCCCTGAAAAGACTCTGGCCTTAACAACTCTTTCTTCTGCACTGATGAATAAATAAAAATTAGATAAGAAATTCATCATCTGCAGCGGCCTGTGTCAGCTGTAATTGATCCAGTGAGGCTGAAAGTGCTCGCTCAGCTGGCCCACTGCCGTTTCCAGCTCAATCATATTACAGTTGCCTTTGACCCATTAAAAACAACAACCACTTTTTGCCTGTTTTTGTTTTTGTTTGTATCTGTTTATGTACTGGGAGGGGGGCATGAACAGATGGACTTTAATCTCAAATTTCACACAGCTGAGAAACGACTTCAAAGTGGAACGTCCTGAAGGATGGAGGCAGGGATAAAAAAGCTGAAAGAATAAAGAACAGCAGCATTTACATGAGGAGAGAGACGTATCCAGGCAGCAGCAGAGGGGAACATGCAATATTTAAAAGGTTGGAGACTGAGACAGCCTTTGCAACACAAACTTATTTGATCTGTGACTATTATTTCAAGGGCGCATCAAGGTAAATAACATCCGTGCAGTGGTCGGGGTTTGAAGTTGGAAAAAACATGCCAACTGCCAAAACTCATCATGAGCTCCCCCTTCAGAGGTAATAAAACTATATTTAGTTGTTCCTTTACAGAGCTTCAACCCTCAACATTTAGGACAGTGGAATTTCCCTTATGATTTGTTTCTCAACATGACACACTGTGGTGAACATATACTGACTTTGAAGTGCGGTATCAAAGGGAGAATCTCTTTATGTTGTAGTAAGTGCTGAACAATCACAACACATTTGAAAAAGAGGATTCATCACGTTTTTATCAACAAGAGGAAAATTTTATTACTTGTGAGGTAATCTACAACTTGACATGTATCTGCAAAGTGACACAGTGAGATAACACAGAAAAAAATAATATTTATACAGGAACTTGATGTACAATATACACATTTTATATATAGGACATGACTAACAAGTATGAGTATTGACTTTTGCCTACATCTGTATTAAAGGAAAAGTGCACTTTTTTTGTAAGTTATTCATTCATCTGAAAACCCATAATAAGACAAGAAGATCGCTACCTTTCCCTTCTCTGTGCACTCAGTAGGTCGCTGGATATGCGAGCAGTTTTGCTCGTTAAATGGAAGTAATAGGGAGAGAACTCTACAGCCCTCTAAAACTTTCTAAAACACATTCAAAAATCTCCAACACGTTCCATCTCCGTGTTGTGACTGTGCAGATTCACCACACTATAGGGTCTTAAATTTAAAC
>JAQFJA010000008.1:20419756-20430227 GCA_029874485.1 Naso brachycentron | reverse complement strand
AGGTAAGCAACCGAAAAATATTTTATAACAAAATCCAACTGACAACATGTAATGGTGGTTAACTGATGCAGTTTGGGGGCCCTAAATCCTAATCTCACCCAGGGCCCCAAACTTCTGTCGATGCTGCAACGAGAGCAGCCCGGGCCTTGCGTGTGAATGTACTAACGCGTTTGATAACCCTGTGTATACTGAGGAAACGGATCAGCTGACTGATCGCAAAAGTTTTATTTGCTTTTGACATTTTGTATTGCCGTGGCGGTCACAGCAAAACGTTAGTATGTAGTTGAGAATAATTGAAAATATTGAACATTTCAGGTGAATTTCCCATGACACTGTGTCGCGACAGCCAATCAGCAATGAGATTCTCTGGACATCATTGACATCCCAACGTCCAGGCGGCTCAAACGCCTCGACATATGGACGTTGAATCAGACATGGCGGTCAAAACAACTATTGCTGTGTGTGGATAAACAGAGCTGTGCGACACGACTTTATACACATCCAGGCACAATGTCGTTGAGTTTCCCAGAGTCACTGGGACCTCCACAACTGGTACAGTGCAGCAGTAATGGTTATAATGGTTGTACTTATATGTATCTCCTCTGAATGGGCCAACATTAGCAGGCTGTGCGTTTTACCCTTCACTAGCGCAAATCAGGGTTGGCCAGTAATACATTACTTAGTAACATATTACAATTATTTCGTTACTTTTCCAAGTAACTAGTAAAGTAAGAGATTACGATGGCCCAAACAGTAATTGTATAACTGTTACTTATCCAAGTAACCCTACATTATTAGGCATCTAGAAAGTGAAATGTTTTTTTTGTCCTAGTTCATAGATTTTATGACGATGACGTGTACGGACATGTACTGATATATATTTTTTCGTAAGAGGATAATTTGATTTGAACAATTGCTAATGTTGTAGTTCTATTAAGCTGCAGATAAAGTTGTTATGCCTAAACATGTCCTTTAGGGTTCATTTATGCTCTACGTCAGATACGGACACAGACACGGACGGAGCCGTCTAACCATACTCTGCGTTCACTTCATCAATATTTCTGTCTGTCTCCTGGAAGCTTACGGATACGGACAAAACGTGGCAGCAAAACCAGAAATTGTCGGGGCAGTGTATCCTACAGGTCAAGCAAGACCAGTGAAATGCAATGAAGAAGAAGAAGGCAGTGAAAGTTATATCATTGAAAAAGTATGGATCTCTTTTCATTTGTAAACGGAGCATAAATGAGCCTTAAATCAGCAGCCTAAAAAAGTGAGGCTGTTAATCCCGTTTATCCAGGTGAATTAAGTTTTGGAAGCTAAACAGGCTGTGTGTGGTTGGTTGGGTTGCAAAAGTAATATAGTAAAGTAAAGAGTAATGTAGCTGGTTACTAATATAAAGTAATAAGTTAAGAAAATGTAATACTTTAGGAGTAATCAGTAATGGGTAACTGATAACCGTTTGCTCAACACTGGCGCGGATGACTAAAGACAGAATTATTCAGTTGAGTAACGTGATGTGTCACTGGTGTTACTGGTGAGTAAATCACATTCATCACTTTCTGTCTGAACACACCTTAAATTACCTCATTAGCTCTGAATGAATGAACTCTGAATGTAACAGGATACTACACACATCCATTAACGAAAAAAAATGGCTTCCTGTGGCCTCTTTGCTGTAAATAATACCCATTTTCAAGCTGAAGTACAGCAATGTGCAACAACTTGCCACCCACACACACACACACCCACACACACCCACACACACACCCACACACACTATCTTGGGAGCAGGTTACCTGGGAGGACCTGGAGCAGGTGTCCCTCTTCCACGGACGGCTGACTTGCCCCTCACCGATGGCACCTTGGCATCCTCCGAGCCGCCGTTCAGGTATGTGAGCTCCTGCAGCTGGGCCTGTCTGATCTCATCATTGTAATCCTGCACACAGAGAGGCAGCATGTTCAAACGCACACGGACACACACACACACACACACACACACACACATGCAGACAGCAATATACTTGCTTTCAATTACACTGTATTAAATTTTGTCCTTTATCTCCAGGGCTCCAGCCCCGGGAATATCTAATTAATGTACTTTACAGTAGAGCCGTGACCACTGCTCCTGAGGCAGTGAAACATTTCAGATCTCCCGCAGATAAATCCTAGCGACTCCACTTGCCTTTATCTTCTTACACAGTTGTTTTTGGCCGCTAAATTAAAACACATTATTAACACGGAAACAGGTCGTTAATCATAAAAGGATTGATATGATTGTTATTTGTGCCCTCTATCAATAAATACGTTTTCTAGCAACGCTGGGAAGAGGTAACGAGGGGGTGGGGTGGGGGAAGGGTCTGCGGATAATTAATGATGAGATGTAAATCATCACAGCTCTGAGCATCACAGAGATCATCTATAATGAATGGAGGAAGAATAATAAGCTCCCTGCTGCATGCTGCTGCCAAGGAGGGTTTGGCCCGTGCAGACATTCCCCCCTGCGCTATTTTATTCCTGTTTTACCCATGACTTCCATCCCAGGATCACACACACTGAATCCAACACTTTCCACACACACACTCTGGCGGCCCTGACAGAATAGCAGAGCAAGAAACAGACAGAGTGTGAGTGAAAGAGCAGGTTGTCTCTGCTGTTACTGACTCGCTTCAGCGTGGACAGGCTGAAAATGAGTTGGCTGGGGCCAAAGAGCAGCTGAGAAGAGACTCGGGAGGAAAAAGGAAAGCCAGAGAGGGAGAGTGTGTGTGTGTGTGTGTGTGTGTGTGTGTGTGCAGAAAGAATGGAACATACTGGTATGAGAAACTTCTTGATCTCCTCCAGAGCATGACCCATCCTGGCGTAGGCCTCAGCCGGCGGTGCAAACACCTCGATGAGGACGTGCAGGTCTTCGTTGAGGTGGTGATATTTGGCTTCGCCGCTCTGCCGTAGCTCTTCTTCCTGTTTGTACGAAGAGAAAACAAGCTGGCATCATATATCCTCTATCTAGGGAATGAGCGCGGGTTTGCTGTCACAGTCAGGAACATTCATCTTATTTTTTTTTGTATTTCAGCAAGAATTTACTGCGGGGAGTTTTTTCCCGTAACTGTTACATCATGAGGTTTGATGCCTCTGTGCTGCACTGTTACAAAACGACAGACAAAAAATTTATGTGACTTCTTGTAAACTTATATGTCTGCACACAGTCAGTCGTTAATAATCCTTTCAACTGCGGCTGCCACATTTCACAGATAGCTTTTTTCCTCCTCGCACAGCTGCCTTTCCTTAAAAACGTACAGATAAAGAATGTGCTCTCGTACACTTCGTCATAATATCTGCTCTTCTTGTTGCACTTTATCTCATCTACGTGACGCCTCAAGCTTTAATGCAGGAAATTTAGCAACTCTAGGAGGCGAGAATATACTTCAAATCATTCAATACAGATTTTTTAACAACACAGCGCCCCATGACGAAAGAATTACTAAAGTTTTGAAAAACTTATTAATGTGAGCAAATAGTAGTTTGTACCTATATTTCACCAAATAATGTTTAAGACTGCTGGTCAAAAGAAAATTTACTTAAGTGTCCAGAGCAGCTCAGGAAAATAATCACCCACGAGGAGTTAGTCTTCAGATAACACAAATGAATTGGTGGCTCGTCTGTCGCTTTGTTTTGGTGTGATGTCATTATATATTTTAACCATACCGAATCAGCAAAATCATAGTATTTAGGAAACAAGGCCAGATCATTTGTGCAACGAATGACGAGTCTTATTTAATTGTGTCAACAGCACAAGGCTTACTGTACTGGCTTACATCGAACAACCACACAACTTGTTCTCGACTGGCAGGTTTTTTGCCACGCTATCAGTGTTGTCCATCTGTCTGTCGGTCGATCAGGTGCACGTACAGACTGAAATATCTCAGCAACTATCTGCTGATCGATGGGGCTCAGAGGATTAATCCCTCTGACTGTGACGATCCACTGGCCTGTTATTTGCACCTGTTCCTGTTGATGGACTGTAAAAAGCTGCTTGTCTCGACACTGAGCAGCCTCACAGAACAACTAGCATGTCTGCAGACGTTTAGATTCAACTGTGATGTTCTGTTTCTGTATACAAGTTGTAGAAAAGGAGGAGGTGGATGTTTGTAAAGCCTTTGACAACAGATACAACGCTATGATTCACACTCATCTAGCACAGAGGTAAACTGACTGATCAACACTTATGTTCCTCGGAGTCAAGCTTCCAGCCCGACTAAAATAACCCTGAAGAAAACAAAAGAAGTCATAATTGACCTCAGAAGCAGCAGATGAACACCAGAACTGGTCCAAATCAATGTTATCCACACTGTCAACAGCCACCGTTGCCTGGGAGCCATCATTAACTCTAAACTTACCTTGATTAATAATACATAGACCAGGAGCAGCAAAGAAAAACAAAGATTACACCTTCCATAAAAACTCTGCAAACTCAAGGCTAACAGTTCCACTACACCGTTTTTACCAACCTTCCTGGAAAACATCCTCACCTCTGGATTCAGTTTCTCAACACTCATTAATAAAAATAAGACAACAGAAATCTGACCATCTCAAGCAAAATCTGCAGAACCAAATGCTGGGACATTTCGACACTGTTCAAATCCCGTGCAATACACAAGGCAAACTGGATCATAGCTGACTTGACTCACCTATTCAGCAGCTAATATTAAGAACAATCAGACCCCACTCCACAGGACCGATCGACTCTGATCAGTGTGTTTCCATCTTGTTTTAAACAGCAACGTATGTTTCTTTTTTTTCTGTCAGGTCTGATGTTAATGTGACGTGGTGTTGTCAGACTTGTGATGATGTCTCTCTGTATTGTTTGTTTGCTTGTTTGCCATCAATGACTGTACAAAAAACATTTCGGACAGATAAATTCAAGTCACATTCAAATTGTTTTTGTTTTCTAGGAAAGGTGTCGTTATTGCAGCTCCAAATTACCAGTATTTAAATTAGAAATGGGCACTTTTTAGTATTTTTAATATTAATACTCTAATTAACAAATAATCAATTACTCGCATTTTTTTTTTCCATTGTAAAGAAATATACAGGAGGTCCGTGTCCGACTGGAAACACCCGTTTAGCTAAGTGAATAGTAGGCTATAGGCCTGGTACAGAACTCAACTCTCTACTGTTACTGGGCAGCTGTGGCTCAGTGTGTTGAACGGATCAATCTGAAGGTTTGTGGTTTGATTTCCGGTCCTCCAATCTACATGTCGAAGTGTCCTTTTTAAGATTCTGAAGCCCAGATTGCTTCAAATTGCTGCACCATTTATTGGTGTGTGAATGTGTGTGTATGAGGTCCTGATGAGCAGGTTGGCCACCTGGCCTTAGCGTGTGAATGGATGAACGCCGACTTGTGTTGTAAAAGCTCTTTGAGTAGTTAAAAGACTAAAAAAGCACTATATAAATACAGTCTATTGACCATTTAACACTTTAACATTTATGTAAATAAGCAGCCAACAACTAAAACAAGAGTGATAGCTATCTTGTCAACACGTTGCATCAGCTTTCAATTCCACTTTCATACATAATATATGATATGTGATATATAAACGTATAGTAAGTCTAATGTATGGTATATATTAATATTTTAACTATAATCCAAATTACATTCTACAATTTATGGAACTTGAATAACTTATTTATGTTCAGTTTTTGTTTAATTACTTTCTGTTTTGTTAATCATGTTTTGCAACTGTTTTTGTTTTGATATTTACATTAAATGTTAAAAGTTAGGCATTATAAGCCTTAGCTTCAGCCTACACCTTCTCGGCCATTGTTCTACAGATCTGCCTATAATGTATGTACTCTGTGTTTTTTTATCATGGACGAAATAAATTACCCACCTACCTACCTACATCTTTTCCACTGTCGTAGCTGCTTTTTTAGTACTGATTTTTTAGTACAGCCTGAATTTTTATGATATGCAAGTTTGACGCCACATATCTTGCTCTGCACATTATCATCGTCTTTATTTAATCAAAGTATTTCCAGACATCACTTTTCCTGACCGTAGCTGACAAGGTGCATGTGTGGGCAGCTGCATGAGTAGTGAAACGTCACTCGAACAATAACGTCAATACTCATCCCTCATATAAATATCCACCAAGTTCATAGAACTAATTCATGCTGTCCATATTTTCAAATACAGTTTTTAGTAATTTGATTCCTCCGGCAGTATTGGGGGAGTTTAAAAAAACGTGATGTTGACTACAAGATGTCGATCAGCTTGTCAGGTCAGACGTGTCGTAGCTGACGCAGCCAATAAAGTCTGTTCAAAACAACGCCGCACCAGACCTACACTTCACATGTCATCTTTATTTTCACAAATTGCACTCAACAACATAAACTCAGTATTATTATTTTTTTAGTGGCTGATTCAAACAAACAGCAGGCTTCCACAACAACTCTGCCCTCTTTGTTGCAGCTCCAGCATCAATCTGCTGTTGCTGCCACAGCGGGTGTCAACACAGAGAGATACAGATTTCTGCTTTAAACAGGTGTACGCATATGTGCAAGCCTAAACAAAGCATGTTTTTGTTGTTTATGTACTGTAAACTCAAACCCCTGTAACGAGAGCAGATGTAACAGGCTGCACAAGCACAGTTCATTTCAACTGCAATGGAAAAATATAAAGAGCGCACTGTAAACAGTGCAGGACTGCACAGGCCAGTCAGGCCCGACAGAAACAGGCCAGCGTAATGTTATTGATGGTGAGAAATAGGACAGCAAAAACCCCTAATGCCTCCCACCACATTACACAAAGGAAACAACAGGTTTGGCGTCCCAGTTTCTTCTTTTTCACAGAAAAAAAAAAAAGAAAAAAGTCTTCTCCGGGGCCTTTACAATGGCGGCAACTTCCTCTTCCCCTCTCCCTCTCCAGCACCATGGACGCCAGTGTCTCTGATGTCATCTAATTATAAATAACCTTCTTTTAAGAGTGCCTGTGGTATGTTAATGATATGTTAATTTCCCCCATAAATCTGTGCTTTACGAGCAGAGGACTCCTTTGCGCATAGCACCAGCGCTGACGGAGCTGACGGTGTCGAGCAGAGAGTGTAAGCAGAGCGTTAGACAGAGACGACTGCTTCCAGATCTGTCTCTCCTCTTCTCTTTCATTCATTCCTTGTTATATTTGCATGTAAAAAGAGATAAAAAACAATCATTACAACACATGATTCATTAGCATATGTCATCTGAGGACTTCCTTTTCTTTGAAAAGTATCCGATCTTTCACGCCACCTTTCCGTCTGGTCCTCCAAACATGTACCATTGTGATATCTCATATGGCATGAAAGCAATCTCCACCACATCATTTGCATACGATTCTGTAGATATAATAGTAGCTTTTTTACATAGGCGCCTCTCTTCCAGCACTGATAAGACGCATACGCAATCCAGCAGAGTCCAGCTAAGCAGCCCGAGGTGGGAGATTACAGTTGTATGTTTTTCATATCTATGGGCAACATCTCTTTGCTGTATAAATTTATTTCTCAATAAATCTGCTTATGAAAAAGCTGATCATCCAGGAAACAGAGGGCCAAAACGCTCCGAATGCAGGAGCTGATGCAGACAGGACCGACCCCTCGTCTCCACTTACGTGTGTGTGAGAAGGCGAGTCAACACGGGGCTCCAGGCTGACCTTTTATTCTAGGAGCGCTGTAGCCCCTTACTGAAAATTTTTAGGAGTGCAAGCAGAAAATTTAGGGGCCACAATTTAAATCGACCTGCAACGTAATTTTCAACTTTCTGCATTCATTAAAAAAATTGTTTTCTTTTCATGAGTTGTTACTTCCTATGTTAACTGTTATGGATTTGGATTATTTTTATGGAGTAAAGTCAGAGAGTAGGTGACTCTGTTTGCCAGTTCAAATAAGTCACTTGTAAGGCTGATGACTCAGCGTTGATAAGAGTGACAAATTTTCTAAATTTTCCTGAAACATTTAGCCTCATAAATGAATTCCAGTGTTCAAAAGACACCTTAATTTATATTCCGCGTTATTTAAAAAATGATTTCAAAATCAGGACATCAATAAAAACTGACAAAACTACTAAATCAAAAATGTAAACATTTCTTTTTTTGTAGAAATTCTTGGAGTGCCTCTGCTTGACACAGTGCACAGTTTATATACAGCTGCAGCTTTTTACTCAGTGCAGATGTTTATTGATCAGGTAAAACACTGCAGAGAGAGAAACTGATAACTGTGTGCTTAATATCACAGTACTGATGTGCGCACACAATCAATGTTTAACTGACTGACAGCTGATACAGATGTGATCAGCCGTCCAGAGCTTGTTCTTGTCACTTCACGGCCTCCCACTCCCTCAGCCCCGTTGCTGCGCTCTTGTGGGCGTTTCCCCACTTATTTGAGGGGAATCCGGTGTGAGACGAGGGGGACACGCCTGAAGGACACTTCTGGAAAATTTCACCTTTCCTTGATAGATGGACAGTCATGGAGTTACAGCCCCGAACGGGATCGTCATGCACTTCCAGCTGTTTTTCCCCACATGTGCTCAGATGGCATTTTTGGAGCAGCAGCATCTGGTGAAACTGGTGCGACACGTCTCAGTGTAACACTGGAGGACTCCCTCATTTTTTAACATAGAAAAAAAAAATGGCTGCAAATTCGCAGGTCGGGCGTGTGCAAAAAGTTGCAGAATTTACTCACACTGTCTCACAAAATGGTCACAAAACGCAACCACTTGGTTGCAGTCTGTAGCCCTGCAACAGAAAATCCATTCACTCCTATGAAAACCTCTGTGATATCCGATGAGCCTGTAAAACTCCCCCCTGCTGTACTATTGGGGTTCAGAATTTGCCCTGAGTACGTTCAAAAACTAGAACTTTTGGCAGTGGATGTTGGAGAGACTGTATGACGTATTACTTGTTTATGTTGTCTATATTGTTTATATTTTGCTATTTAATGTCTTTTTTTTTACTGATGCCCTCTTTTGCTGCTGTAATACTGTAAATTTCCCCACCGTGGGACTAATAAAGGAACATCTTAATCTTAATCTTAATCGTAACCTAACAAGTTGTTATAGCTAGCAGGCTATTTTCTTCAATTTAGTGGCTCATTTGGACTGTCAGATGAGTTTGTACAGTTAGAAAGAATGAGATCATAATTGTAACACATTGTGAATGTGATTCAGCTACAGTTACGTTTCTGTCCTTCCGCAAAGAAATGCATTTCCTCGTGTTGGGCACTAGGGGAGTTACCCGATAAGCAGTAGTTAGTGGAAACGAGGCTTGAGGGCTAAAATATAATGTCAAGCTCCAAGCTGTCACATTCAAGTGACATTCAGGACCATGATGGAAAACAGAGGTAAATATTATTATTCTATCTTGTTGACAAGTGGTACATCATATTGAGTGCAATGCAGCCATCACCGTGGTGATGAACTGCACAGCTCGCCTTGAAGCCTGCACTGCTGACATTCAAACTGCTTACAAATAAACATACACATTCCAACTTTAATAAGTAAATGCAAACATATTTCCACATTGTTTACATATTTTGAAGAAATGTATCTACAGTCTTGTGGCAGCAAGACTTCTAACCATTACAAGGAGAGATCGGAGTGTATCTGCCCTAGACTGGCCTCCATTTATATTTAAGAAAGATGTGGAGTCAGTTTGGATGAAAAAGTACGAGCAGCCAGTGAGGGGGTCGGGGGTCTGTGGCTACTGTGTTCAGCACTGAGCATTACGTGAGACGACTGTAGAAGAAAAAACTGAGACGGACAAACTGAGTTTTTATGAAATCTGTAAAAAAAAAAATAGATAGATAGATAGATAGATGCAAATACTGGCTATTCAGGCTTTTATGGTAAATGAAAGTGCTCTTCTTGTCTTTTTATCTTCCAAAGCCCTCAAAAAACACAGGTCAGCATTCACCCATTTACACACGATGGCAGGAAGCTTTACAAAGTGCTAACCTACTCATCAGGAACTCATACACACACACACACACACACACATTCACACACTGAGCAGCCATCAGGAGCAATTTAGAGTTCAGATTCTTGCCCAAGGACACTGCGACATGCAGACCAAGGGAGGCGGGGCTTGAACCAATGACCTTCTCATAAGTAGATGACCCAGTCTACTCCCTTAGTCTCATCACTACTTTTAGTAGTCACTGTCTATAGGGCTGCTTGATTAGTCGGATATTATTTTTAACTACAATTATGGCTACAGTGGCTTATCAAAACAAGACAACTGAGAGAAAACAATTTTGTGCTGCATGATGAGTCTATCAGTGTAACTTGCGTTTTGTTTTTGTTTTTTTGTGTTTTGTTGTTAATGAAGCACGGCCCCTCCCAGTGGATGCACTTGGCCCCTCCCCCCACAGTCAACCAGATGTTTCAGTGTGAATTAAGAGCAGTGAGTCACAACAATTACAGAGATTACAGATATACTGTTGTTGTT
>JAQFJA010000008.1:20325529-20339738 GCA_029874485.1 Naso brachycentron | reverse complement strand
AAATTTAAATATCAAAATAAATTGCACTGAAACCACCTGTGCTGATTATAAAGGCAAACAACAGAACAAAAGATAAAGTCCCCCCCTACACACCTCAGAGTGGTTTAGTCCATATTAGTGTGTAGCGCTTGTGCTTCTAGCGCTGGCAAAAAGCGTTGATTGTGTGTTGAGAGAGATAGTGCGCTCTGAATGTGAAGTAAGTCATTTCTTTTATAGTTAAGACAGAAGGTTCAGATTAAAGGGCGGCGTTGGACACTGCAGGCTAACGTATGTAGCTAGCTATCAGGCTTTTCAATACACAGATAAATGCTAGCATTAGCCAGTTTTCTTACTTTGCTACTAAATAATGGTGGTCAACTAAAGCTAATGTTTGCTTCAACTGAGAGTAGCTAAGCAGTGTAAGTGTTTTGCATCTTATGTAATGCTAGTGACTGAAGGACACTGAGGTCAACACTGTGAGACAAGTTGTAAAGGGGGATCGAGTCAATACAGTGCTCGACTTCTGGGCCATGCGACCTGAAATCAGAAAAAATATGAACAGTAGTCAATGGAGAGGGACAGATAATTTTTTGATCCCGTTTGCCTTGTGCCCTGAATTACACATATGATGTTTGGCAATATAAAAGATAATTTTTCATGGAAAGAAAGTCAAATTTTGTCATCAAACAGTGAAGTAAAACAGCATTTTGTTTTGTTTTGTTTTTTTGTTTTTTACATGTCTTGCACAACTTATGTCACCAACGCTTACATGGCCGTAGCACAGTTTCTTTGGTTCCTTCACATGAGGGAAAATGTGTTATTAGAGATAAAAATCATTACAAGCATGAGCATATTAAGATCTGCAGCTAAGCAAACAGAGAGTCGGTCGTTGTTAAGACGTCACGCCACCGTCGGGTGTGTCGTCTTTCTAAATAAGCATTTTTAAAGTCTTACACTTCAGCAGTTGCATGATGAACTGCGAGTTTCTTGACTTGCAAAATTATCTTTTAAAGTGACAAAATCATATTTGAGATTAGCAGTACAACCTAAACTGGATCAAAAAATAATTTGTCCCTCTTCATTGACTACTGTTCATCATTTTTCTGAAAGCTGGGGTCCTCCTGAAGGGGCGTGACTTAACTGCTCTATAGAGCACAAAAATAGGTAATAATGCACCTTCCCTTCTGACATTGTACTTGAGTGGTGCCAACTGCCAAACAAATTTGGGAGTCAAGTTGCATAAAAGCAACTGACACACAGCAATCCTGGGGCCTCTGCCTGGGGCCTCACAGCAGATGGCCATTTTTAACAGATTGGTAATCAAACCTTCATGGTAAGGAGTTATAGCCGAAGTTATGAGTCCTCAGCTTTTATGAAGGCACTATTTATTTTTGAATCTCCAGTGATGCGCCATGTTAGCTTCCATATTTTCTAAATAAAGTTGCTTTTCGGTCTGATTCGCCAAAATAAAGATACAAATTACCCCCACACTCAAATTACCCTAAATGACCACAAAATGTCACGGATGCATGTCGCTGCATTTCATTTGCAAACATGTATGAGGCTGTCAGCTACATGTTTCCTGGTGAGACAAGCCCGGGGTAATTAATCAACATGTACTTTAGAAATGGTTATTAAGCTCCATAAATTATAGTCAACTTTCCATAAGATGTCTTTACATACAACATGTCTTTTTAATTTTTTTATAAAGACACTGTGGTAGGAAAACCAGTGGTAATACTAAATGTGCACTACAATGGGGATGAAAAGTGAAAGATAAAATAATTGTTGATATCTCTAAATGCCATAATGAATAAGAGACAAACAATGACTCACTGGAACGACATTATGATATTATTCAAGGACTCCATTGATTCCAAAAAATGTATTATCATGCATATGAATAAGTTATTTGTCCAGCACAGATCTTTGTTAATTCTCTTAAATAACCCATTCAAAACACACTAGAAGCAGGTAGTTAATAATAAACATGAATGAAAATAAAATGCATTTTCATATCCACCCACTACTCACATATCCACACATATTGATGTAGATATGTGGAGTTACCAAGTTGAGGAAAAAAACGTGCAAAAAGACAAACAAAACCTATTTTTATACAAGTTTTATGGTGTTTTCACTCATATAATTAGATTAGAAATAGAAATATGAAGTGAAGACACACATACGTCCTTTGAGAATTAATAATGTTAAAAAAATACATGTGGCAAATATAGGCTTTTCATTCCTTATCTTGTTGCGGATGACTGACACAGACTGTCGTGTTGGTCAGTTAAAAGCTGACTGGCCCTCAGAATGTGACTTATTGCTCTATATATGGTATTCAGAAGGGCCGATAGGCGTAGATATAGGTACAGCTGAAATATAACTATTTTAATTCAGTAGATACAGTTACAGCAACATCTCAGGAGGCAAAATAATTGCCCTCTTTACTAATTTAAGCAATTGATTATGACTGCTGCCTCCTCATGTTGCTTTTACTTGTTAGGACACCCTGTCAATAGATCTCAGGAAATCCAATCACCTTTTCATAGGTCAAGCATGCTTTTCTCTTGGGCGTGTTTATGAATTCATTAAAGAAGAAAACCCTGTTGTTTAGAAAACACAGCCGCATAAAGCCCTGGTCCTCATTAAAGCCGAACATGGTGAGTCTCCAGTTTTATAACAGAACAGACAGTGACACTAGTGTTATTAAAAGACAGATGTGGAGTTTATCCAGACGGCAGATATCTAAAGATACAGCCACAAATCCAGCTTATCAGACATCTTGGAGCCGTACAGTTCCTGGAAACATACAATGAATGCAAAAGTGCCTTTGTGAGGAGTTTCGGGTGTTAACGGCTGTGGCAAAAACAGGATTTGTGTACAAGCTTCATATTTGTCAGAAAATGTGGAAAAAAAGATAAGAATTCTGTCAATATTTGTGGAGGATGCCGAGGTAGCCTCAGGTGGGCGGCTATCTGTAGGCTGATCAGCACTGGTTATATAATTGAGATTTTCTTCTTTTTCTCCATTCTGTTTCAATAAGTTGGAGAAAATGTGACCCAGAGGCTAAACGCAAGATGGTTTATGTATATTTATCAACATCATATCCTCCATGAACTTTGCAAGATGCTATTGGTTATTTTGCTTTTGTGGCTTGATTTGTGCTCTGGAATAATCGCTGTGGGCATTAATGATGATTCTCTTTATAAATATGAATAGTGTGTTTGGAAAATATATGAGTAGAAATATGCACATATTGCTCAGTGAGGTCAGAAAGCTTTTAAGGTCTGCAGTGATCTCGGTGCAGGAGGTAAATGGAGACAAAGCTGTAAAATGCTCTCATTAATAATTCGAAGTGATGCACCCTGCAACATTGTAAGATCCACAAAATGGAAGCATGCAGAAGAGACATGTGTCAAGTTTGACTTCTGCTCATTGACATAACTTCCATCTTAAGTATGTTGGAGATTTTTGTCCATAGATTCTTTCCAGACTCTTGTTTATAAGTGATTCACCGCAAAGAGAAACGCATTATGAATCAGCTTACTTTTTAATCTTTCCCAGAGACCATTAAAAACCGGCTCAAATGCACTAATCCCCTATTCAGAGGAGCGACTTATTTATAGATATGCTTGCCATCTGTTGCTCCTCGTCTTCATAAACAAAGCCTCACATTGTCACTGATGTTTGAATCAAAATCACAGGCTATACGTCTTCCTCAAGACGCCTGTTTTCTGAGGGAATTCGCTAAGTGATTGCAATAAATCAATTGCAATGAAAATAATTGTGCTTTATGGGGCAACATTTTTTTATATGTCACAGCAGCTCCGCAAGGGCAGCAGCACGGGTGTAAACAAAGCTGTTAGAAATATTCTGTCAGGTGGGTGTAAAGAATGAAGAACAGCGGGCTATTACATTGACAAAGTGTTATTTTGATCATTAGAGAATGGCCGCCCCCTTCCTCGCCCCCTCGGCCTGTCCCAGCCTACTAAATATGATGCCGACTGCACCCAGAACTCGACAGCCTCTGCAGCGCCCCGGGGTGTCATATATGGTATATACACCCATGCTGTTATGTCTGCACACCTCTGCACTCAGACGCAGTGTTTGTCCCTCTCGTAGCACGAGACTGGGCTCTAATCAGCACTGCGGTCGTCCTCCCAGTGATTTGATGTAAATCCTTACTGATTTGAATGGAAACACTTGTCCTGTCAGCTTTCAATCTTCATAAAATACTATTTCAGAGCGAGGATGTCACCTGAGGAGTAATTAGGCCTTGACGTGTCCTCAAGCTGAGTGCTGTGTCACTTTGTGTCACAGCGAGAACATGAGAGACTCCAGAGCGAGGAGACTTCACCGTGTTCCCACTTTGCTTTGGCCCGACAAAATGGAGGGGCGAATGTGGGCCCCTTAACACCTTAAATAAGTAGATTCTCTCCATCTTCATATTTCGGTGGCAGCAGAGGGATTGCCAGGAGAGTGGCAACACTGCCTCCTTGTGACCATGTCAAATTATCTAAAAGACATGAGATGTTCATATATGTAAAGAAAGCTTTTTCTCAAGAGGAATCTTATCAAAAAAGAGGGCGACTAAAAATAAAACACTGCTGCAGCTGCAAAGTCTTACCAGCTTTTTGTCATGAAGCTTTGCAGTAAATGGTGCAGTTAGTTTAATTAATCAGCAGTCCCAATGTAAACTGTGCAGCCCTGTTGGTAAAAGCATCATTAAAGAGATCCAAAGGTCTCATGCTTCAATCTAAAGTTCAATGCATCAAGGAAAAATTATCTGACTGGTCTCAACGAAACAAAAAACAGAATTATAAGAGGTCCACAAATAAAGAAAAGTGTCTTTATATCATTATGTTGCACTTTATCCTTTATTTATCCTCTGTTTACTCTCGTTGAAAAGTTTCTACAAACTGCTAAAAGCATAATACTGAAAAGCCCTAATCATGCTAGACCGTTTATACAAATACTTTCAAGACTTTCCAATAACAGTGAGATAAAACACAATTTCTCACACCACCTCCTTTGTCTTCCAAAGTGATCTTAACAAAGCCCTTCTCTCCACATATTGTTTTCCTCCTCATACAGCCCAACAATGCTGCTTGAGTCACAAAAGGCACCTTATTGTGGCTACTAAATGGAGCGCTCACATCCATTACACAGCCATTCAACAGAATTATATTGCCAGCGCCAATCTATCAGGTACATTGATCACGCATCATCGGCTGTGAGGTGCAGACTCTGGTCTCCTCTCCTGGAAGTGTTGTGCAAAAGAAACCTAATGAGAAACTGTCAGCAGCGCACAGGTAAACAAATCAATGGCACCCCGCAGTGTCCAAGGTCGAGCCACACACACACACACACACACACACACACACACACACACACACACGCACACACGCACACACACAGCATCAACCTAACAAACCCAGTGTTGGAGCTGCAGCTAAAGCTTCCTGAGTGTAAAGGGTGCTGTCAAGATGTGACTTTTAGAAAAAAAGAAAACAGGATTACTTTTACACGAGTTTATATCAGTTTACTTTTAAATAAATAGTTGGACGTTTTGGAAAATACACAAATTTTTTCGTCTTCATGTGAATACAATGAAATGAATAACTTTGTCATGTTTGTAGGTATGAGGTTAGCTTGACAAAATCCATCTATGGCTCTCAAATTAACAGTGTGAGACTGTTTTTTGCTTTTTTTCCCTTTATTTTGTTAACCAGGCGCAGTGACATTGGTGCATTTTTACACTTTTTAATGGACTAGGTGAAACTGACGAGCTCTTTGCCCTGTTTCAGTTTGTGCTCAACTGAGGTAATTATCTGCTGGCAGTAGCTTCACGTTGCTTACAGACATGAGAGTTGTATCAATCATCCTTGGTTCATTTATTTTCATAACTGCTTGTCCTTTTGCAGGGTCGCGGGGTGGGGGTGGGTGGGGGGCTTGGAGCCAACCCCATCTTACACTGGGCGAGAGCGAGAGCGGGCGAGGGCAGGTGGACGCCCGACAAGTCTGCACTCACGCTCACATTTACACCTACGGGCAATTTAGAGTCACTACATGTGTTACCGGGTACCCTGCTTCGAGAACCCACGAGGGAACTGGGAGAACATTAAAACTCCACACAGGAAGGTTCTATCCCAGCCGGGTATTGAACCCTGGACCAGATTTGAACCCAGGACCTTCTTGCTGAGATGCAACAGTCTTACCCACCATGCTGCCCACAGTGTATCAATCCACACCACAATAATACGCATATCTGTATTAAAGCTTTATTTTGATACGATATCTGTGTTTTACCTGTAAATAATCAAAGAATTCTGTAAGCACTCATGTGGGACAACAAAAACAGGTGTTATTGTTATTGACAGATTGAAGTGTCCAGAAAAGCCAGTTGGACTCTGAGTTAAACTTGTTTCTTGCAAAATTCAAACAAAATACACGTGTGTGTGTGTGTTTAACTATAGAGTGTACTTGGATGTAAATATGTAATTAGGAACTCTGCACAGCAGTTGAGTGTTTGAAAAGAGACAAATACACACAAACAAAATGAAGAGAAATTTCAGCTGAAAACTGTTCTGCACTCTGCTTTGTGGAAAAGACAGTGACTACAATAATCTAAAAATAATTTAAAGGTAAGTAATATAAAAGCACAATCGATAATAACTTAGTGCAAAATAATTCAGAAATATTATTTCAAGGCACCAAACTACTACAGAAATGTTGAGTTTTCACACTTATGTGTGTGTAACTGAACAGGTTATTCACGGACAACAGTCACAAAGAGTGATGTCAGCAGAGTTTGAACAGACAGATCCTTTCATTGTGCCTACACATGCACCATTAAGCATGTGACTCAGTTTGCATATTTTGTTTGTCTGTAATGAGTAAGAGCTTAATAGAGCAGCCTGAAGTAGCCCATGATATGTAGTGACTAAGTGTGTGGTGAGAGTTATCGCGGTGCACTTATACCCGAGAGAGGCAAGAGGTCAACAGCAGTAATTATTCTGTGGGAAGCGTGTTGGTCTTCACTGGCTGATTTCATTCCCGAACATTAGCCACAGTGATTAAGCACAAGAACAATGATTGGATGATAACATCAGTAACCAGCTCACAGCCCCGGGCTCCTCTCAACATTCTCCAATCTTCTCTCAATGCCGCTTTGCTTGGGTTAACCCTCCTGATGTGTTCAGGTAGCCTCACTCTCTAAGTCACCCTCTGCTTGCCTTAATTAGCAAATGATCATAATGTTAGATTAAATCTCATCACGAGCCCCCACCTACCCCGACACCCCCACCCTCCGGATGCTTTTCATGTAGAAGAGACGATGCTGGTGGTGGGATTCAAATCTGAAATGGGCACAATTATTTTTTACTGGCAATTGTTAAACCATTGGCTGTAAAAATTAAAGGGCATGACACTTCCTCGACATTAAAGCCAAAACATCTCGATCGCCCCCTGGTGTCTGGCTGCACCACAGGTCTTAAGTCCCGCCCCTCCACATTAGCAGATGAGACATGAGTCACTAAAGGCCAATTTATGCTTCATCGCTCGACACATTTGATAGGTATCGCTCCAAAAAAATGACATAATTCGAACGGAAAAATGTCGCTCGACACTTTAATTTCATGTTGTGCCCCCAGAAATAGTCAAATTTTGCCACATAATGTGATTGAAGAGTGTTGGATAGTTTCGTTTGAACGTACTTGCTTAATATTCAATTGTTTGTTTCAAATATGATTACAGTGAGGGTGACTGAAACCTTTAGCTGAAGCATAAATTTAAAACATCGCGCTCTTTCATTCTAGTCGAACGACACTTATCAAATGTGTCGAGAGATGGACCATGAAATGGCCGTAAGTGATCAAAGTACGTGTCAAATAAATTTTCCCCAAAGAGAGGTTCTTATTGAACAGTTCTCAAGCGTCTCAAGTGTCACGTAATGAATTTGCTGTGAAATATACTTGAAAAAAAATGATCTAATTGAATAGGTTCTGTATATTCAACAGTGAATGTCTGTTAGTAAAAGATACAAAAGCTTCCAACAGCACAAAGACACCAAGAATCTTATTGATCCTGGAGATATTTTGACAGTCTTTCACAAAATCTGCCATTTACATCACAGTATTAAGTTTGAGACATTTTACTGGATAAATAGAGAGTTTTCAGATTTTCATTTCGTTTGTTGATTTCACTGTTTGATAATTCAGTGTTTCCCAAACTTTTCAGCCTGGGACCCCCAAAATAACGACACCAGAGACTGGGGACCCTCAATGACCTTGGAGGTTGCACATAACGTTATGCACAGCCACACACACACACACACACACACATGCACACACACTATGAAGCCTATGGAAACACAAAAGAGCAACAGCTTAACAGCCATAATATTATTTTAAAGTAATTTCTGACAGAATATATATAGATTTAGGCCACGTTTAGACAAGAGCAGCTCTACTAATAATGGGTTTAAAAAAACATAAATCTGTGTTTACATGAAGAAAAAGAAAAAATAACAACAAAAATGTTGAATTCATGACCAGGCAAATGTACAATTCAATTTTCAATAATTAATTAAAAACTAATTTTTCCTTTTGTGGTTGTTTTTTTCTTTGTGCGGTTGTGTTTGTTGTTTTGCAGTCGTGTTTTTCTATTCTCGAAAGTGTTTTGTGATTTGTTGGTGTGTTTTACTTTTTGCAGTTGTCTTTTCATTTTGTGATTGTGATTGGCACTTCAGGGCCACCGTACTTACATGCAAATGGGACAGACGTAGCCAAGAGTGGCAGTGCAATTTGTGTGCATTTCATTCTTTGCATACGCTTTGTGGATTGCACTCTATTTTTTTCTCTCATTTGCAAAGGTTTAGCAGCTGCAAAAGCAGCACAGTCTTTTTGTGGATCTGGCCCTAAGTCTGAAAAGTATTGTCAGTCTGAATGTCTTCTTATTTTGTGTTTGTGTGTGAGAGAAGAAATAAAAACTCTCCATAGAAATATAAAAGGTACAAAAAGACTTAGCCGAACAGTTTTCTTCCTAGTTGTATGAGCCATTAGGCGCTGGGACAGCAGATAAAAGATGGAGCTGAAAGTAACAAGAGGAAGGAGCTGAAGGGAAGATTTACCCACCCAGTCTGAAAAACTGATCAGCTGGATGAAAAAGAACGCTGTTAGCCAAATCCTCCATCTCATTTCATACCATCACTGTGCTGCCTCATCAACCTTGGAAAAGCAAGAAAAGGGCATATTTTACATTCTGGGGGCGAGATGTACAAACACCACAAGTTTTTGCCTATTTATCTCTGTGCAAAGTTTAAACTCTGACAAGAAACAAAAACAAACACTGCTTACCAGAAAATACGCTGCACCTCCTCGACTCTGAGCTAAATCCCCTGGAAAACGCAGGATAAGATAAATGGAAAAGTCCAGTTGTATAGACAAGACAAACCTCACCAAGGGCCAAATATGGATTACAATAGCCACTGCTTAGGTTTCCTTAAGTGGCAGGGCAGCCCAGTGGTTCAAGAGTTCATCCTGTAAACGAGAGGTGACAGGAAGGTCACAGGTTCGATTTCCATGATTGTCAATATCCATCAAAAGCTGTTCACTCACTGTAAGCATGTCTGGATGAGAGTCTGTTACTGTAAAATAAATACGACAACACTTGAAGAGCTTTATTTGTAATGCTATATATTCATTTCAGGGGAAGGAAAATCATTACCCATAATTCATTATTCAGCAGGACCAAAGTAAGAAGAACTGATATGCTTAAAGGTCTCAAGTTACAGAGCAATCACTGAAAATACAACTGGTTTGAATGTTTGTATTTAAATGTCTCAATCACTGGGTTTCATCTTTCCCAAACTTGTGTATGTGTACGGCAGAAACTGACGCTTGTGAGTTTTGATGTCTGGCGAAAAAATATACAACATGATGACTTGGTAAAAGACTGAATAAAGTAAATGGTAAACAGACTTATACAGTGCTTTTCTAATCTTTCATCTACTCAAAGCGTTTTCACATCACAAGTCAGCATTCACTAATTCACACATACATTCACAGCGAGGTGGCTTCTGTGCAAAGAAGACATTCACACACCAGTGGTGCAGCCATCGGGAGCAATGTGGGGCTCAGTATCTTGCCCAAAGACACTTTGACATGTAGACTGGATGAGCCGGGGATCGAACCACCGACTTTTTGGTCGATGACCAGCTCTACACATTGAGCTACAGCCGCTGCAGTAGAAGAGGTCCAACCTGTTACAAACATTACAGGCAATTGTTGGATCCGTTTAGGGGGGATTCAGTGGTTTTGGACCCTAAGCAAACTGGGCATGAGGCCGTCACTGGGCTTTATTTTTACCACTACTTTAGAACAGATATATTTGCAGTCGTAGAAAAGTTACTGTTTTATCCAATTAAAACAACCATCCCACTCTGTAAAATACCCTACTTAAGGCAAATTGCACTCAGGCAAAAAAAAAGTAAAGGTAAAAGGTACTTTACTGGTCACATATTCAGCGTACCGTGAAATTTGGTCTCTGCATTTAACCCATCCCTGAGGAGCAGTGGGCAGCCACAGTGCAGCGCCCAGGGACCGACTCCACATTCTAGGCCAGTACCCTGATCAAGGGTGCTGACTGGAGATAGACCTACATACATGTTATGATGGAGAGGAAAATTGGAGCACCCAGAGGAAACCCATGCGAACACAGGGAGAAAATGCAACACATATATTTGTAGTTGTAGAAAAGTGACTGTTTTATCCAATCAAAACTACCAACACCAAGCTGTAAAAATACTCGACTAAAGGCAAATTGTAAAGTTAAAGGTACTTTACTGGTCACATATACAACATACAGTGATATAGTGGTACGCTGTATATGTGACTCCACATGGGAAGATTCGGCCCCAGCCAGGAATCAAACCCAAGACCTTCTTGCAATGACGCAACAATGCTAACCAATAAATCCACCGTGCCACTTGTACATTTACAAGATGTTGTTTGATTTAAACTGCTGTTGCTCTGAGCAGGAGGGTTCTGGGTTCAAACCCGGACTTTCTGTGTGGAGTCTGCATTTTCTCTCTGTGTCTGCATGAATGGTTTTTTTGTCTCTGTGTGTCAGCCATGTGATGTATTAGCGACCTGTCCAGGTTGTACCCAATCTGCCCAGTGTCCACTGGGATTGGCTCCACCCCCCTGGCCGCCCTGCAAACGATAAGTGTTTATGTGATGGAACGATTTAGATCTATTCAAGTCTGTTCTTCTCTCAGGACTGCAAATAACTAAGTGCAAACCTCCTTCTACTGTGCAGGAGTGTGTGACATCGCAACATTTCATTTCCTGTGTTTCTCTAACCCCTAAAATCAACCACACCAACCTTGTGTCTCTTAAGAGTGCCGTCTTGATGACTCTTGACCTCGTCTCCGTCTCCTTCTGCTCCCAGTATCCCCATTAGACTCCACAGCCCTCGCGTCTCTCAGGCTTTGTCATGTAACCTCTCTTTCCAAAGGTATGACACATGCTGCAGTGCAATTTTATTTTTTCAGTCGTTTATTTAGCACAGCATTTCACACGCTCGACACGGTTTCTTTTTTCTATTTCAAACAAACAGGAGTGCCATTTAATCCTGTGTGATCCAATCTGAGTCTTGTTAAAAGCGTACATCCAGGCATGACATATCATCCTCTCTCATCTCCCTAACATTTTCATTCTTTCTGAGTGCACAGTTCTTCTGCTGCCGGTGGATATCATCAAGGTGCTTACCACAATCTGGCACATCTGCCAGCCGCTCCCAAACAATCAATTATTGGATTTTAACTGACTTCCTTTTTCTACTCATTGGCATAAGCATAGACTATAATGATCTTCACTTGGTTGAACAAAATTCACTCCATGTCTTCTTCTCCATGTATTTAACCAACCTAAGAGTCTGGGATGTATTCCTCCTCAAGCTCTGAATACTTGTTTTGTTCTTGCTTCAGATCTGGTGGATTCCTCAGTCCACCAACGAGCGACTTTCTTCCCACCCTGTGTTGCTCCTTTTTGGGAGCTCAATTTTCAGCATTTAAAACATGTTCTCTCCCTTGATCTGTGCACTCCTTGAGGCTTCCTTGTAGCTTCGCTAAGTGTGTTAAGTTCTCACAAAATATTCTCAGTTTCTCCCAGTCAGCCTTACAAAAACACTGTCTGGTAATCTCTCTTTTGTAAATGCAGATTTGTACTTATTGTGATGAGAACTGCTAGTAATCACTTCCTGCAGTAGAAACAAACAAGTTTTGTGCACACATACCACATCTGGCAATACTTCTGTATCATCTTTGTTGTTTTGAATTTTAGACCACTGAATATGAGACTTAACTCTTGAATTGCACACCTGCAGCTGAAGTCAACTATGAATGTAGCTAGCGTGTCCTCTTAAAGTGACTCTGAGGAACTTTTAAGTATTTATGAAACAGTCTCATGATTCTTCTGGAGATTATAAAATTCCTGTGACAGCGAACGAGAAAAGATCGCTACTTTTATGCAGTTACTATTAATGCCCGTGATCAGGTCCTGGTCCCTGCAAACTTAGGTAAAAAGATTTTTTTTTTTTAAATTTCCTTGTTCTGTGCAATGACAGTAACATAATTATGTTCTATGCCTACGGCTGTTAGTTTGCACCTTAGCATGTAACGTTAATGCAAATGTCTGTGTAGCGTTAGCCTGCAGAAAATAGAGGTAACAGGTCTTTTAACTTATTTCTCAGTCACATATTACCATTATTGTAATCCACCTTATGGTCTCTCTTTCACTCGCTTCCAAAGCAAATGCACGCGTTGCCGATGTTATGCTGAGTTCTGCCTGCCTGGCACACGCTAGCAAAGATTTTTACGACAGTAGGCACTTGTGTCACTACTGCTTCTGTCCAAAGGGGGCGCTAGAATCCACAAAAACTGAATGTTCCTCGTAGTCACTTTAAGTAAAGAAATCTTCCCGCTAACCCTCTGTGATAACCTGGTTTCTACAACTTTTCGTTTTCAGCTGTGATGCAACATTAACACTGTGTTGGATGAAGATTGTTACATTGCCTTGAACAAAAGCCATGAAGCCAGGGGTTTCTGCTTGGGCAACTAAATAAACACACGACTGATGATGAAAAAAACACCAAAAAGAAAAATCCTCCTTGGAATCTAAAGGTAAATGTGGGAATGTAATTCCCCACAGCCACCTGGACAAGCAGAAGTTTGACCCAGACCAATAGAAACAAGGTTAGGATATGATGAGGGAATAAAGGCTGACAGAAAACAGAATCGCTCTAAACTGTTTAAAATAAAGCACAAACACACAAACAGTCAACTGCTCTTGGTACTGTGGACACATTCAACTCACATAGCAGGAAACACCAATCTCCTTAATCTCCTCTCAGTCAGGTTGACTGCCATCAACTGAAGGAAAACATCACAGGTGCAGCCAGTAACTCCTGACGAACGAGGGTAAGTGAAGCCTGTGACCTCGATCTTAAGGTGTGTTCAGACCGAAAGCGATGAATGCGATGAACGCCACAAGATTACATACAAAGTCAATGGAAAGACGCGATCAAACGCAAAGTCACTTCAGGCAATGCCAGTCTCATGATACATATGATGCGAATCACGCGATGAGACGTTCATCGCCTTCATCGCCTCATCGTTCAAAAATATTGAACTGTTCGGATGACATCCCCTGATCTTGTGCTGCAACAGCCAATCAGTTTTGAGATGTCAATGACATCCCGACAGCCGGAACATTTCCAGAATTTACCAAACGGACATTCAATCAGACATGGTGGTCAACAACTGTCGCTGTGTGTGAACACTGTGGAGCTCCTACACCACAACTTTATACATCACAGGATTATGTCTTGAACACAGACACAATGTTGTTAAATTTTGCAATGTTTCTGGGACTTCCACAGCTGATACTGTGCAAAATGGATGATTAAATCTGCCGTGGTTAATGATAGAAAATGACAAGCCCTCCTTCCTCCTGATGAGACTATATTCTAACAGGCTCCTGATGATTTTATTACCCAGACCTGATGGTAATAAGTTTCCCAACCTGTGTAGGACCTCCACAACTGAAATAGTGCAGAAATAATGATTATATTGGCCAAAATTAATGAAAGAAAGTGGCCAATCCCCCCTCCCGTGAATGAGCAAAATAAGCAGACTGTTGACATCGCGCAAATGATGCGATTT
>JAQFJA010000008.1:20147151-20162069 GCA_029874485.1 Naso brachycentron | reverse complement strand
CTGTGTGAAAGGGGCTTACATCTGTCAGCTCTTTGAGAATTGAGATTAGTCGGTCTGCCAACTGATGCTTCACACGCTTTCCTCCTCCAGATGGTGACCATGGAGCCGGGCTACCTTTTCCTGGGCTCCCGCCTCGGAAACTCTCTGCTGCTCAAGTACACAGAGAAACTTCAGGAGACACCGCCGGAGGAGGGTAAAGACAAGCAGGACAAAGAAAAAGAGAAAGAGAAGGACAAAGATAAACAGGTAAGTTTGTGATTGTGAAAAATGTTAAAAAAAAAAAAAAATTGTGAAGCATCGTTGATGCTCTTTCTGCTCTCTGACGGTTCCATGTTTGTATTTTATGAGCTTATAAATTAAATGATCCAGTTCCATTTAATTTCAGGAAGAACCACCAAGCAAAAAGAAGCGAGTAGAATCTTCCACCAACTGGACGGGTATGTCCACATTTTATTCTGTACATGCGCTTGAAATGTGTTTGTGACCTGCCAAGCAGTGTTTCACTCAGTTTTTTTGTGTTGTCAGATGAGGTGGATGAGATCGAAGTGTATGGAAGTGAGGCCCAGTCAGGCACTCAGCTGGCCACCTACTCCTTTGAGGTAAAAAAGTAACTATTTCATGTGGTTGATAACCTTTTATGTAAATGCAGATGTTAGTGGAAGGTGACAGAGGGGTCTTTACTGTGCTTTCAAACAGGTGTGTGATAGCATCCTCAACATCGGACCTTGTGCAAATGCCTCCATGGGTGAACCTGCCTTTTTGTCTGAAGAGGTACACACATGAAAACACTTTCTAGTGTCTTTGTAGAGTGACTGCTGTTTATGTTACTTCTCACTAGGGATGCACCGATCCAATGTCAGATATCGGCCTGTTATGGACTTAATAGCTAGATGAGGTATTGGTGACAATGGGTCCGATCCATAGATCCAATCTATTAATTTCGTTTCTACATGTGTGGTGCATATTACATCTTGCTGCAGCCCACACGATCACATGCTGCTGCAGGCCACTCAGTCCGTGCAGCAGTAGGAGGGAGTAGCTGAAGACACGATGACACTTAAAATATGATGCAAGTTTAGTTTAGTTTATTAGGATTCCCATTAGCTGTTACACTAGGCAACAGCAAATTTTCCCGGGGTCCAATGCCCCGGGGGGGGCATCCTACTGTAAATGCAACAGCAAAATTTTATCCACACATAATCATACGATTTAATCTAAACGATGCTATGTAATCTAAAAATGAAAACACAATGATCTGTAAAATCTATGCGCAAAAATTCTATAATTTAATGTAGACACAGAGGAATAAAATATAATACAGCTCAGAAAAGTTCGGAGTGTGCCATGAAGTACTTCATTAAATTCTTTTTAAAAATAGTCTTGCTGTGTGATGAAAAGAGAGTGAAGAGGTTTGATAGGTAAGATGATAGAAGAGAATTAGTTTTTAAAGTGAAACACAAAAAGCACCTACTGGACAATATGTGGGATGCTAACAGACAATTTGATAACTTGAATGAGGAATTTTGTTAGCTTACCTGTAGCCTGCAGCTCTTCACCTACATTAACAGCTCTGTTCTTGTTCTGTTACTTTCAGAGACGGTATGAAAAAACTCCCAGACAGATCTTAAATTGATCCACTGTCAACAATGCTGAAAATGACCAATTAAGCTACTTAACACATTGTATTTCCTGTGACTAGTCTCCTTCAAAATACAAGTCAACCTGCTTTTCACTAGCTAAATGCTTTCAATGTGAAGCTGCAGCTGTAGGAAGTTTTCTGTTTGTTTCCGTTTACTTTTCAAATGGTCATATGGACAAGGTCATGTATAAATTTCATTAAAAAATTAGCCAGCCCCACTCTCTTTAAGCAAGCACTTTTTCAGATTTAGATAACATTTTCCCACATTTAAAATTTGAAATTGCTGTTGCACTGCCGTTTATATTGTTTTATTCAATTTCTTTTATCTTACTTATTATTGCACCCTAAGTTTTAAAGGATTGTTATTTATTCCTCAGTTTATTTATTTATGTTCCTTTCCTTAAAATTAAAAGGAAGTTCTCTGGCATTCACATCCTCTGTATGTATTTGTTTATGTTTTACAAAGGGTTTAATCTTAGCCAGTCCATAAAACAATTATATTTATCTCATCCACACAGGGTTAGTAGTCTACAGCTGTATACGGCGTTTTTACTGCGTTTGTATCAGATCACTACTTGGTATTGGCTGATATCCAAAGCCCCAATATTGGATCGGTATTGGTATCAGGATGGACAAAAATGGAATCAGTGCATCCCTACTACTCCCCTACTTACTCAGGATTGTATATTGAGGTTTCTGATTTTTTTTTTTCCACCCATAGTTCCAGAGCAACCCCGAGCCTGACCTGGAAGTTGTTGTGTGCTCAGGCTACGGCAAGAATGGTGCACTGTCGGTCCTTCAGGTAAATCCTCCCTCTTGTGAGGTGTTGTTTTCATACATGCTCGATTATGTTAGTGCATGACAAATGTTAGTGCACCATTCTAAAACCTGTGGTCGCGAGGGCCGTCTGCCACAGGTCCAGTGATGGTGCTACAGTGAAGTCTGGGTCTACCAGGGCTGCCTCAGAGATCGATGGAGTAGCCTGTAAACACCCCAGACACAAACTGACCCGCTCTCTGTTCTTACATCCGTCTGTGATTGTATCACCAGCATTTCATTTTCAAGTCTGGAGCGCCTGAAAAAGTGTTTTGATTTGTTTCCATTCTGGTTTCAGAGAAGCATCCGACCCCAAGTGGTCACTACGTTTGAGTTGCCAGGTTGCCACGACATGTGGACAGTCATCTCAAGTGAAGTCAAGGAAGACAAAAAAGTATCGTCTGTTTCTGCCGAGCATCTATAAGATTTCACTCTATTGATATTCAGCTTGTTCTTTCCTTTGTTGTAGCATCTTTTGTTTTCAGTAAAATGTTTGGGCTCCTCTCTCAGGCTGTGAGAAGTGATGATTCAGAGGACGGAGGAGAGACAGAAACCGGTGAGGATGGTGAAGAGGGAGAAAAGGACAAGGAGGAGAGAGAGAAAGAGGACGAGGAGAAGACGAAGCCTCAAATGGAGGACGATACAAAGAAGCACGGCTTTCTTATTTTAAGCCGAGAGGATTCAACCATGGTAAAAAAACAAACCGATAAATGCAAAAACAAACTTTAATCCTACGGATAAACAAAACCTATCTGATATGCTCTGTTTGTTTTGTAATGAAGCTAAACTAAACCTGTTTGTTGTTCAGATTCTTCAGACCGGTCAGGAGATCATGGAGCTGGACACCAGCGGTTTTGCCACCCAGGGACCAACTGTGTTTGCTGGAAACATCGGTGACAACAAGTACATCATCCAAGTCTCACCTATGGGCATTCGACTGCTGGAAGGAGGTAAAATAGGATAAAAAGTTAGTTTAAAGAAGAGAAGTGGAAGGGATAGAGTCTTAATTTAATGCAGCAAATTTCGACATAATACCAACATGTTTTAGGGACTGCGCTTACATGCACTCTAATAATCAGCTATTCCGGATGTGACCTTTTTGCAAGGCTTGAGCATGCTCGTAAGAAAAGCTCATATTCCAATTCAGAAGGAGAAGGAACCTGTTTTTTTAAAGGTATACTATGCAGGGATTGTCAGTAGGTGTTAATAGACATTCATCATTCAAATCTCCAGAGGAGAACTGTGGTTGGGTGAGCTGTAGAATTAATGAAGGGAGCAAGGGATGCTGGCAAAACTGTAATTCATATTAACAAAATGTTATTTCAGAGACGCAATACTAAGGTATATAAAAGCACGACACAATGTCAAGAGTCCAGAGTCCCAGCCTCACCTTACAGAGCAAATGAAAGAGGGAGACCATATTCATTTAATGAAGTTGTTTACTTACATGGGAGTGCTTGTGTACTATTTATTTTTATTAGCAATGTAAAAACTTTTTTTTTTTTTTGAAACAAGGTAAAAAAAAAATGTTTGAATATTTTGTGAATGTGAATGCCTTCACTGACATTGGTGTCCTTTAACTCTGCCCTCAGTAACACAGCTCCACTTCATCCCTGTGGACCTGGGCACTCCCATAGTGCATTGCTCTGTGGCTGATCCTTACGTGGTCATCATGACTGCAGAGGGCGTAGTCACCATGTTTGTGCTGAAGACTGACACATATATGGGAAAGACACACCGGCTGGCCCTGCAGAAACCACAGATCGCTACTGTGAGTGAATCCTTCAACGCACGAGATGATTACACTCCTGCATTTAGAAACAAGTTTTACCTAATTAACCAAAATAGTTTGTGGCTTAGTGGTTGGCACTGTTTCCCCCCCTGCAACCTTTAAAGATTAAGCGGTTACGGATAATGAATTTATTATTAATGACTGAATTTAAATAACTTGAGTGTATTTGTTTTGTGTAAAACCACCTGTTGCTCAACAGCAATCACGTGTGATCGCACTGTGTGCGTACAGAGATGTCAGTGGAATGTTCACCACAGAGAACAAAGTGAGCTGCTCCGTCAAAGAGGACACCATCTTCAGGAGTCAGTCTGAGACAGAGACGGTGATTCAGGATATCAGGTACGAGCATCGCCTCTTTACTGACTGTGTTTACATGCTCACAATATTCTGCTTTCTGAGCTTTCCACAGTTACGGTCTGAACTGTTTACACGGACCACGACCAGCAATGCCCCGGTCATGTTCCTGTATACATGATCCCCCCCTTTAGTGCCCACAATCCAGCCGAAATACGTGTGTGCGCTTTGCCCCTCTTGCGTTTGCTGAAGATGCTGCTTATTGCTGTGCCCTGCTTTTATCTATTTTACAACACCGAATGCAGTTGCAAACAGTTGTGCTACTTCACGACTTACATGTGGGAGACGAGCGACAGAATGAAGACACAGGATGTAAACCACAGGGCGCGTGCCCGCATGTAAACTGTAACTTAAAACAATAGTAAACATTTTTGATTCTAAAATTACATTTAGTGCTAATCTGAGTCCAACAGTAACATAATGTGGTAAATAAACAAGTGACAACAGGCACACAGACTGTTTAGAGTTGTTAGAAAATGTATCTGATGACTTTAGGCGGAGGCAGGCTAGCGCTTTCCATTGACCACCAGTGATTGAGCTAAGCTAATTAGCAGTGGACGAGCTCTGCCCGTCTCTTCCTTGTTACTGCCCACACAAGCATGCGCACAACAGCATGCACCAGTAGTCAAAGGGGTATACATGTCTGAATATTCTGTTTAATACAGGCGTAACACAGCTATGATTTGGGTTTCTCATTGAAGGAAAAGAGGCTGAATCAAGTAATGCTTACAGGGGTAAGATGTTTACATGAGCCACAGCGTTACTGGAAAATTTCAGTACCCCAATATTGTGTGCATGTAAACATGGTCATTGAAACATCGAGCCACATGTCCTTTTTGTTTACGGTCGAATGATGTGAAATGTGTGTGTAGTAACACAGTGGACGATGAGGAGGAAATGCTGTATGGAGACTCAAACGCCAGTGCAGCTCCTTCCAAGGAGGAAGTTGGCCGCAGCTCCGGGGCACCAGGACCTTCCTGGAGTGAGGGAGGCTTGAGCAAAGCAGAGCCCAGCCACTGGTGCATGATCACCAGGGAGAACGGCGTCATGGAGGTATGAGGTGTTTGTTGCATCAGAAGAATACATAACTATATTAATCAGCATTGTTTTTGAAGTGCTCTGTTTTTGTTTTGTCAGATTTACCAGCTCCCAGACTGGCGATTGGTGTTCCTGGTGAAGAACTTTCCAGTTGGTCAGAGAGTGCTGGTGGACAGCTCGTCTGGCCAATCAGCAACGCAAGGGGAGGCGAAGAAAGAGGAAGTAACACGTCAGGGAGAGATCCCACTGGTCAAAGAGGTGGCTTTGGTTTCGCTTGGCTACAATCACAGCAGACCGTATTTACTGGTGAGTTCATAAATGTTTTTTTTTTTTTGGTTTGTTTCACATGATTAAAATTCCTCATAGCAAGAAGTGTACTGCAGTATGTGACACCGTTTTCTGTTTTGAAGGTCCATGTGGAACAGGAGCTTCTGATCTATGAAGCGTTCACTTATGATCAGCAGCAGCCACAGAACAACCTGAAAGTGCGCTTCAAAAAAGTAAGAGCCAAAGCTGTTAACGATGGACTAAAATCGAGCCACATTTGAATGAAACGAGGCTTTACTGTGCTGCTCTGCTCTGCCCAGGTGCCCCACAACATTAACTTCAGAGAGAAGAAATCAAAGCTCAAGAAAGATAAGAAGGCAGAGAGCGGAGCCTCAGAAGAGAGTTCAGCCGCGAGGAGCCGGATCGCCAGGTTCAGATACTTTGAGGACATCTCTGGATACTCGGGGGTAAGGAGGTGTTTTTAAACTCATGTTAGAGCTTCTTTAACTAGCGCCAGTGTTGTTGTGCACCATCATCTTTGAATAACTGTCCACATCTCGTTGGTGTGTCAGGTGTTTATCTGTGGTCCGTCTCCTCACTGGATGCTGGTCACATCTCGTGGAGCCATGAGGCTTCACCCCATGAGCATCGATGGCCCCATTGAGTCTTTCTCACCCTTCCATAACATCAACTGCCCCAAAGGTTTCCTCTACTTCAACAAACAGGTACACAGAGGACATATTATCCATTTCTTAGTGATAGCTTGGGTGTTTGTGCTGTCCTCAACTCTACTTTGAAGGGAAGAAACCCAACAACCCAGAATTGTTATTAAAACTGAAAGAATGTATATTGATTAATCAGAGTGGTAGTGACTGTTTAGCTCCAAATATGTTGCCCCTTTGAAACTCATATAAACTACAAATGGTAAGAAAACATAAAAGTAGGCTGAGAAGTGGGAGGATTGCTCGGTTTGAGAAATGTTTTTTTTTTCCATCTGACTTCCCGTTTCTGATTTTTTTCAGATTTTATTCAGTTTATGCTCACATCTTAAAGCATAACTAAACCCCTGAACAACTTTTTTCAGCTGAAAACTGATGCTAATAAGTATTTTGTTGTGTTTTTGACTGATTCAGGTCTAAATTTTGACATTTTAGTGCCAATTAATTGAATTTTTCATACTTTGCTATAAATGTGTGCAGCAACTGCCCTCAAACAGATCGCAAACAGATTTTTCTGTTGGTTGATCAGGAGATTCCTGATGTCTCTGGTCGTCGCTTTCATCACCAACCAAGCCCTGCACGCCGCCGCTTCTAAAAAGAAACCAACAGCTCACGATTCAGAAGACTGTGAATTTGAATTTAAGATGCACTTCAGCCAAAACTCTGGGGGTTTAGTTACACTTTAAGTTTTAATCGTTTCAACCTTTTCGCACTGTTTTATGACTGACAGTGAGCAGCTAATAAGAAAAAAATTGAAAATTTACAAGCCACAGACCAACTGTTAATTTTTTCTGATGACTTTTGTATTGGACATTTTTGTGTGTGTTTGTGTTTCTTACAGGGCGAGCTGAGGATCAGCGTCCTGCCCACCTATCTGTCATATGATGCCCCGTGGCCAGTCCGAAAAATCCCACTGAGGTGCACCGTCCACTATGTCTCCTACCACGTTGAATCCAAGGCAAGGCTCCTCTCACTCATCGCATACAGCACCGGGGGCATCAGAGCAGCAACGTGACACAAATTCAAACTGAATGAAACACACTCCCTGTACTCACACACCTCCACTTGCATAACGTGATGCAAAATAGAAGCGTATCGATCGAGACGCTTTGAAAAAGTTTGGGATGAAAGCCCTATGGCCCTGAAGTTCTCTCACTGTGAGAGAAAAAATCAATGAGGGTGACTTTGAAGGGATTAGTCTTTGATGTGAAGTTTTTCTCTGTGATTTCTGCCTTTTTCCCTCGTAGGTGTACGCTGTGTGCACCAGTGTTAAAGAGCTCTGCACGCGCATCCCCAGGATGACTGGAGAGGAGAAGGAGTACGAGATCATAGAACGAGGTCAGACATTCTCACACACACACACACACACGTACACACATGTACACACTTTGGTGGCACAGTTCACTCAGGAGCTCAAGTATTCACTCATCAATACTAATCGCCATCTTGCCAGGACTAGATATTAATTAAAAAAGAAATAAATATTTCAAGTAGTGCTGTAAGAAAATATTGATACATATCAATAATGCAATATGTTTTGCAGTATTGTAATGGTTCTCAAAAACACCCAATTTGTAATAGTTAGGGGGGGTTGGAGCTGTCAATCAATTAAAATATTAAGTTGCGATTAATCACAAGCTCCATAGTTAACTTTCGATTGATGGCAAATTTAATCACACTTTATTTTTTCAGTTCTTCTCAGGTTTTAGTGTTTTTGTTGTCAGACACATTACTGAAGTACATACATATACATACCTTATTTTTTTTAATATTAGTGTCCCACTATAACACAGACTACAACAGTTACTGTCCAGAATATAAACTTACTCCTACACCTTAGCTTTCTTGATGTCATACAAGTTGTGTATCTTGGTTACCGTGGTGACTGCAACGCTTCCTGAGTTTCCAAACTTCAGGTCGGGCCGAGGGTCATAAAAAACGTGCATGCATAGCTCGTAAAAAATTGTGGCGTTGAAAGAAATTTGCTTTATTATGGCATTAACATTGACAGCCCTAGTTAAAAATAAATAAATAAATAAATATATATATATATATATATATATATATATGTGTATCACTGCTATTGCACAAAAGTATTGCTGTGATATTCTGACTACATAAAAAAGTTAATGTTTTTGGATATTGCGTTGTGTTCTTTAAACTATGAGAGTTTTTTTCTGAATTAGATTGAGAAAAAATCGCAATATATCCCCTCATTTACACAATCACAATGTATCGTATCGTAACTGATGTATCTTGATTTGTATCGTATTGGCAGATTTCTTGCTTATTCACGGCCCCAATTGCAAGTGTGTCTTTGATACCTTGAGATCATTTCTAAACTATTTATCCATTTCTTTTAACCACTGCTATGTCTCAGCTGTTGGTTTCTTTGAAATAACAATTTCAACCATATATTTTAGGGGTGTAACATAACATCAATGTATTAATGCATTGATTTACATATCAATGATCAAATTACATCGATAGGTAAATAGCAAGTCGTCCCTCTAGTGTGACTTTTATTGATTTAAAATCGTTTTTCAAATGATAAATGTATTTTATCGCCACAAAAAGTTAGTGGCTTTTATTTAGCACGTAAACGTTATGTGGATGTATTTTTCCCCCTTATAATGGCTCATATTTTCAAATGTTACCCCAGTTTATTCTCCAACGTTCTGGTCACGCGTAGCACGCAGCGGTGCTTCAGATAATGGCGGTTCTTGGCGGGGAAGCATCAGGAGAGCGAAAGATTTTCAGTCCGTCTGTGGTTCTAGGTTTCTAGTTGTTGAATTGAATCCTATCACACTGCCCTAAATGAGCCCATATTGTTCTTGTACTGTATCGCCAAACATGTATCGTAATACACATTGTATCATTTAATTACACCCCTAATTTTCTTCTTTCATCCTTTTTAGATACTATTTTAACCATTTCTCCTTTAATTTTACCTTTATCAACTCTTAAATAATTCTCTTTGTCATTTCAGCACTTCATTTGAGTTCAAGCTTTCTTTTTAAAAATTACTTTCTGTGAACTTTGTTAACCACTATTCTGACTTCTGTTTGCCCGCTCACTGCTTTTCGTACTGTTAAATCTCAACATGGTGATAATGTGTAACAGTTTTCCTGTGCTGTCAGAGTTTCCCAGCTGGTAGTTTACTGATATTGTGACACTAGATGCCATCATGACACCAGTTTGTAACCATTTTTGGCTGTTTACCTCCTGCACACAAAGAGGTGGATGTCTTACTGTTGTTTCTCTGTGTCTGCCTGCAGATGAACGTTACATTAATCCTCAGCAGGAGAAGTTTTCCATTCAGCTCATCTCTCCGGTCAGCTGGGAAACTATTCCCAACACACGGTAAGAGCTGTGTTGTTTAAATATCACAGCCCTTCGAAATTGAGTCGTGCACCTTGCAAAATCAATAAGAGAGAAGAGAGCCTTTTTCTAATGAACGTTTAGAACCTACAAATGAAAAAAGAAGTCCAGACAAACTCATCACATTTGTTTTCTCTGCACCAGGTCATTTCACTGAAGGCTTTGTGCTGCTTTGTGAGCTTTAATTGAAAACTTTGGGCCATTTATTGTAAGGTGTAGACAGTTACTGTGCTCTCACACGGCTGCATTTCAGTGAGGGGCAGTTGGAAATGTCAGGTCATTCACTAAAGTTAAGTTGCTCTGCATTATCAATACACACCGCTGTGAGGAGCTGAAACACACAATAAGGCGCCTTACAGTGATTAAGCATTATACTGATTGTGTGAGTATTGATCATCTTTTCTAGCAATGATTTTAAAAGATTTGCTGCTGACGGACCACAGGATTTTGCAGACTTGGCACTAATAAATCTGACTATATTCAGGTGACCTGCAGTATATTTAAACATGACGGTCACAAAATAACCCTTGGATGTTCTTTTCTCAACCCAAACAAGTATAAACTGGTGTGTGTGTTGAAATAAACCCAAGTGAGACCAAGTAAACTAAGTGAGATGTGAAATATTGGGGGTGTGTGAGCAGTAAGTTGTATATCAGAGAAGCAGCAGAGTAAAACAGTGTGTGGGAACAGAATATTTTCCTAAAAAATAGAAACAACAGACAAACTGCAGCCATAACTGACCGTTCAGTTGGATTCATCCCTCAGGAGTTTGCATTTGTACGCAGCAAAGAAAGTAGCTGCTCAGCTTACTGACATATTCCCCTTTTCCATCAACATTAATATGTCTGCTCGGGTTTTTTAAACACGGGGCAACCCGCTGAAATTCATCTAATGACCCCATTCCCACTTCAGCAGGCAAGGCAGCCCCTCTGTAAATTTAATGTGAAGCATGTATTTAGATGAAAGAGTGCGCTGCGCTATGTGGGAACATGGCTGTGATGTGTGAGACAAAAATGCCAACTTTAATATGAACTCTGATTAATGACAAATGCAGATGTA
This sequence comes from Naso brachycentron, assembly GCA_029874485.1. Lineage (NCBI taxonomy): Eukaryota > Metazoa > Chordata > Actinopteri > Acanthuriformes > Acanthuridae > Naso > Naso brachycentron. The sequence continues at coordinate 20,151,004 of JAQFJA010000008.1, read as the reverse complement.
TCAGAAATTAATCTGGGTGTCCGGCTTTGCAAATGTTGGATCTGGGTGGAAACGCGTCACAGTATGTCCGTTTTGCTCACAGCTTCTGTGAAAGTGCAGCTTCTCAAATCGTCTTTACGTCAGAGTAGAGGTGATATAACAATACTGTGAACGACTGCAGAGTGGAATCTGAGTCATGAGGGCTGAAAACTGTTGTATCACAAAATAACCTGTTAACTTCTGCCCACAGCTACAGAGCAATCTCTGTTTGTTTTAACTGACTGCAGAGAGAGAGAGCGCTGTGCTGGGTGAGCTAGGCTGACTTTTAACGCACAGCGCACTGCGCAGTTCAATTAAGTTTAATCTCAACAGAAATGATCTGACACAAGTCAGGCAGGAATCATTTTCAGCTCTCTGTTAGTGTTCACTTCTGTAAATGTAAAATGCATCAAAAACTGAAATCCTGCACCACGCCTGGATGACATGACACATTAGATGAAGGAGGAAAAGAAAGGCTCTGGAAAATATGTCAGAAATTCGCGTGTTCACTTGAGTTCACTACATTAACAGCCAGGCTGAGGTGTGAAGAACCCACATCTGCTGCAGGGTCAATGTAAATGGTGAGCGTGTTCATTCCCACTGCACACAAAACCAGATCTAGCAGGTTAACGCAGGTTTTTTGACCAGTGGAAAAGTAATGAAAATCGTGGTGACTTGCCTTAATGTGTTGTTATTTGTGTGTTATGTGTTTATAACATCATGATATTACAAAGAAGAGTGTAGCTGTTCAAATGTGTTAATACAATATATCTACACACCATCCAGTTTCCAACGACACGGGATCATTATTGTCGAACAAATTTATTGTAGTATATTTAGATTCTGTCGCGTAGTCGGAGTAAAAATACACTTCATGTTGATGGATCAGATTCCAGCATAGTGAATGTTTGTGAGTAATACATATAATGGAAATAACATGATGACATGTCCCCTCTCTGTCCGCGTAAGGATCGACCTGGAGGAGTGGGAACACGTGACCTGTATGAAGACAGTAGCACTCAGGAGTCAGGAGACGGTGTCCGGCCTGAAGGGCTACATCGCAGCAGGGACCTGCCTGATGCAGGGGGAGGAGGTCACCTGCAGAGGCCGGGTGAGCAGCACACAGCAATACCACCACGCTACTTTTTGTCTAATTGTTCCCAACCGTGAAAGAAGTAAGGTCAGCTGGTCACTTCCTGTTGGATTCTCGTGTTCAGATCTTGATCCTGGATGTGATTGAAGTGGTGCCGGAGCCGGGCCAGCCTCTCACCAAGAACAAGTTCAAAGTGCTGTATGAGAAGGAGCAGAAGGGGCCGGTGACGGCTCTGTGCCACTGCAACGGGTACCTGGTGTCGGCCATCGGACAGAAGGTCTCATTCACACTTTCATTATCCACTAGAACTGAGATTTAGCTGTAATATAAATTCTTGACATTATGTGCAGCGCAGATATGAAGGAATGAATGGATTTTGACCACAAACCAATGTAATATTGGAAAAAATGAGGTTTAACGTCACCACGTCGCTGCAGATCTTCCTGTGGGTCCTGAAGGACAACGACCTGACGGGCATGGCCTTCATCGACACTCAGCTCTACATCCACCAGATGTTCAGCATCAAGAATTTCATCTTGGCCGCCGATCTGATGAAGAGCATCTCGCTGCTTCGTTACCAGGAGGAGAGCAAGACACTGTCACTGGTCAGCAGGGTGAGAAGCAGCGATTTATTACATCCTGATTATAAGAAAGGAAAATGAACACAGCTCAGCCACTGCAGGGATCCAGTTTCAGATCATTTAATCAGCACACAGCAACGTTTCGAGCTAAGAGTCTCTTCATCAGACATGAAGAGTGAGGAGCTGTTTGGCTCGAAACGTTACTCACTGGGTGCTGATTAAATGATCTGACACTGGAGCCCTGCAGCGTGCGAGCTGTTTACGTTTTCCTTTCTCCTGTTTGTTTACTTTCGGCTCAGCACCTGACCAACTTTTTGGCTCTTGTATGTGCGTGTTATTGTCTTTATTACATCATGATTATGAAAGGGAGATCAGGCTACACTGAGATTATTTGTTCTATATGTAGAAATATATTCCAGGGGTAGTTGTGTTGGATTGTTTTTAAGAGCATAATAAAGTATAAAAGTAAAAAGTTATTGAAAACAATAATTTCCAACATTCAGTTTTTTTATCCAACAAAATATTCTGCTTCAGTCCATATTTGGTGTTTAGCCTTTCAAAGAGAACTTTTTCCAAGGGTGCCATTATTGTTTGATTATTTATGCCTTTAGATTTAATCTGCTGCCTTCATGTTTTTGTTGACAAAAGAAACAAGTTATATTTATTGAATAAAGTCGATTCAATAAGAAAAAGAAGAAAGTATTATAATCACACAATGATTGCGTCATTCATTCAGTTCCCTTTTTTCCATTTCCTACAGTAATGACGTCATTAATGTGACAGCAGACATGAGAAGCTTCATTCAGAAACATCACTAGCAGCTTTCAATGTGAACAGGAAAAGACACGGAGTACATCTGTGACAAAAAGTTTCTCAGTATCAGTTCGAGGCGTTCATTTGTTTCTGAGGAAATGTTACAGTCAAGTCTAAGGTTGCTTTTACTAACTTTCTCCTGTGGGCTGCGGATCACACATCAGAGTGTTTATTGATTAAAATAGACGAGTGTTGACGGCGTGCCTCCTGTGGGCGTTTGGATTCAGCGTGTTAATCTTGAGAAGAGCCGCTGAAGATAATTCAGGGAGTGTTTCTGCCTTTGTTGGGATTTAAGTGTTTTCTTATTGGTTTTGGCAACAGGATGCAAAGCCCCTGGAGGTTTACAGCATCGAATTCATGGTGGATAACAATCAGCTCGGCTTTTTGGGTAAGAGTGGTAATGCCTTTTGAAAACAACCTCAGCGAGATTTGCAACAACACCCCTCTGTTCTCATGAATCTTATCTTTTCTTTTCAGTGTCAGACCGAGACAAGAACCTCTATGTTTACATGTATTTACCTGAAGGTACGTGATGTTGTTGAAACAAATTATGCGAATGTAAAACAACTCCGTGTCAGGTGTATGTGCAGTCATGTCGTGTGCTGTGTGTTTTGCAGCTAAAGAGAGCTTTGGAGGGATGCGCCTGCTGCGGCGAGCTGACTTCAACGTTGGAGCGAACATTAACACGTTCTGGCGGATGCCGTGCAGAGGAGCTCTGGACTCTGGCAGCAAAAAGTCTCTGACGTGGGACAACAAGCACATCACATGGTTTGGTACGTGTCCAAGATTTCCATCTCACATTTGGTTAGAATCTACTGACCTTTTGTCTTAATCATCAGGGTTTAGAGTCCTGAAAAACTTTGAAAAGTCATGGAATTTAAAGGTTTTGGAGAAACATGAAATCCAGACCAGGCTGTCAAAAAGCCCGAACCAGCCCAAAACCTTGAATACATGTCAAGTTGTCACAGTTAGCTTTGTGTCATTCATTTTGGCAGAGAGTGTGTGAAAAGTGATTGTGGGATGTCGTCATGTCATCACTAAATACCTCCAGACAGATAACACGGAACTACTGCCAGTTCTTTGTGTACACTGGTTAGATAAGGAATTCATGCAGTGAATGTTTTACAGATTTTGGAACACTGACAGACTGGTTCATTAGCATTGGGATTTGCAACTTCATATTTTGGCTATCAAATTAATTAATGATTATCATAGGTAATTATTAATATATTAAGTAATAAGATCTCATTTACATTAGATCGCCTCAGGAGCACCACCCTTAAAAAGGGAAACGATAGCCAGTTCATTGCTTCAGTCTCATAAAAAGTACTGAACTGTCAATTTGGAA
>JAQFJA010000008.1:20054892-20066345 GCA_029874485.1 Naso brachycentron | reverse complement strand
GACCTGCACACTGTTTCAGTTGGCTCTGCACGATGTGTTTCAGTAGGATTTTTTAACTCTGTTGTTACACTGACATTACTGCATGCTAAGACTTCTCTATATGAGCATGCCTGCGCATGCCAGCTTGTGCACACAGCGCTGTGCCTGTCCCCTCCCCTGCTCTGCTCTCTGCTTTACGGATTACTGTCAACATTTTGTTCAATATGCAGTCCCTCCAGAAAAACACGATAATGCAATCAAGTGATTTAATGCATAATCAGCCAAAGCCCACATAATTATGCAGAGGTCGCATTTTTTTCAAAGGTGCTGCATTTTCACTGTGAAAATAACGGATTTCCATGCAAAATATGTGGGGCTTGCATGATTTTGTAATTCCCACTTTTTCGTTGGAAAAAGTTGCATATATCTCCACAGAAAGTTAAAAAATGTTGCATGTTTACGTCACACGGGAGCAGCCATTTTCCCCCTGTTGCCTTGTGAATGTTATGAAGTGACGTAATTATGGTGCGACGTGAAACGTCATCGCCTCCCACAGGAAAATAAATGAAACTGCGAACACTCAGGGGAAACACAACGATGAAATAAAACAAGATGAGAACTATAATAGTCCCAGCACTTTCTGTGATGTAGTATGCTTGCTTATCATAGGAAGTCATAAATGACTCTTACATACGTACATTTAGGTGGTAGCCTAGTAGGAACAGGGTGTTGGGGGAATCACTTTTTTTTCTTTTTTCATCAAATCGCATTTTTTGCCAGCTCCTGCAGTTTTTGCAACCTTTTGCAAGTTTCACAAGTTTCCTCAATTTGAGCAAATTCCCTCAATTTTACCACATAAAATCGCATAAAAACCCTGCATATTCCATCACATTTTTTAAGAAAAGCCACTGCATAATCAAGGATGTTTGCCCTCAACAATCACAATAAAAATCCCCTTTTTCCTGGAGGGATTGAATATGGCTCCAAAACTGTTTTTTCCCCTTTTTTTGGGTGAATGAAGTAAAGTTAACTTTGTTCAGTTTTCCTAAAGAGGTAAGCACCTGACAGAGGTTGATAGCATTTCTGTTTTTTTGGCCAACAAATGAAAAATACCTCTGTGTGGATTTATTCATGGCACTTCCTCAATATGAGCACATGAGCGTCTAAATGCCTAAACTGCTGCTACAGAACTGCTGTCCCTGTTGCTATGTCATGTTGAAGAGTTACAAGTGCAAGGTGTAACTAACATTTTATCAGTGTCCTACCTTTCTTTTTTTTGTGTCTGTAATCAGACAAAAGGGGTTGTGAGTACAGGGGAGTGTGAAGGTGCGCATAGAGGAGGAAAAGGGGGAGGAGGAAGCTACACAGACCGTTTTGAGGGTAAGAGTCACAGTTTTCTGAAGATCTACAGACTTACTATTTCAGTTGTGTCCAACTGCTCTATAGGAGTCCAAAATGACAGACCTGAAACTTATGCATCAGTACATTGTTGCATAGTCGCAGTCCTGATGCTCTCTGAATACTGATGTTTTGTTCATTTATCAAATTTATATTAACCACATTAACACGATAAAAACAAATAACAAACGCTAACTGCTGATGTTCAATACTGAAAATACAAAATAAGAAAGAGGAGGAAGCCTTTTAAAGTTTACAGCATTTTAGAATAGTAACATTTGTATATTAGCAATAAAAGCAGCAAAGACTGTTATAGGAATTGCATTATTTCTCAAGTGTGTGATCATAAAATAAAGAATAAGAAAGTAAAAATTTAGACCTAATGATGGTGTCAGAGATATTTCACTCACTCAAAATCACAAATGTCAGGCTAAAAAATCAGAGTAAAATTCAGAGCATCCCCAAAGTCATTGGGTAGCATCACTGGGAAACCACTGCAGTCAGTAAGAGACGTTTTGCTGGATAAATGAAAACTTTAAACTGCTGGTGCTGGAGGAACAGATAGGGGTTATCAAAATCATAAAGATTCATCTCCTGGGACCTTTAATAACTGTAGAAAATTTTATAGCAAACCATCCAATAATTGTTGAAATTGTTTCAGTCTTGACCAAAGTAATGGACTGACGACCCATATGTGCCATTCATGGAACCACACAGCATGGCAAAAATCAACAAAACTGGATCAGTGTTGCAGACAGGAATATTTAATATTAAGCCAAGATGAAAATGAGTGATATGCAAACTCTGTTCTGTTCTATGATATGGTGCACTGACCTTAATAAATAATTAAATACAATTGTTTAAGAGGATTACGGTTAAATTTGGTTTACTTTTTTTTAGCAGTCAGAGTTTTGCAAATCCTGGAGCTGTGTTCTGTGAAGCTCTCACCAGCTTTTATTGTTATACAACAACAATGCACATGGAGGCAGACAGTGTGGAGATGGATGGTGAGGGGAGGTGTGGGTAGGTGGTAGCGACGAGGGTGAGGGGGAGTGTGGGCATGGGCTAACTGCAATGTGTGACAAGACTCAGGTCCTCTGACACCCACAGCCCACTTCATTTATGAGATGTCTCCTGCAGCTGGTGACAGGCGTAACAAATGTGGCAGGCAGTGCCACCCCGTGAATCCGCCCCACACGCATCTCTGTGGCCAACTGCTGATTGTCTGTGACACTGGAGCCGTGCTGACAATGAAGGGCATTGAGCACAGATGCTCTGACAGGCTGGGAGGAGGAAAACTTCCCGAATGTGACTTTGGTCGGTGTGATCGTCAGAGTATATTGTATGTTCTGAATGACACTGCTTAGATGCAGAAAGTATAAAGACACCAAAGTCAGTCATCTACGTCTCATAGATTGTTGGCTCCTCAGTCACTTATCATCAAACTTTATATTTACGTCCAATCATCAACAGATGTCAGTAAAGACTAAAGCTGTCATCACATAGGAACTCCATTCATTGACTGAAGAATCAGGGCCGCACATCGTGAGGCGTTGCTCCTTTACACATGTAGCACACAACCAAGGATAACATTGTCAGACATGTTCTCTAGCAGTGTTACGTTCACTTCTTTTGAACGAGTCGTACTTGGTGAGCGCCATTTTCTATTGCCGTGCTCAAATTTCACTGACTTGCCTAAAACCCAATTCATAGTATAAAACACTGAGGCTGATAAACGAGGGAAGCACGTCCTCATGATGACATTACATACTAAACCTGCTGTTTGTTCTGCTTGCTGCTTTGCTATTGGCTTTTCTTTGCAAGAACTGCTGTTTATACTCGAAAGACAAGTGTTGGCACGTGTCCTGAGAAAAGTGTCGTATGAGACAAATGTATTGATGCTTAAACAGACAGAAGGGAGTGTCGGACACTGTCTGTGGAGAATATGTGTTGGTTCATCAAATGAGAAAGATGGATGAGGAGCAGTCCTTGCGGTATTTTAAGATGTTTAAATGTTGTTTTGATGACCTCCTATGTTGGATTACAGCACCAAAACACATACAGTAATCCTGTTGGAGTTTCACAGAGGCCAGCTGTGGTGCTATGGATCCCGGCATCCGGGTCATCAGACAGTGTGTAGCAGCAGTCACTCCTAAAAGCCTTCCCTTTTGTGAGCCTATTTTTTTTTCCCTTCTCAGTAAGTCGAGTGTTGTTTCATCTCCATGGCAACAATAGTATGCTCGGTCCAGTCAACCGATCAAAATGTGAGACAAATCAAAACGACGTCTCAATGTTAGAAGTTTTCACAGGTGCAAGACACTGTTGGACGACACATTCTTATGTCTTTTTTTTTTTAACGTAATTTTTGTCTTAAGACTCTGTAAACAGACTTGTCTTTCAAGTATGAAACAACCTTTACTCTGCCTCTGATTGGCTACATTGCACTTCTTGAGGCATCTCTCACATGTTTTGCCATGCTTGCTGAAGGAAAACACAACTAACAGACTCAAGCAAGATACACACAAGAATGACACACGAGAGACAGGAGGGAGAGGACCTCACCAAAAACAGACTCTGTCTGAGGTAGTTTTTATTAAAAAAAAAAAAAAAGAAGAGGAAGAGGAAAAAGGAACAGAGCCAAAAGATCCAGCTCCCCTCATAAAGCCTTGATTCCCATCTCTAGTGTTCTCTCATACTGCAAATATTCAGTCGGGCTTCAGTGAATTAATAATCTGGGAAGCTTACAGCACATCAACAATGGTGACTGAGGCTACCAATGCATTCATACAAGCGTAACGATCTACTACAGGAAAGTTGACAAAGGGTTAAACTTTATTTGGATCGTCTGTCTACACATAGTTTATGATAATAATATCACTTGAAAATTTTTTGAATATTTTTCTGAATTTTATTCTTAATATTTTCACAATATTCAATAAGGATTTACAAAATGCTTAACTCTTTACGGTTAAGGTCAGGTTGAGCCGTTACATTGTTGAATCTCAACTCAGATGTTGTTGGAATACTGTAAATGTTCAACAATGTGTATTCGACAGTTAGGGAAACAATGTTATCTTTATATTATAATAAAACTAAAATAGAAAAAATATTTTCGCTAACTGAAATAAAAACAAAAATGAGACTTTCAAAAAAAAAACAACAACAGAAAAAACAAAAACCCAAATACGATAACAAACTAAAACTGGATAACAAATCAACTAAAATACAATAAAATTATACAGAAAATATCTGTAGTTTTCGGTGTTGTCATGGTATTTTGGGTGGATTGTGTCTTTTAAGATCCAACATCCTTCTTCTTCTGTTCCTCCCATGGCGTGCCAGACTGCCAGTTGGTCGACGCCCCACTTCTGGCAACTTAAACCAACGTGTATGGCACCATGAAGCAAAAAGTCAGGAGAAAGACTGAAAGACTAAAACAAATACTAATACAAACACTGATAAAAACTTAACCCAAAGCATTTTTGAAAAATAAAAACTGAACTACAAAACTTGCTTTAGACAGTAATTAAAACCAAGCTGAAACTGAAAAATAAAAATAAAAACAAAATAAAAATAAAAACTTATGAAAAATCCCGAACCATTATAATCTTGTTCTGGGCTGGTGAATGAAGGGTCAGTCTTGGCGTGTTCTCACACTGGAATCTTAAACTGTGTTTCCACGTCCACTAGATGAATGTCTGTATGATTATTTTGTTCAGTAAAGAGAGAGAGACAGAGAAAAGACTCTTGATGTGTTCTTTCTTCAAATGATACCATGAAGAAGAAACCATGAACCTTTAAATAATACATCACAGAAGTGCCTGACAAGGCACAACTGTAGCGAGTTATTGTCATATCTGCCAAAAGAAAAGATAAAAAGTACAATAATAATATAATAATAATAACAGAGAAACATGTAATTAGCAGGATCCTGTTGTTGTCAACCTTTCAGCTCTGTTAGGTACTCAGTAAACTTACAGGATAACTTCTGTCATATTTCCTTTAAGTACACCGTTGGTATCCATATTTAAAATATACTGACAGTAAGATTTTTTTTCCCTTTCCTTTTAAAATTTATGACAGTTATTCATTTGTTATCCTGTATCTAAATTTACGTACCAGTAGGAATCTGTAATTATTGCAAAAGCACTCATTCATGCAATACAGTTACTCAGTAAGTTGCAAAAAATTTTGTGATAAAAACAGGGAAATTACACTGTGAGTAGCTTCTTACATTATATAGTGTTACCCAATAATCTGCTTTATTTTGTCTTGTCTAAAGATGTTGGTGCTCATACAAAATTCCTGCGGCTGGAATTGGCACTGGCAGCAGGCGCACATATCCCCCTGGCAACCCAATTACTTCGAGAAAAATAAATCTTGAAAGCTCAGTATGAGAATTGTAGAGACAGATGTTTTTGCAGTGTATAGATTTTTTTTTCATTAAGCTCTTTTTGCTGTTCGAAGTGTGCCAGCATGTGTGTAACACAGAGCAGCACAGGTTGTCAACGGTCAGATGTTCATCCGGAGATCCAGCTGCTGCTGAGGCTGCTCTCTGATGCTGGCACGGCTCCTCTTTGTGTGCACTGTTTGACAAGGGATGTCAGACTGCGCACGCTGTTCCTGTTTCATCTCTCACTTGTGGGACTATTGCAAGTTGAAGGCGTGCTGGTAGAACATCTGACGTAAACTGTGCAGTAAGTGCAGTGTTTCCTCATCGTTAAGATGCTGGAGCTGTTGTGTTTCTTGTGGACATTTTCCTCTCCTGCCTGTTTCTCTTCAAATCAAATCCAAACATGCTCCTCTCTAATTCAAATCCTTCCTTTTCCCCCCTTCAAATGAGATCATACAAATGTAAATTCTCATGCAGAAATATGCACATCAATGCACATTCAGGCATTCTGTCCATGTCGGACGGAGGAATTGTTTCATCCTCCAGGCTTTGTGAAGAAGATTACATTTTTCCATCTGAGAGTGACGTGATAGTGACATAAAGAGGAAGAAATGTCACAGTACTGTAGGATGGCGGTTGGTGTGGGAATTTCTTCCTTCTGTTCCTCTCCTGTCTCTTCAATATTGCACAACAGCAGTAGAGCACTTGTCAACCTGATGGGGCCAATAAAAGGAGAGAAAGACCTGTTCTCTGATGGGATGTGATATCACAGAGGAAACTCCCCGGGAGATTCTACATTATTTACTTTCCTCAACACTCTTATCTCTGAAACTCTAGAAACACTCTACAACACTGCAGCTCATTGGGAACACCACGAGCCTTCTGCTCCTTTAAATCCACGCTTCCCGTGACAAACAAATCTACAAAGAGCTGCTCAGAACTCCACATCGTTTTCATTGTGTACACTTGTCTTTAAAAATATATCTTCATATTTTAAAGAAGGGTTGAAACTATTGAGAGCTTTAATCCATGTGGGTGCTGTTTGCACAGTTTATTTCAGGATAAAGGCACCTTGGCTCTAAATGTTGACTTTTCCCTTTTCATCTCAGTACAGCCTGAAGGTATTTCTTTTAGCAAATATTCTATAATTTAAAATCAGAGCCAGTCTCAGCAAATGAACCTGTTGCTTTTACAACAAGTCTGGTAATGAAAGCTTTTTCCGTTACAAAAGCTTTTCATGGCCCTGAAAGAGAAACAACACTCCTTTTATTGTTTTTGTAGCAGGGGACTGAAGCAGCATTTATCCATTTTTGTGCCACTTCGAAACAGCCACAAGTCAACAGCGTTTATACATTTAAACGCCTTATGTTGTTGGTATGGCAAATAGCAAATAGTTAGCTAACTTGTTCCGCATCCAGCTAACCAAAAGTAAAACTAGCATAATTTGGAGACATGTTTACAGCTACTCAATGAATCCAGCGTATTCTTCTTCAAGCTTTTCTGACTACATTCACTAACAAGAAAAATTTGTGGGCTGGTTTTAGATATATTGGCATGAAATGTCCCTGATTTTCATGACAATCAGCGCAACTTCCAAATAAGATTTTTTGAATGTGTAAACAAATCCTATTGATAAAGTTTCATGACTGTTACACAAACAGTTTTGTGCAATTACCAATCTTTTCCTACCCAAAGTGCATTTGCTGCCTTAATGTGAGAAAAAGGCTGTAGTCTATACAAAATTCAGCCTTATTAGATTTCAAGAAAAACATATTTTGATAAGTAAAGAACTAGTGGCGTATTGACGTCTAGAATGGAGAGTGACGTCACACGCCCTCTCTGTGTGTTATTTCCAGCTTCCATGTTTCTTTGTTTCGGTAGCTGGTATGGACACCGTCATGTAAGTTCATGTAAGCCCTTTTCTTTTAGAACCATTTTCCCCGGCCCCTTTATAAAAGGCTGCAGCGCGTGAGAAGCAGCCAAACATATTTTTATATTTGACCCAGACCCGGCAACTTTAGAGAGGAGTGGGAAGGCTAACAACATAATTCAACTATCACATAAATGCTGTTTTATTGTGATGTGAATGAGATTCTAATCGACATACATCATGGAAAGAGTTCGAGATTCTTTAAGTAAAATCACATAATCCTCTCAAACATGGTGCTGCCTCTGAGCAGAACTGCTGAAAACAGGGGTTGTGGTGAGTGGAGAGCCGGGGGAAAGGGTGTAAAACTGATCCTGAACTGAGACCACTGACAGTTAATCAATTTTGTATACAGCTCCTTTAACTCACACGATCAAAGCTGGAAACTTTAGCGACTTTTAAAAAAAATATTAAATGAGAAGTTCATTTTTTTGCACATTAAGCCTTATAATAAGGATAATTACAATCATATACGATGTTCAGCAGCATTATTATGACAACCGGTGCAGTCCTGAGAGCTGGAGCTCAAAACATAGAGAAGCATGTGCACTAAAACAATCTGTCAAAAAACACAATGAACGCTCATTTTAAAAGACGTGAAAGTCGCTGAATGTTTAGTGGCGTCCTCTCATGTACCGACAATAAAACACAAAGCTTAACACAGATATATAACCCACGAAAACAAACACTAACACACACTAGCAAGCACAAGCAGCTGTTTCCAGGTTATCTATCTGTGTTTAGCTTCATGGTTTAGTGTCGGTACATGAGAGGACGCCACTAAACATTTGGCTAAACTCATGTCTTTTAAAACAAGCGTTTATTGGATTTTTTGACGGATTGTCTGAGAGCACGTGCTCCTCTGTTATTATCAGCTAGCGGTGACATCACAAGCTCCAGCTCGCCAGTCCCCATTATACTACTGTAGAACATCGTATATAATCATAAATATCCTTATCACAAGGCTTAATGTGCAAAACACCAAACTCCTTTTTTATCATATTAGTACAGTGCTCGTTAAAAAACATACCTGTTACAAATCAGGTTTTACAGTTTTGACATGCAGCCCTGCAGAGTGTGGTGTCGCTTTAATAATTTAATAATAGGTTTTCTAGTCAACAGTGAAAAGTGTGGATGCAATTCTAGCTTTGACCACAGAGTGGGTTGCAATAGCGGAGTGGCAGAGTGGTTGTTTGGATGAGAGCATCCAAACATCTTCATACATGGACATTGCACTTCCTTTTTTCCCCAACAATCTACCTGCCAGAAGTAGATCGGATGCACTCGCGATGTGCGACGGACAAACCGCGAGAGATTTCTTTCTTTATAAATATAGAGAGATCAACAACTTTGACCCAAATTGTCCTAATGCGCTGCAAATGCAGATTACATCATGACTGAGATACCGTCCAGCGTGCAGCACAGCAACTTTGTTTTTAAAACAGGGTTGTCAACGTTAAGACATTCATTTCCTTGATTACATTTTTTTTATTCGATTAACAGTACTAATTTATATTTATAAACATATTGATTAGTGCAGCTTTAAATGTTATATAGGAGAATTACAGCTTTTTAAAAACCATCATCAGCCTTGGCTACAGAGCAGGATTCAGCTCCTTCCTCTGCGTGACAAGGTCTGAACTTGATTGACACTTCCTGAACCCATTTCCTGTATAAAGTACAATGACATTTAAGAAGAAGTCTATAAAAACAGAGCGAATGCTCACAATGGCATGCATTTATGTAATTTATGTAACTCTAAAGTGCCTTTTATCTGAAACAATTTGACGATTAACTCATTATCTCATAATGTTCACTGGATGTCGGGGAGCCAGACCTTCTGCTGAAGGAGGAAACTGTCTTTTCACTTAAAGGAAAATGCAGTGAGAAAAGTAAATGGCTGCGAGGCTCATGCGGGAATGAATGCCATTCAGAGGTGACATTTGGCTTGGTATGAACATTTTTTTACAGCTTTATTTCTGCTCAGGTCCCCATTAGCTGTTGCCCCAGTGACTACTTGTCTCACCATGGTCTTTAGAAAGAAAGAGTAATGGAACAGCTCTATTCCATTATGCTTGACAAATTATCTCTGCATGTCTATTTGTGTTTAGATCTCTGTGTCTCTGCTGTGCTGCATTGTACTATCTAAATGTGTTCAGCGTTCTGTGAGGCAATACAAAAGTACACTGAATCCACCTCTTTGTGCTGAGGCTACACGACTCTGCAAACTGCCTTGAGAGCAATAATATAATATCACTATATACCGACTATGGCTGGCTGAAATTTATTTTTTACTGTGCAGATAAAAGAGTGCTACAAGTGTTCCCATTTTTAAAGCATTTATCCAAAATATGCATCATGATTTAGGAACTTTGCTTAGATTAATTGACAGATTTCCGTTTCAGATCTCTGACACAAGATGGGAGAGTTAACCCTAAAGTGACTGTTAAACTGCTCTCACAGTTTGAGTTTTAATTTGGTTATTGATTATTTGAAACAGAGATGATGATGCTTGCAGAAATTATAAAAGTAACATGCATGAATTCGCATTAGCTGCAACTAATAGCAAATGCTTCCTGCAAGTTATATGAACCTTTTTGTTTCAGGCCACTCCCACTGCCACGCCCCATTTTTGCCAGTTGGTCCAAACAGTTACTCAGCAGTCCTTTGGCTCATCAGGAACCTTTCCACTAAATCTTATATTTTAAGTCTATGAATCCATTTGGAAGTCATGTGCCTTTTTGCAATAGGCCACTCCCCCTGCCACACCCCTTTTAGCCAACTGGCATGAACACACACATTTGTCACTCCATGCCAAATTTCAGCCTCCTTTGGTGAAAACCATGGTCACCAAAGAGGGGTGAAATATTTTGGACCAAAAAACTGACTGACGGACGACCAATAGAGCTGCTCGTCGCAGGTAAAAATTAATCTTGTTAAGGCTGTTTTATACTCGAAAGACAAGTGTCAGCAGAAGTCTAATGAAAATTGTCAGACAACACAAATGCGTCTACGCTTACACGAAGTGTTGAAAGTCGTCTGTGGTGAAAACTGTGGTCTCTACGGTAACCAGCTGAGCGCTCCTCTGTAGGCCCACAGCCCAAACCGGCAGTAAAGTGGCAAGTTTCTCTGAGACATTGGATTTGGCAGAGGAAGAGGAGATTTTATATTTAATTTTACTCTGGAGGAGAAGGAGATGACGGAGGAAAAGATTGTGGTCTGTGTGCCCAAACAAATGGAGTGGAGAGGAGCAAGGGGAATATGTGTTGGATAATCAAATGAGAGAGACGGACGAGGAGCAGCCCTTTTGATATTTTAGGATGTCTAAAAATCATTTTGATGACCTCCTACGTTGGATTGCACTCTATTTCCAACATCAAAACATCCACAGTAATCCCATTGGAGTTTCACAGAGACCAGCTGTAGTGCTATGGATCCTGGCGTCTGGTTCATCACAACAGTGCGTAGCGGCAGTCGCTCCTGAAAGCCATCCATTCTGCAAGTCTATTTTTTTCTCTCCTCAGCAAGTAGAGCGCTATGTCATCTCTGTGGCTATGACAGAACACTCGGTCCAGCCAACCAATCAAAATGTGAGACAAATCAAAAAACTGTCTGCGACATTACATTTCGACAGGTGCAAGACACTGTCGGACGACACATTGTTATGTCTTTTTTACGTCATTTTTGTTTTAAGACAGTATTGACAGGTACTTGTCGTCTGAGTACAAAACAGGCTTCAGAGTTGTCATATTGTAT
>JAQFJA010000008.1:20008375-20019684 GCA_029874485.1 Naso brachycentron | reverse complement strand
GGAAAACGTTGACAGCTGTGATATTATCTCCCACCAGGCGAAAACGAACTACAGAAGTGTCAATAAGCTGATGGCAAAACGACTCCAAAGAGATTGCCGCTGACAGTTACATCTTATTAAAATAACTTTAGAAAATGGTGTGACCAAAATGTTAGCTGCAACTTGGAGCTGCATTAACCCTCCCATGCGGGATAATGGCAGGTCGCTCTGTTCTCCCCATTCGACCAGCATCATCTGAATGCAGCAAAAAGTCATTATAAACCAAATCTGTTTAAGGACCTGCTGACAAAGCCAAATCTGTTCCACTGTAATCCTGTTGCCACGCTGACGCTGTGCTTTAAATGCAAAGCTAATATTTACCTGGGATTATTTTTGCAACTCTGACCACTGGAGTGTGTCTGCAGGCTATTTAATGGCCCCAAACAGCTGATGTTCAGACTGTAATGATGGTAGCTGTGGTGAGCTAGCTATGAATACAATTATATACAAAAAGTCAACAACAGCATGAACACAAAAACCTTTGCACTGGCCTTTTGAAAACCTGTGAATCCCTAATAGGGGTGTAACGGTGCACTAAAGTCACAGTTAAATAAGAATTTCACATCATCGCTCTTTCCCGTTGTTATTTACGCTCCCTGGAACAGGTGCGAAAAACAGATGATGTGCACACATTCATACATCAAAGCTTGCTGCAGGTGATTTAGTAAAACAAAAAGGAGTGTTTTATTTTGAAAAGTCTCCCTCGTTTGTTGCGGTTTAAACAGTGGACTGATTGTTTTGAGCGTCGCAAAGCCTCCGCGAAATGATTCGTTCCACTATCAGAGTTGAATCCGCGCACTTCGGAAAGCTTAGAGAAGTCTCACGATCACAAGTTTTAGAGGAAGTAGGCAGGTTTACTACGTTAGCTCAGCATGTGCTAAACTTGCTAAAGGCTTACAGCTACTTAAGGTTCCAGGTGTAACTCTGGTATGTGACTGTGGTTCCCCATTACGTTCATCGGTCTTAATACATTACACTGTGTATTAGGGATGCAGCAGTGTCAAAAACTCACAGTGCAATAATACCTCAGTATCAAGTCCATAGTATGGTAATAATTGCAGTATAAAATAAAAAAAAAGACAAATGAAGACTTGGAAAAAATGCCACTAGGCCTGTTAATATCCAATTTTCTTTTGTAACTGTTCTTCACTAACATTGCTTTGTTTCCTGTGTAAGAATGTGCAAATAATTGTCAAATATAATGCCTGAATCATTGAACAATGATTCACAAATGACCCAGCTCATATCCTGTGCTTGTTTCTTTATCCTGAAATCATAAATGAACTCTCTAATTGTTTCCTCCCAGTAACGTCTTTTTTCATTGTGTCCTTCGTCCTGCGTGAGCTGACTGCGTGTGTTTGTCTGCTGACACGATGAGTTCTTCACACAGTTCAGCAGGTCTCTCGCTAACGGACTTTTCTTTCTTTCTTTTCACAGCTGCGCGCCGCCACCGAATAGAAAGTGAAAGTAAACTCCGGTCGGCTCATTCCTTCATTTCTTCAATACTTCTGAGTTGAACTCGACACAGAAGTTTGAGAGAACGCTTCACACATGCGATATTCTTCACTGCAGCCTGCCTCTGTCTCGTTCGAAAGCGTTACAGTCCGCAATTCGGATTGTTTGCTGTCCTCGGTGCGTGGCGAGGAACGAGCTGCAATGGTTGACGGTCTTTGTAGTTCACAGTTCCCTCTGCTTCACTGTGGCTGAAACAAAACTACACTACACTGCCTGGAAGAGCTCTCGTTTGATACTGTCACATGTCCACGACGGTACTGAGGCACTTTTGCTATCGCAACGCCACAAAATTAACGATACCGTTACATCCCTACTGTGTATAATTATACCATGTATTCTATGTACAATTCTGTACACCCAAACCGTATTGTTTGATGTAACAAACATGTAAATTTGATGTATTGTTACACCCCTAATCCCTACCATTGTTCATGATGTCTGTGACAACCAAACGCAATACTGACAGCCCTGACTGCGTGTCGTCCCATAGTTCATGAACTCTGTTAGTTTTTCTTCTTTTGGTACCGTTGGTCTCCTCTGTTATTAAACAAGAACGAGCCTCTGTGGCAGCACGTGGCCACCATCTGTCCAACAAGTGGTAGACTGACCAGCATTTCTCCACTCAGTTGGAAAAAACAGCTAAATAAAAAAAGAGCTATATTGTACATTCAGTAATATATTAACATTTTTCTGACTGATCCATACATTTATATTGCTGGTAAGCCATGTCTGAATGTGTGTTTAAGGCAGAGGGTCCATGCAACAATCATCTGCTAATGTGGGCGAAGAAAAGCGTGTCCACATTTCCTTGAGCACAGATTGCGCTGCAGACATCTGTGCCGTAGTTTATGGACTGTATATATTCATGAATGTGCATAATATTCTCCACATGCACAGGTTGACTGGAGTATATATTCTTTGAGAAGTCTGCATTCCAAGACGCAAGCATACTGTTGCATTGAGGAGAAGTCAGCAGGATAAATAAAAGTAAAAGGTCGAGTTTGTTTGTAACAAGTGTCCTTCAGGTATCGCTGCAGACATCAACACCGCAAAGCGTCTGTGTATGTTCATGCCTTATTTATGGCCGCGTATGTGTCTTTATGTATACTTGAAGGAAAGG
The DNA here is from genome assembly GCA_029874485.1 of Naso brachycentron. Classification (NCBI taxonomy): domain Eukaryota; kingdom Metazoa; phylum Chordata; class Actinopteri; order Acanthuriformes; family Acanthuridae; genus Naso; species Naso brachycentron. The sequence goes on along the minus strand of JAQFJA010000008.1, from coordinate 20,017,010 downwards.
GTGAGCAGCCTGCATCATCTCAAGGTGCTTTGGTACTTGTGTATGTTTATACATGTCCACAGCACGTCTGAAAGTGTTTTCTCACAGGTGTTCTTGAGTGTTGACGTGTCCTCGGGAAAGTTTGCGCAGGCTTTCAGAGGGCTTTGGCACTGGTGGTGTGGGAGACGGTGTGGGAGACTGGTTTCTGTGGGTAGCGGCTGTAGTAGTAAACCTGGAACAGGATGGCGAAGTCCACAAAAACTTGCAGCAGGCCACATGTCCAGAACTGCACGGGAGCCTGGGTGAGCAGGAAGTAGCACGTTTTAAAGGTGTCGCCGCTGGTCCACATCAGCACCATCTTGACACTGAGAGGAAAGAGGGAGAGAGGGGATGAAGAACTGCTGGGGCAATTTTATTAAAACTCATTATGAAAACAGAAATGTTCTACTCTCAATTCATTATCTCATGAAAAAGTTATTATGGCAATAGGAATAATAAAATTAAAGCCTTGTTGGAGTGAATTTTTATGGAACTAAAAACTTCTTTCAAATGGGACTTCAAATGCCTGCCTTTAAACTCTGTATTAATTTCATTGTTTCTTTTTTCCGATGACGATTTTCATTCTTGTAAAATTTTAGTTCATGTCGTTATTTTTTATGTCTCAACCTCCACATCAGCCCGACAGTCACATGCCTCCTGCTTCTTATAAGCTAGCAAGCTCAACACTTGCCAAAATTAAGCTTACTTCTGTCAGCCAATGCAACAAGTCAAAGCTAGATAAAGCTGGCTGCTACTGTTAATAATGATTCTTTATATGCTAATAGCTCAATATTACTGGTGAGCGCCTTAGGCAGATAAAATGTGCTATCTTGTTCAAGCTGCAGTTGGTAACTTTGGGGTAAATATCATTATTTTTTGTGTTCTATTTGGGAGAAATGTCATAATACCCATAGACAGATCTCTGTGTTTTCCCATCATGCCTCTGCATTTAGGATTGATAAAAATCATATGACTCTATTCTATTTGCTGAGTCAGTGATGCTCTCTGTACTCTCTGTCCTGATTGGCCGGTCCGCGCTGCGCTTCTTCTGAGCTTCTGTGCTTCTTTTAAGATTCAGATGCAGACTGAGACAATTTTATTCATCCCTAAAACTGAATCTCCCTTTGGGATGAGCAAAGTTGTCTGAATCTGAATGTGAGCCTGAATCTTATTGACAGGTGACATCGGTGCGAGCTGATTGGCTGTTCGTGCCTTACGCTCTGACTCGCCTCTGCCAACAACAGAGTGTCTGCAAGTGACACCGTCAGCTGGTTCAAGCTCAAGCTGAGACTGAGCAGTTTACTCAGCTGCACCTTTCCCTGCAGCTGTTTGGTCTCAGTTCAAGTTGGACTTAGAAGAGAGAGACGACGAATGAAATAAAAAGCAAAAACAGGGAGGACAGGCTTCCCTACGAGTCTCACGTTAAAGCTAACATTAGCTTGTTAGTTTGTTCACAAAAGTTACCAACTGCAGCTTTAAGCTCTATAGAACAACACATAATACTGTGTGTAATGTGTGTAATTAGCCTTTAGCTGGTTGATTCTTTGGCAATGCTGTTGCTCTGGTTAACTGGCATTTTGTTTAAAAATGTGGTATTTTGAAAAAAAAAAAGAAAAATTCCGACAACAAAACAAAACAAAACAAAAACAAAAAATTATGATACTACATTTTCTAGACAGTGTTATAATAATTTAAATTATTTTACAGAATATTTATTTATTATACCTCATTTATTTATAGCATTTTAGACACTTTTCATACATTTCCATTAGGCATTAGCATTATCTCTCATTTTAACCAGACATTTGATCCATTTTAAATACACTACCAGCTTCTTTTGATACATTTTGCTGTTCTGCCTAAATTCAATTTGGTCACCCAGAGCACAAGTTAATAATCAGAACACTCAAGAAGGGAAAAGCAAATTTGCAACACTAACAACCATGGGAAATTGAAATAATAAATCTTCTCAGGGTGCAGGCTCCTTATTGACTCCACATCCTGTGACACATTTCTTGCTATAAAACTCATAAGAGTATTTCCGGCACTCACTGAGCTGGCTGTTCATACTCACAGCGAGCTCATGAGACAATCCACGGGATGAGTTACCCTTAAATAAAAGAGTTATTCCTTCAGAAGTGATGGGAGAAAAGTGCCCATGTGATTTAAGAAGGCAGAGTTACTTTTAGCTTAATCTTTGTCCTCTCACTGGCACGCAGAAGCACTGTGAACTCAACTAATGAGATGGAACAGGAAGTCTAACGAGTAGAAAAAACACAGGAGAAGAACCAAGCCCGGGGCTCCAAACACACAACTTTATGTACAAGTTCTGTTCTCCAAAAATAGACAAAGACGGCGTACAAGTGCACTGAGGAAAGGTGGGGACACTGCTTCTTAAAGTTAAAAGCGCTGCTGGTTGCTGTACTTCTGCAGAGCTCACTGCTGTTTTTTTCATAAACTTTTTTTTCCTGCTTGAGGCAGGGATATGTGTAGGCAATGCTGGCAAAGAAAGGACTGAGCCAGCACTGTGTCTACAATGCACCCGGGTGCACACAAACACGCAGCGGCCTTCAGATGTGCTTCCTAAAGCAACCTGCCTACAACAATACAAACACATGCTGAGACATTTGAAATCCTTTCACTCACGCGTGTCTGTTTGGTTGGTCAGCACTATTTGAATATGCTTTGCAGGAGATTTTGTTTTCTTTCACTGAGCCAGGTACGAGTGAATTTAAAGGGCTGGTTCATCCCCGGTGTTACAGTCATGCAGGAGAGTTTTGGTCTGAATAAGTACAATGTAAATCACTTTGTTTCAGATCCAGACACATCTCTAGCAATCGATAATAAACAAAATGCACTTTAAGTGGCTGTCAAGCTTTTTAAACTATGGCCTCCCTTCATAATGATTTTTCTGTGCATGGCAATTTCCCTCCATCCCTCCTCCACAGCCCAAATTTCCACAGCTGCAAACTTTTGTTTTTCTTTAACAACTGGCAAACATTGGCCCCAGTCTTAGCCTGCACACTGACGTTGACGCCAGCTTCAGATGGTGCCTGCATGCGTGCACGCGAACATGGCTGCCATCTCAGGAGCTGTGGGTTGAGGTGAACAGTGAGGCTACAAACAGGGTGTGAGAGACATTTTTCAAAACAGCTTGTCATGTCAGGGCTTCAGGACACTTAAATTACTTCGGAGGAGCCGTATGGAGGCATTTTTTGGTTTAATTATGTGTTTTATTACATCTGAATTCTGGTCACCATTCACTACATTTTTTGGTAGCTTACTGCAACACCCGATTCCTGTGAAACTCCACCAGTATTTTGTGGATTAAAAAACTTCACCGGACCTTCCATCTGAATTAGGGTCAGTAAATAATGACTGATTTTAAATTTTTTGGAAGAACGATCCTTTTAAATTTGGGGAAGGCAACATGTGGACTCAAACTAGCTGTACTAGCTGCACCTTCCACTCCCCGTTTTTTCTCCCATCGCATTTTGTTTTATTTGTTGACTGTCTCTCATTTAAGTCCAGTTTGCAAAAAAGATTCACAACGAGAAGAAACAGTTGCAGGGAAAATTGCAGCAGAGTAAACTGGTCTCAGCTCGACTCGAGCCAGTTGACAACGTCTCCTGCAGACACTATTGACGGCAGAGGCCAGTGTTGGAACATATCGTCACTTGTTTCAGCAGCCAATCAGCTTGTTGTGACGTCACCTAGGAACAGGTGCTCTCTGAAATGACCGTGATTGGCCAAAAATACCCTGTAATGATATGAATACAGAGCATACAGAGCCACAGAGAGGAGCAGAAGTCTGGTGTTCTTTCAGACCACATGAATAACGATATGCTGACAGGTTATTATGAAATTTTAGCGTCATGACACTAAAGATAAACTGCCTACCCCAACTTTAAGGTTCTGAAAATATCATGGTTATGGAAAGTAAACTATGGTTGCATTACGTTTATGGTTGGACTACTAAAACTCCTGGTTTAGGTTAGAGAAAGATCACAGTAACAGTTTACAGAAATACAAATATGAATTGCATGTCTGCGATGGGATGCAAGTGCCAGTCTGGTGACAGTCAGACATGCAGCACCCTCATCCAACACCTTTACTTTTCACACAGATTACCTACAGGCGACACTCTGTCTGCACTGACACTTAACGCTGTAATTAGATTAGCAAATTGTGAACCTGAACATTGTCAAATATGGATGGAATTCCTTGAAAAACTGCCTTGCACAAATCAAAAAGGGGCAAATTCGTGGGGGTGTCGAGCTCTCAGGATGAATACAAATATGTCATGTCAGTGAGGCGGTTAATGTTTGCAGCAAATATCTTTGGAGCAAAACAGTGCAAAGAAAACTCTGCAGGCTCTTCACAACAAACCATCCATCCTGTCTGATTGTTCCTATCTTTTGTATCAACACTTTCATTTTTGCCATCTGCTGCGTTCCTCAGACTTCCACCAGCTAAAACCAACAGATTCAAGCCTTTATACTCTCTGCCATCTCCATCCGAAAATCCAGGAGGAAAAGAAAGGTACTTGCCTCATGTTTTAACTTATTGTTTTTTTTGTATCTTTTAGTTGAACTGAGTCTTGATGTATTTTTGGTCTGTGTTGTATGTATGTGCCTTGTGTTTTATGTGCACTTAATAAATACATCCCACTGCTGCATGACTAAATGCTCCACTGGGGACAAATAAAGTCACTGACTGATTTTATCTTCCACTAATGTAAGAAAGATCAAAGCTGTAATCTCATTTAAAGGTCATGGGGTCAAGTATGCTCCATAAATTCATTACTGGATTACATCACGTGGCCTAATCCCTGCGGATCCTCCGTGGAACATGCTAAAATGAACATGTCAAAGAACAAAAGCTTGGTTTCCTGCAGCAGGTGAAACATGCTTGTATTACTACGAAGGAGACGGGAAGAGTCTTTGTGTTTCTATAAGCCTCTTAACAGATGTAAAAGATGGATGAGAAGTAATCCAGTATCTCTTCCCCGAGCAGAGCTGAGCGTAACCCAAACATGCCGTGTCTTTTCGAGGGCAAATCTCTGCAGCCAAATCTCCTCGTGCATTATTCATGACTCAAGTGTCACCTTTTCATTTGTAAGGCCAATTTGTGCAAACCTTGCTTTTTTCCTCATACTCCATTCTAACTTTTTACCAGCTCTTTCCCTGTAGCATCTCTAAATGTCCCTTCTGGCTTCAATTTTCTCATACTTCTTTTTTTATAAGCCCACTCTCCACAGCATTCCTCTCTGTCCATTCATCTTCCCACCTCTTTCCACCGGCGCCTTCGCCTCTCTGTACCTGTGTGCAATCGCCTCTCCTCCGCCTACCGCCCTCACACTCTTCTCTCTCTGTAAGGAGCTTGTTAGCTCTGTGGGAAGAGCCCCTTCCTCCACACTTCTCTCTCCTTTTCCTCCCCCATTTGCCTCAGCGCCTGCTGTCTGAGTTATGACTGTGCGTACCTGCAGGTAATGATGAGAGAGGCAGGATTCGTGTTTGATCAATTCCTTCGTTAGTTTCCTAATAAGAGGTAACATGAGGAGTGCTGGAGGATCGGGGGAAACAGGGTGAGAACATGTCTGGCTACTTATTTGTCACCTTTTCAGAGACATATATGTGTATATATATATATGGAGAGAGAGAGAGAGAGAGAGAGAGAGAGAGAGAGAAAGCATGCTGAGCTGAAATGGCGCCAGCAGAGAAGTAGAGCTGCACCAGACAAGACAAGACAATTTCTACAGCAGGCTGCAATTGTGTTGAATAGAAGCGCTGGCTTTGTATTGTATTTGATAGAAAAAGGCACAATGAAGGTTGAAAGCACAGACTAATTTATTTATTGGTTACTTTAAGCTGCAATTAATGAATTGGATGCTACAGTTCAGTGTAGAAAATTACTTTGACAAAGACAGGAAAAATGGAACTGAAGTGGGAGACTAAAAGTAGAAGTGCTGGACAGGATTGGGGCTTACTGTGGGGGCTTTTCCACTGGCGCTTTTGGCCGCACTGAATCAAACCGTGCTGCGCTGATTTGCATTTCCATTCACACTTTTACTGCGCTGAGCTGCGTCGAGCCCCTCCCCAAATGGACCTTCTCTGGAGTGGGGCCAAAATGCACCGGCTCCACCTCCAAGTGGGCTGCCTCGACATCAGGGGGGCTTCATGCTCATTCAGCTTAATCTCTGCCATTTTCACCACGTCTGGAAAACCTACCCAGTGTTGAGAAGTGACTTATTTTCTGCGGCACAGAATTCAGTCACACACCGCCAGACATATACCCACTCTGAACAGATACACAATGTTGTGGTAGTTTGTCTACTTACTTTTGAGTTCCTACAATTATAGAAATTATTGTCTGTATGTTCCAACCCGCAAACAGGGTCTAAGGTCAATAATAAACATAATATCAACTACACAAGCCACACGCAGCAGCCTGAGCTTCGCTATGGTGTGAGGATTTAATGCCAATGCCAACAGTATCATGGAAATGATATTTTACAATTCTTCATATTAGAAACTAACAAAATTTGTTAAAGCAAGTCATTTTCTGCTTTTAAAGTCATTATATTTAGCTGGGTGGAGAGAGGAAAAATAAGTTGGGTGGACGGGCAGCAACCTCTTTGTGGCCCATGTCGGGCATTTTTCTTCACAGAGGACATACTGAGCTCGAAGAAAAACAGAAGCAACTCTATACAAGATGATATTTTCATGACTGCATTACCCGGCCCGCTGCGGTGGCTTAAAGACGCGCTGCTCGGTTCTGTGAAAATCATAGAAGGTGGTTCATTGGCGAGCCTTCGATGCAGCGCTGATGTCTGTGCTCCGTGTGAATTCCTCCACAATCGTTTTCCACACATCAGGGCGGGGCATCATCAGTTAAATGCACACCTACATGCGGGCAGCCCAGCTGTAATGGAAATGCAGACCCCTGCCGTGCTGGACTGATGTGCCATGCCAAACCAAGCGGAGCCAGCGCGCGCATTGGGAAGAAAGCCACTGGATAGACATAAGTTGTGTTTTTAGTAACTATTAGCAGGGCTGTGCCAAATACTTCAAAGCTTCGAAGCTTTGTTCATAATGTCGACACCTGAATTTCAAACCAACATTTATATGTGTATCATGGGGCTCTGCAGAATGTTGGGGGACAGGCACAGACAGCTGCTCAGAGCTGAGGAGCTCAAGAGGTGAGAGCCGAGGGCAGAGCGGAGCTTCTAGAGGGATAACGAGGAGGAGGTAGGGCAGAATCCGGAGTCGTTTATCCCAGAGCTCAGAGTTTTATTTTTTAAACTGGGAATTAAAGAAGTGGATCTTCACTATAAACTGCAATGAGCCATGGAAGTACTGAAGTCTATTAATTTAGACTCTCTTCGCTGACTTGAGTTAGTCCTCATCTTCAAGTACCTGATGCTCTTTTAATGCAGCTTCTATTGTGATTTATGACAATATGTTTAAATATGTCTTGTTATGATGTGTCTTGTTTTAAAGGGACAGTTGAACTTAGTCTTAACTTAGTTTAGTCCTGCACAGCAGCCACATTCACTCACACACACACAGAAACAGCAAACGCTGCAACATCAGCATGAAATGCAACTGACCAAGAAACAAAAACTATGCCAACTAAACCATAATACGGAAATAGGAATTAGGCTACTTCAGTTTTGAAAATGTAAATGAGCTTACTTTTGATGATCACAGCCGGAGATTCTCTCAGCAGTTTAACTCTGGCTGATGGGGGCCCTTAGGAGACGATTATTTTGAGAAATGTGTCACTGGGGCATGCGTCAAGCACCTCAACAATTGACAGAAACCCGTCCCTGCTGTGACCTCTCTCATTCGCTGCTGTTCAAACACTTCATGTGCTGCATCTTTCACAGAGATGAAAAAGTGTGTGCCGGTGGGTGAGCTGTATTAATATCTTCTAAAGGAGTTTGACCGAGGCAAGCAAGCAGCAGCAGCTCTCATAAACGTGTACTCGTCTGCCTTCTCAAGAGCGTTCTTCTCCGCCTGCTCCTCACGACGTCTTTTGTCACAAACTTTGGCAAACTGCTCTGTTTCGCTCTGGTTTTTATTTCAAACTTTATTAAAAGCTGCTAGCTGGTTGCACTTCTGTTTCAATGTGCAACGCGAACTTGTCACTCAATAAAAGATTAGGAGTTGTTTGCAATCTGAAATATGCAAACTACCTGACCTATGATCATCAGCATACGGTGACCAGAAAGCAGGAAACAAGATTTGCTTTATTTTTATTAGTTGTCTAGTTAGATGAATGAAACTGATTATCCAGCAAAAAAAGGAAGCCTTGGTAGTAAAAACCACATTAGATGGAGGGACGCCGGGAAGAGTAACGGCAGTTTGTAAGAGGTGCCGCTGCGTCAAAAAAAAAGTAATGGTCAGTGTTGGGGAGAAACTCGTTACATAAACTGAAATTACGTAATTTAATTCCAACATAAGTTTAACTGTAATCAGTTACAGTTACTGAGAAAGAATGTGTAATTAAATCACAGTTACACAGGTGTTCATGATTACAAAGGGGGTTACATCTGAGTATTTTCTGTAAAAACTTTGGCTATTTATTGAATAATATTCATTTTGTTGTTTTG
>JAQFJA010000008.1:19898062-19914700 GCA_029874485.1 Naso brachycentron | reverse complement strand
AATGTTAATATTTGTTGACAGATTTCATGCTGTGCTATAGGCTGAAAAAGACTAATGATTTTACTCCATAATGAGGCTCCTGGTTCATATTTAAGGACTAGTGTTGCTGAGAGACTACAACTACTTCTATTACTACTACTATTACTATCTGCATTTAAGGACACTGAATATTGGGGAGAAACTTGTACATGAAGTGGAGGCTAGCAAGCCATAGCTAGCTGTTTTTCCACAGTACTGTGTCAGCGCTGAAAACCCATTCTGCTATATGCAGGAAGGATACCCAGAGTTTACATTTGCTGAAATTGGCTACTTCTCACATCAGACCTTGGTTCTAAGTCTCTATGACCTCCAGAGTGGAAGATATTCAACAAAAACGCTTGTGGAACAGCATTGCATTATGGGAAGGCAACTTCAAAGCTTATGAACTCCTTCCCAGAACGTCCTATCAACATAAAAATCATACCCTCGTATTGCTCTCCTCCCGCTGATATTAATAATTTCAACCCTTCGTAAGGAGTCCTGGAAGTTTACGGTCTAAATAATTTGGGGTTCTTGATCTGTTCCTCTAGCTCTTTTTTTTGTCGTTTTTTGTAAGCATTAAAATGTTTTCAGAATAGTGAGCAAGAAAACCCTGGAGGACTGCATCCAGATTTGGCCGCGTGTAGGAACAAAGAATGCGCCTTGACGAAAAATTAGTTAAGGGAGAGCACAAAGGTCAAGGATCAGTGTTGCTAGGAGACTATAACTACTTCTATTACCACTACTATTACTATTACTACCAGCATTTAAGGACACTGAATATTGGGGAGGACCCTTGGATGCAAAGTGGAGGCTAGCAAGCTATAGCTAACTGTTTTTCCACAGTGCTGTTTTAGCGCTGAAGAAACATTTGGCTGCACCCATTCTGCTATACGTAGAAATGATACCCACAGTGTACATTCGTTGAAATGGACTACTTCTCACTTTAGACCTTGGCTCCGTGTCTCTATGACTTCCAGAATGGAAGATACTTAACAAAAACCCTTCCAGAACAGCCTTGCATCATGGGAAGGCAACGTTAGAGCTTATTAACCCAGAATGTCCTGTCCGCAGAAAAATTATATCCTCGTGTTGCTCTCCTTCCGCTCTATCACATTTTATGTTTTACTGTCATTTTTATGCAACTTCCGAAAATTTCGGCCAAAATCATGACTGAGAAGCATAGCCAAAATAGTGAAACCCAAGCCACTATGGACCAAAAGGTTACCTCTTCCTGCATCTGCCTTCAGTTAAGGTCAGTGTCCTTTCCACTGAGGAGTAAATTGGACCTTCAGAACGACATAGGGAGCATTGCTAACTCTTTCGTCACTGGGGCTTTTTGCTCCAGTGAAGAGAGGGGGCTAATTTGTTATTCTTACAGTAAAAAACTGGTAGCTGTGGTTTCCAGAAGTACTGTAGTAAATACAGTAGAACTACAGTGAAGGTATATTAGTACTGCTCATTTTACAGTTATGGTGCAAGTAGAAAAACATATGCTGTTTTGAGGTTCAATTAACAGACAGTGGCCAGGCAGTGCTTTTTCCTACAGTAAAAATTTGTACTTAAAAGGTTAATTTTGGAATTAAACTGACATTAACCATAAAATCAACAGCACTAATATCATTTTACCACAATAATAGAAAAAGTTCTACAGTTATTATTATTATGGTAAAATTCTGGCAACGACAGCTGCCAGTTTTTTGTTTGTTTGTTTTTTGTTTTTTTTTTACAGTGCACTAATACAGACTAAATGTTCCTTTTCTGAAAATATTTTTATTGTCATTATCTGCTGAGCACTTGGTAGCAATCACACAGTCTTGAAACTTTAGTCTGCATGTAAGACAGAAGGACATGTTACCCAGTGTTAGCTAGACGGTGGCATTAGCACTCAGTAGCACAAAGATAAATGGTGTTACACAGTAACTGAAGTGCTCAAATCACAGTCAAGAATTATGTGGATCAAATTTTAGCACCCACCACAGAGATATTTCACCAACTAAATTACAGTATAGACATTAACATTCTGTATCAAATATTTATGCTCCCTTTACAAAACAAATGCTGCAGAAAGAAAAAATACTTTAAAGCTTTAAAGGGATATTTCACCCCAAAAAGAAAATTTAGTTATCTACTTACCCTCATACCGATGGAAGGCCTGGTTAAGTTTTTGAGTCCACAAAGCACTGCTGGTAAAAGGCAAAAGGTAAAAGGTGTTGCAGTAATCTCCCCAACAATTGAAGTGAATGGTGACCAGGATTCAAACATTAAAAAAGACATAATGAAACCATTAAATGCCTCCATACTGCTTGTCCAAGCAGTGTCATGAAGCCTCAACATGCCAAGTTGTTTTTTAAAGCATCACTAATGCCACATTTTTGGCCTCGCTGTTTACTGTAGCCTATGGCTCCTAAGATGGGAGATGTGATTACTTGTACACACACTATTTCAAGCTCGCAAACATATTCTCTCCAATGAGAGCTTGCATATTTGCAGGATCGGTTGGAGGAGTCTGGTTTCCTGGTGTCTGATGCTGGCATAAGACTTTTGGTAGCATGTAAAAAAAAAAAAAGGTCTGCAGATACCGTGAGCTCTCCTTAGTCTCCCCTCACAGCCTCCTGTGTGCTTTAGAAGGTGTGTGCACGCACGTGCATGTGAACGCTCAGGAGCCTTAGGCTACAGTGAATAGTGAGGCTAAAAACATGGCGTCATTGTTGTCTTTGCAAACAACTTTGCATGTTGAGGCTTCAGGACACTTGAATTACTTTGGACTAGCAGTATGGAGGCATTTTATGGATTTATTATGGTCTTTTGTTTTCATGTTGCAATCCTTGCCACTACTCAGTACAATTGACCCTCCCATAAGCGCCGCCCTCAAATGAAACCGGGCCAATCAGAGTGTATCATTTGCCAAATCTGACTGAGGTCAGACAACTACCCGGCTGTGCTCCACTGAAACTCATGGAATCTTTTCAGATTTTTGTCATTTACAGGCTGGGTCTGTGGAGCTCATCGTGGTTAAACGTTGAGTGTGGGTCACTTTTAAAAGTGATGCTCATTATTCAGCGAGGTTCAAAGGAGATTTATGTTCTTTACCTTTCCAAAATCAAACACTGAAAAGTGTAACGTTATGCTTAACGTTAGGCTTAGAAGATGACTGCCATGCCTTTTCCCTGTAAAACTCCAGCAGTGTTTTGTGAACTAAAAACTTAATCCAACCCTCGGCATGAGGGTGAGTAGATAATGACTGAATTTACATTTTTGGATGAACTATCCCTTTAATGTACTCTTTAATGTAATTACAATTTTGACTAAGTGCATAAGTCAAAGACAAACGTTAAATGTGAAATGCCTATATGTAACATTTGAACACCAAGTGGAACATTAAGTCAAATTGTGTTGATATCTTGTTTAAGTTGTATGAGTATAACATTGTATAGCAGCATTTTGAAGTTTGAAAGATATGAAGCTGTTCCCACACAGAGAGTTCAACTCAGGTGACCTAAGTGAAAACCAAGAACCTTTACTGCTAGACCAAATGAAACAAGTACATTAGAAACACTCTGCTTTTATATTCAACCTTCACTCGCTTCCTGAACTTTTGAAGATCCAGTTTGTTAATTTTGTTTTGTCCGGACAAACAACAACCGTCACATGCACTGTGGGGGTAGAGCTCTCTCTCTCTCTGGTGACAAAACAAAGCACCTTTACATATGTCTGTGTTTGTATACATTGTCACGGTCAGGCAGAGTCTGCAGGAAGGTCATGTTAGGTCTTAGAGGCTCAAATGTTTAGTGTCATGTATTTTTCTCCAAAACTGACTGAGCATAATGTGAAAATTCTTCGTAGAAAACCTTTACGTATGAGAAAGTATGACAAAAAGCGACATATCTTGTAAGCACAGAATAAAACGATTTGTATCCACAGCAATGCCACTTTTTTTAGGCAAGAGGTATTATTAAATTGGATTACATTTGAGTTTGACCAAATGTAACTTTAATCTGACACTCTGTTGAAAGTGAGGATAATCCTGACAAGGTGATGTGTGTGTTTGTGTGTTTGTGTGTGTAATAACAGGTAAGCAGGTGACATGTCAGCAGACAGTGGTGATGTGATGGAATAAGGCTAAATACAGAGACAATGGCTCAGTGCCCCCATCAGCCTGTGGCCTGTTTACCAGCACACAGTCGTCAGAGCATGGACACAAACATGCATGCGTCATAACACAGTTTTGACCCTCTCAATGCAAACACATGGATGTCCATGTGTCCGCTAATGCATGTTGATATATTAACACTGAAACACATATTGTCAGTTTATATTTTTCATTTTTATTTATTGATTTTTTTCAGTAGTCTTTAAGTTATTGTACTAAGCAATACAATAGTCGACATTATCTCTGTTTAGATTCAGAGATGATCTTTAGATTCATGATTTAGAGGTTCTGATGAAAAACACAGACAGGATACTTACACCAGTAAGTTTTATGAGCATGTGATTGTACTTTAATTCAGTTGTTTTCTGTCCAATTCACTCCTCTCTTCCCACCAGCTCAGACATCGTCTGAGTTCAGCTGCCCGCTGTGGGCACTAATGTTGGCTGCCTCCACAGGAATGCCACCTCCCCCTCCTCACACTAACTCCCAAGTATAAACATACACATTAGACAACGTGAGTGTAACGTGAGGCCGCTGTGCCATCTCACTTCATCTGAGTCCTCAAAAAGAATCACACACACAAGCATTCACACACACAACCGTACAAGAGGAGCTCCAAAATCATCACACGCTTGGCAGGGCTCTGACATTGTTCATTTGGTGAATCAAAGCACATAAGTGCATGCGGGCGAAATATCACAGTCACCTCTCAGTTTTATGCAACATCGACAACACAACTACAGCATCCACATGACCACACACAGCCTCAGCAAGCTTCAGAATTAGGATTTGTTCTATGAGTTGGATATTAGACAACCACAAATTAAAGTTGGGGCAGACAAGTCTGTAAATTTCACATTTTGTCCAACCAACCAGAATGTGTGCAAAATGTAAATTACCGACCGTACAGAGCTTTAATAGTAGTCACTTGGCAAGTGACAGCTTGAGTAAGTTGGCTGGTCTTAACAGCACCACTGAGTGAAGACAACATGTTCTCATTCCAGTTGGGCAAATTTCGATGCTACTTTGTCACTTCCATTAGCATCTCTAACAGATGGACTGGGCACCCTTTGGGGTTTATGTACAAACTGTGAAACCCTTCAGCCAGAAAGTCATACCTAGAGTACCATAACAACTTGGCTAAGTTCAAAGAACACTATTAGTTTTACACAGGCGGTGTCACTTTTCCTTTTGCACAGGTCCTAAACCCCGGCCACCTGGATGAAAGACATCTGACCTGACCCCACCTCTCTACCTCGAACCTCACTAATCGGACTTTGTTATACTGACCCAGGTGTTTCGATGTCTTTCATACAGAAACTAGATAATGAAAATAATGTGTACAATAAGCATTGGTATTTAAACAAATTTATAATAATGTATATTAGCCACACTTCTTTCAAAAAGCAGTGAAATGTTAAAAACTGTGATTTTTTAAAATGTTGCTTATGTCACGTATATTGATGCTCAAGGTAATGAAAGACACGAGCTGCAGACAAACATGGGGACAAGAAGGCAGTAACAGGTGTCCTAATTCATACTTTTTGGGCTTCTTCAAATCTCCATAATTATTGGACGTCTGTATTTGATACATTTTCTGAGGTCTTCGGAGACAAATTAACCCCTTTTCCTTTGATTGCAATTTTTGGAGTATTTCCAGAGGACTTTATCCTTCTCAGGCATGACTCGTATGCTGTTGCTTTCACCTCTCTAATTGTTAGGCGACTTATAAAGTGGAAGCAGGAAGCAGTCCAATGGACTGTGGAACTTATGAGGTTTTTACACTTGGAGAAAATAAGGTCTACAATGAGTGACTCCAATTTTTATAAGACATGGCAGCCACTTCCAACACACATAAAAATGCTAAAGCTACTCTTCCATAACTGATATGTTTCAAACCAAACTGTAATACAGGCTGGCTATAGACAATTGTGAATAATGTATACGTTTACCTTCGTATGGGACTGTATACACATTTAGTTACTGTTATTTATTTATTTGGTATTATTTTCCTCATACCGTCTTTCATACTTCTCATCATGTTTGTTTTTATTTTTTTATTTTTAATATTGTTATTACTATTGTTTTTTTTTGTTTATTCTTCATTGGTCTGGTATTATTGTGGGTTGGGGAAGGGAGAAAAAAAAGGCAACATGCACGCCTCTGTATCGGTATTTCACATTGAGAGGTCTACAAAACTAGCAAACAAAAACACGGGAACCAGAATACATTCTACAATGATATTTAATAAGACCAAGGCAGGAGTCCAGTAGGCAGGTGAATAATGCAGGCAGCACTCACAACAGCAGGGCAGATAAATGAACAAACGTCTCTAAATCCAATTGGCGGGAACAGAGAGTCCGACACAAAGGGAACATGTAACAATGGCATCAAGAAAAATCCGGGATCTGAATGCATGAGTGCAGCAAGGGAAGCAGGTGTGACAATAAAAGAACTGTATGAAAATTATTAATGGGAGGGGGTCAAAAAATGGGAAAAGATTTGTAATTTTATTTTGCTAAAAGAAGTTTTTTTTTCTTTTTTTTTCTTTTCCACACTTATAATTTATCCATAATATGTAAGACATCTAAATATGTACATCAAAAGTATGTTTGTCAGGTTTGCAGAATGTCTTTAACACTTTAGAACTATGTACAGCTTATTGGGTGAACACAGAAAATTTTAAAAAAGCAAAAAAAAAAAAAAAATTAAAAATTAAAAAATGGATTTATGCTATTAGGTGTTCAAATTGATTAATATCAATAACATGGAGGAAAGTCTTTAAAGATTTGAAACATAAGCTTCAGCCTCCTTCTCACTCCTGTAATTTTTAACAGTCACAGTACAAACTTGTGTGAGCTGTTATCAGGTAGCTGTAGTTGCATCTGTAATGTACTGCATTTAGGCTGCTGTAAAAATTAATCCCTGGAAAATGGCATGTGGCCATACATGCTTAGTCATTATAACAGCTTATTATGCTGCATTCACATGGAATCTGGCAGACAATAGATATCAAACCGGATGTCGTTAGGTGGCAGGATGGTAAAATTTGATAAGGCCAGCAAAGAATCTTGACAATGGTAATGGCAGATGGCATTGCCATCCAGAATTGAAATATTTTAACTTTTTGCCGTCCCCTGCAACAGAATTTACAACTGGATGTTACGTTAATCCTGAAATACCACAAGCAAGGAGAAAATATGTCCGATCTCGACAATGAGAGACTGATTATTTTGGTACAATAATACCTGGAGTTGTATTTACCACAGCCTGAAAACCAACCGAGATGTCACATGAAAATCTGATACACGGAAGGCAATTAGCACAAAGCTTTGTCGTAGAAAATTAAGAGAAAGCTGCATTTTACAGCTACAAGCATAATTAGAAAAGTTACATAAAATAATAGTCACAAAATAATTTCATTAAATATATTTTATCCCATTCCTTGTAAACAATACATCATCACTGTAGCAACACATGTCACGCGGGTTTCTCTTTGCTGTCCTTCCATTCTGTCGAAATGTTTGTTTTTTCCCGTCTTGTTCAAAAAGTGTCCGCTAAGTGCCCGCGGTTTACCGTCGGCCTGATTCCATGTGAATGCAGCATCTGTGATGACACCACACTGCCACTGACAGATCTCCATTCATACAGCTTGTTGAAGCTCTCGCAAAATGACATTGTAATGGTTTAAATGCAGTTAACAGCTAATACGCATGAGACTGAGTGGTATGTATCACCTGTTTTTGCATGTCGCCCATCATGTAATCTGACGTGCCGAGTTCTAATAAAGTCTTCATGATGTTGCCCCAGAGGTCACTTGTAAAAAAGAGCAGCACTTTCATGCACATGCCCTCATAAAAACGGAAACATTTAAACTATTATTAGCAGAGTACAGTTTGAGGGTCAGTTTTGACTAGAGGTAAAAATAGGCTCATCCATTTCTGTGACACCTTTGACTTCTCCTCCTGTGTTTTCCAGTCATCATCTCAATGACACTTTGCTGCTCGCTCATCTTCTTCACATTGTTTTTTTAATCTCATCTCCCTTTCTCTGCAGCCAAAGCCGGAGAACGCAGTTACCATCGCCGTGTCATCTCGGGTCTTGTTTCGGACGGAGCGGGAGCAGAAGGTGTTTGAGCAGGAAGGAGTGGAGGAGTACCTGAGATTCCAAATCGAGCACGAGAACGAACCCTTCGCCCCTGGACCCGCTTTCCCCTTCGTCAAGGTTAAAGTCACACAAGCGAACACACATTCGACTTTTTGCTGCTCTGAGCATCTTAGCTGACTTTTTCTGTGTCCTGACAGGCTCTGGAGGCAGTGAACGCTCGTCTGCGGGAGCTGTACCCGCAAAGTGAGGAGCTGTTTGACATTGTTTTGGTGACGTACAACCACGCACACGTCGGCATCCGGCTCATCAACACAATCAACCATCACAGTAAGTCTGACTGAGATCAAATTTTAAAGCCGAAGTGTCTCCCATCTGAGAAAAACTACTCGCTTTAAACCCAGCACCATCTCCCTTGCAGTTAGACAGTAATGGCAACAGCACATTAATTTCAAAAGTTACGACTTTGGCGACCCACAGTGGCACTGAGGGAAGACACAATGTGGCAGACAGGCTACTGGCTTTAAAGAGCTTCCTACTATTAAAAGGTTAGTAAGAGATCAGATTTCAAGCACCTACACAGACATGTACAATAACACAACATTATCACAGTCTTGAAACACACTGCTACACATTCTAAAACTGTGACTAAATATAGAATGAACATAAAATGACACAGGAGAGGAAAATAAAGGATAAAAATGAATCTAACAATAATATAAATAACCACAATGAGTGAATTTTGGACAGAACAATAGGACATACATTCATACATACACACACACACACAGACATATATAAACACACACACTCATTCATACATACACATGCATACATATAAACTTGCATACATACACATACACACATACACACACACATACTTACATACATGTCAACAAATATATGTACAAACACGTACACATATATACATACATACGTACATACACACACACACTCTCTCTCACACACACACACACACACATACATACATACACACACATACATACACACATACATACATACATATCTACATACACACATACATACACATACATGCACACACACATACATACACACACACGTACATACACACATACATACACACACAAGTACATACACACATACATACATATCTACATACACACATACATACATACATAGATACACATACATACACACACACATACATACGCACATACATACATACACATAAATGCACACATACATACATATCTACATATACACTACATACACACACATACATACATTCATGTCTACAAACATATGTACAAACACATACACATATACACATACATATGTACAAACACACACACACAAAC
Organism: Naso brachycentron; assembly: GCA_029874485.1. NCBI lineage: Eukaryota > Metazoa > Chordata > Actinopteri > Acanthuriformes > Acanthuridae > Naso > Naso brachycentron. The sequence goes on along the minus strand of JAQFJA010000008.1, from coordinate 19,905,085 downwards.
ACACACACACACACACATACATATATACATACATGCATACATACACAAACATTGATACATACATACATACATACATACACATATACATACATACATACATACATACATACATACCTACATACCTACATACATTCATACATACATACATACACACATACATGCACATATACATACATACACATATACATACATACATACATACATACATACACACACATACATACATATACACATACATACATACACAAACACACACACACACACACAGACATACACACATACACACATACATACAGTTAAGATGCCTCAATGTAACTCCAGTCAAAATCCAAGGTGAAGATGTGGCTCCTTAGCAGTGATTTCAGTCTTTCTGTATTTTTAGCATTTTTTTATGTCAATAGGCATTACTCAGGAATAATGGCAGAAGAAAGTTTTTCCATATAGGTAAAAGTCTTCCAAGTTTTATTGGTTTTTGGAGGAGGAACCTCATAATATATTTCAGATACATTACATTCTTGCATTGTGGAGGATGTCTTCAATCTTTGAGGGATGGGTTGATGGGCAGATGACTTTAGATGACCTCCATTTGTCACCATAGTATGTTCTCTTCAGAAATGATTTGGAGTTACATCTGTAGAAGGAAGGATTACAAACAATGGCTTGTCTGAGGGAAATGTGCATTCGAATTTTAAAATTTCTGGAAATGTTGAGTATTTTTAGGATTTATATAAATGAAAGAGGTCAAAGCCTGAAGACAGCTTTCACAAACTGACTCTATCTCTGGTCAGAAATCAGTTGGCAAAAGTACACACATTCTTTGCTTAAAAAGGAGAGGTAAAAGTAGAATAACTTACTTAACTTTTTTATTTGAATAAAAGTAATAGAGTACAGGTTCTGAAATGTACTCCATTTTTAAAGGTAAAGAGTATCCCTCTGAAGGATATTTCTAGCAGGCATTTCTGTGCAAAGCTAACAGATCCTCACATCATATTAATATAACGCAAAGAATATTAAACCTAAAGGTAGAATCAGTAGGATTTGTCCGAACGAACCGTCCATGAGGGCTTAAGTCTGTCCCACTGCAACATCACAAAGTGCGTGAGTGCCCCCAGTGGACATTTTGAGCCCTTGACTGCACCCCTTTCGTAACTCCAGAGCTTTGCAGGCTCTGTTGAAGGGAATTCCCCACAATTCACTATGTTTTGACACAACCTGCGGTCACCAGCGTCATTTATCAAAGGAAGCGGGCTGTAACCAAAGAGAATCTTCAGAGTGGGAGGTGACAAGGATGTGTTTACTTTTTTACATGCACTCGCGTTTTCTTTTTCATGCATTCGTTTTATAAATTTGAAGGCATTTTTTATATTGCACGTGCGTTTTATTCCTATTTCGCATGCCCATTTTATTAAAACGCACATGCAATTTATAAAACGTACATGTAAAAAAAGAAGACACGCGTGCGATTAAAAAAGATGTCTCTGTAAGAATCGAACAAGCCCCAAAGAAAGAGAGGTTTAGGCCACATGTAAGTAAAACACAGTTTAGGCTACTGGCAATTCAAACAATGGTTCGAACAGCGTTTTTTGTGTTTTTTTTAACACAGCGAGTGAAAAACAAAAACTGAGATTTATTCAGCTGAGAACAGAACATGAGACACATTTTAATGGACACAGAAATGTTTCTATTCAAGGATTTGATTGAGTATTTAACATGTCGGGAGGGTCACTGCAAGAGTTTCAATACAGTCACTGATTACTAATTAAAGATGTAAAGCATGGTAATAAATGTTTCACCATAACAAAGTGATGCGGGCCTTTCTTGATTTTTATGCCGTTAATTTTAGGTCACCTTAAGTCCAAACATAAGCTACATAAAATACCCACAATGGTATGAAATGTTTCAGCGTCATCAAGAAATGTTGCAAAGTGCTGTCCCACTTCCACTTACACCACTTCAGGCCCACTCAGCCTCTCTCACTTAAACAGTCAGGAAGTGATGTCAGCACCGTCAGTGAGGGCTCAGGGCTTAAGTCTTTATTTTTTAAGGATTGGGCCTTAGTCATCATTCAGCTGCAGGTTCTTGTTATGGCACTCTGACAACATTTTCTGCATCCTGACATGACTTTGAAAACTGACCCCGTTTTATCCAAGTGGCTCTCAAGATGTGCGGACATACTTGAAGTTTCACCCTCACCGCCTTATGTTAACCAACTCTCAGCCAATTAATGTCTTTTCTTGTAGGTGACAATCTGTAATGTGCATGTAACTTTTAACAGAGATGAAAATTAAACGCAGTAACTATTGTTTCTTATCTGTTTCAGCTATGGAAAAACCCTAACTTTACTCCAATAAAGTAGAATATGTTCTCACTGATTTCCAAGGTCAACACGAGAAATTAATTTAAAAAAACAAAACATTGTTAGTTTGTGGTCACGAGTACTTTGTTGCATCCTGTCTTTGTGACTTTACGTTTTAGAAATTGGGACTTTAAAATGGTGAGACATGAATCAGTGTAATGAGATGATCCAAGTTGTTCCGGATACTGACGCTGACACAAGCTCAGCTGACAAACAAACACAAAGTGTATAAACAGCCGACTGACACGATCCCTCCCGGGAAAATCTCAAACCCTGTGATGACATCTTCCTCACAGACCACTTCCTGTTCAGCTCCTCACATGTTTCCATATCCTCAGAGCTTCAAGTCGGGGTGAGTTCAAGATTACCTCCGCTGGGACGTAAGAATAATCCGAGAGGCCCAAAACAAAAACAGGTCGGAGCCGAGCCACCAAAGCAACACACTGCCCTCCAGATGCCTCCATGTTAGATCTCTGTGGTGGCTCTCTGCATGAGGGGCCCGATGCTTTCAAACAGTCCCCTGACCCCTGACCTTTTATGCAGATCTAATGGAAAACACAGCTCCTCTGATGTCACACAGATAAGTCATTGTTGAACACCATCCCTGCAGTGTCTGCCAGCAGTGGATCTCTGTGGGCTTAGAGTCGTAGAAGTGATTAAGAAAGAAACACTTCTTCGATTTCACATTTGAAACTGAATCTGAGCAGCTCAGACAGATACTCAGTTACCTCTCATCAGCTGCTTACAGCAGCTATTTGTAACAGCTGCAGGATGAGGGACAAACTTTTTCACCTTGCAATTGGCTGACTGGAAACCAATACAGTTTGTCTATGGTGTGAATGTCAAGGTGCCCGCCAGCAATTAATGCATCTACTTTGCATGCATACATGAACTGCATATAGGTCCCAAGGGCCCAGATGACTGACAGGTCCTGTAATGTGCTCTGAGTGCAGAAAATGTAAATTTCATTTGACCACATTATCGTTCTTTATGGAAATCAGAAGTGGAGCCATTAAACATCTTTATACATGCATGAAAAATGCATAAAATCCTGTGAACGCACACTTAGCTGCTGTGAAAGCAAAGTGTTGAGCTGTACAGTGAAGTTGCTCAGCAGCGTCTTTGTGTTCCTGCTGATTTCCGGCCTTCTTATTACCAAGTTTCAGATCTCCTGGACAAATAAATAAATCGTGCTAAGAGAGATGATATGAAAACATTTTTGCAGTGAGAGGAAAAAAGATACAGAGACATCAATGGTAAAGAGATTTTCCCTTGAGTGACTCCCACGCTCCAGCACCCTCAAAGGAAGGGGACGTTTGAGAGGGTTGATATTGTAAAGAACAGCAAAATGCGGGGGTCTAACTCACAAGGGCTCGACTACAAAGGTAAATAAACCATTTAGGCACTCTGTGAGGACAGTGAGTTCTTTGAATAATCACTCAGGGGGTTTAAAGAACAATGAATCCATCTCCATGCTTTCAGCCTCTATATGAGTCATACTGTATCTGTCATTCTTTGTTTTCCAAATCTGCAATGCACAAACTTTGCACCGAGGCAAATCCAAATAACAGGATGAGTTTGACTTCAAGTTCACCAAGGATTGTTTTTATCCATTTTTAATCAAACAATCCTGGGTTGAACTGCTTGCTACACAACCACCTGAACCCATACTGAATGTGAGCAAGGAGACATTTCAGGAAGCGTCAACAGTTAATGCTGAGAGCCACAGCAAACAATCACTGTTGTTCTTGTTCAAACATGGACAAAACTACAGCTGATTGTTGAAGGAGAAGCTTAGTTTTTAGCACATTAAGCTCTATTGTAAGGTTATTTACTCGGGCCCTACCTATATATCAGTTTGCCGATATTGGCCATTGCAGATTTATCAGTATCAGCCTATTTGTTCTCTGGTAAGTGCAGGTATTAAAACTGTTTCTGAGGGCTGGAAAAGGGGTGGTCTGCTATTTAATTAGTAATAAGTGAAGTATTTACTGTTTAGTGCACTAATGTTTGGAATAAAGGTTGTTAGATATCCTGCCTCCATTATGTACCTTTGTCATATTTGATTGATGACCACATTCAAAATATCATATATAGAATATCTGCTGATATTGGATATCAGAATTTTCTGACTCCCTGATATTGAAAATCCCATATCATTTCCAAGTCCCATATCGGTCAGGCCCTATTATTCATGATCATGTACATTGGTCAGCAGCAACATTATGAAGAATGGTGCAGTCTTGTGAACTTGAGCTCATTGCTGACGGCACCGCTGGCTTCCAAAACAAATGTGCATGGGCACTGGGACAATCCTTCAAAAAAATAAAAATAAAAAAACACAATCAGTGCTTAATTTCAAAGTTGAGAAACTCACTGGGTGATCAATGATGTCAGCTGACGTTGATAATGATTCCAAAACAATTCAACATCTGGTTTCCAGCGGCAGAGGAATATCTAATCCTCTCGCCGATGTCTATACAACTCAATGGATGTTATAAAATGATAAATAACACTCCATAAAAAGCATATCGCCGATGATTTTTGTATGTATGTTTGATTGTGTCAGTGACCAAGCCGATCCGTCGTTAAAGTTGACGGTGACGTCAGCAATGAGCTTGAGATTTCAAGACTGCACAGTTCTTCATAATGGTGCTACAGTTTGTGATCATAAATAACCTTATGATAGAAAATAATGTGCTAAAACAGATTTTCTCCTTTACCAAAGCATCAAAAGTCAAAGGCAAACCACACAAAGACAAAGACCACCTCATCCGACTCCTTCACCAATGACCACCAGTGTCTCACAACAGCTCTCTTCCGTAAGCCATCTTGACTGCAAACTCCTTCCTCTAGCCCCTTCCCTCATATAACACTGCCGTGTTATCATTTTTATTATTTGATGTTGTCCGTTTATGTATTTGTGCTGCAGAGAATAACAACTGTAACAATATAAAGTCCAACGGCCCAGATCGTGAGGCTAATAAACAGTTCATCTATCTGTCTCCTTCGAGTCCTCTGACGTTCTGTTGAGGGAGACTCATGCTACAGCCTACAAACTACATTTCGGTCTGTTTTTATTAAAGTCTACTCGGGTGAATCTACCTTTTACCTTTTCAGTTCTCTGCAGAGAAAGTTACATAGCCATAAACATTTAGTGAATAAAGCATTGTGTATGTGAGAAGAGTTTTGGATTAATTCTGATTAAAATGGATTAGTATTGAAGCTTACACTCATCTGTAGGGATGGATGGATGGATATGACAGACAGACACACAGACAGTTATGTAGGTAGGTTGATGCATGGTTTCAAAAAGAGACAGATTATCACCAGTTTCATGCCCAACTTGAGAAATGCAACAAAATGACAGTAAGTGCATCTAAATAGCAACATCTTGTGTGTGAAATAATGCTGGTTGAGTATGAAAGGAAGGCAAAAAAGATTAAAAAACGACGTCTCAGCTTTGGTTTCATTCAGTTTAAGGCACGCAGGCAATGCAGAGAAGTTTGCGAATCATGATCAAGTATTATTGATTGCATTATGGGAAATGTAGGACTCAGCTCTCGAGGACCTGGACTCAGACTAATGACTCAAAGTCAGAATATCTCATCTTTTGCTGCACTGACTTTGACGTTTCTTCCCCTCATCTTTGTGGAAGCACAATAATAAATTGCCGGCGTTCCCCTTTAATGTAGATAAAGTCAAAGACTTTTTGCCCTGTGCGGCCTTGAATAAATTCCTCAACCTTGCCGTCTCTCTTTTCATATTTGAGGCACTAATCTTCCTCCCACACTAACCTTCACTTTTGTTATATCTCCATCTATCTTGGGTGTCACCCACCCACTCTCATTCGATTATATCCTTCTCAATCTCATTCTATCACATCTCCATCCCAACATTAGTCTATTACTTCACTCCGGTGCCCTTTCCAACAGTCTCTCATCCTCTGTTCACTCTGTCCCTTCATAAATATCGGCTCATTTTACTTCAACAGCTCTGTAATCTTGGATCTAATTACCTAACGTCAGTCTGCTCCCATTTTCCACATACCGACTCTCCACTGCTCTTTGGATCAGCCCACAGCAGCAAATTACCAGCCTCCCTCAGCCAAAATGCAAATAGACACTTTCCCACCAGTCTTAATTTCTTCTGCCTCTCATCTGCACAGCCCTGTCAGTCCTGCAGTCCCCTCTTCCTTTTTACTTAACTGGCACCTCTCCCACTGTCTCATGTCTCATGCTGTCCTTAACCCGCCATCTGCCCTCCACTTCACCTCCTAAAATCAAAACCATGATCTCCATGATAAAATTAAAGCCATGGCATTAAGCAAAAAATGTGACACTTTAGGTTCTGAGAAAATAATGCGATCATGGCTGTGTTATATGCTGTAAAGATATTTCAAAACATGTAACAATAATGTAATGAACCTGTAATGCTGCTAACACGCGATGTTTTTACATGTAACACTCTTGTCTTTGTGCTGTAACTAAAAACTGTTTCGCTCTTTGTTCCTCTTGTCCCCAGATTTGTTCATTGAGAGGTTTTGTATGACAGGCGGAAGCAGTCCAATCGGCTACCTGAAGGCCTGGCACACCAACCTCTACCTGTCTGCTGATGCTGACAAGGTCAGGGAGGCGCTGGCTGAAGGTGAGCACACACGTGGGCTC
>JAQFJA010000008.1:19823862-19841746 GCA_029874485.1 Naso brachycentron | reverse complement strand
GAAATGACAAACGAAGGCATTGTGTACATCAAAACATGCAAATCAACAAAATGAATATTATTCACACAGCCTAAGATTTTTACGGAAAATATTCAGATGTGACTCCCTTTATCGCTAACATTTTCATAACTGTACTTTAATTACACATTCTTTCTCAGTAACTGTAACTGATTACAATTACAATTATTCTGTAATTAAATTACGTAATTTCGTTACATGTGACTAGTTACTCACCAAAACTGGTGCTTAGCTCACCTGCACTGCCGTATAGTTTCTATCTCTCTACTGTATTACACATAAGATTAGTTATTTTATCCATACAGTGTATAGGGAGCAGAGCTTTCCTTGCTCACTGACAGTTGTGTTGTTAAAATAAAATAGGAGGCAGTGGCTCAGTGGCCCTCGGGATAAACAGCATGTCGTCTTTAATTATCATCTGTCACCTGGGTGTTCAGGAATCCAGCTCTCCTTTTCCTTGAGTAAGCGAGCCCGTTTGTGCATGATTGACGGCCTGCAGTGCTGCACAGATATGATACATTTGCATCCATGTTTTGTGTTCTAAATGCCACTCAGCTGTTACCTGTCTTCAGTGAAATATTTACAGATTTAACTGGCCACTGTCAGACTTCTCATGAGGCCCCAAGATGTGAGAACTTGTGCAGAAAGTTTCCTGTCATCCACTGAGGAAAGCCGGAAGGAATCACGTGAGTGGCAGCTAAAGGGACTGCTAGGCGCTGTGGTTATTCTGCAGTTGTCATTTAGGGCGACTTATAATATAAAAAAGGGTGAAGGATCCGATAAGGTGGCCATCACTGGGTCTGACCCCGGGTTAATGAGAATGTGGTGCACGGCGGAGGAGCAGTCATGATTCATTTGTTGGTGTTTTGGGAAAAACCTGCTCACCTGATGAGAAACTGGCAAAATTCTGCTGCTGGTGTTTTGTTGGGTGGAGGCTGTGTTTAGCCCGCATGTGCTAATGCTAGTCTAGTTGTTGCATAAGAGGATAAATGTGTGCTGGAGCAGCTTTCCTTCAGTCACCCCAGCTCAGGTACACGCCTCTACTGCACGCACACTCCTAACTTACATATATATACACACAGCAGAAGTTTTAACCCTGAGGCGTTTAGCTCCTAGAAAATGATAGATGTCTTTGTCAGCTGTGTTTTAATGAGGACGGTGATTAAAGTGCAGGTGGAGAAGGAAATGGTTTTATTTTCACCTCTTACTCTCATCAGTGGCTCCTCCGTGCACAGACATGGGAACTGGTAAGATTTTACTGATGCCAGTGCCATTATCTTTTTGCCTCATTGGTCGGATTCTGTATCGATTCCATTACTGATTCTAGATCAGTTTTCTGTGCTGAAAAAGAAAAAGGAAAGAAATCAGATTTTTACCACCAGTGCAACTCTATTCTATTCTCGTTGGGTCCAAGTCTGTCATCTTCTGAACGGCATGAAATGAGAGATTTATACAGCATTCGTTTTAATTTAGTTTCTCATTAAGAATAATAATTTAAAAAAAAAACCTGCTCAGCCTGCCTGTGTGGCATTAGTTATTAAAAAATAAGAATTTGCCTTCCACAACAGACGTGCTGCTCAGATGAGAAGTAGACGCCCTCCTGAGAATCAAATTTACAGCAGTCCTGAAATTTAAGCTTCTGTTGCATAGAATGATGTTTCAACATATTGCTGGTATTTCCACCTGTACTTGAAGTGATCCTCTTACAGATGATGCAATTACTGCCACGACTCCTTTATGCAAGTTTTCAGCAGCATAAATGCAGAGATTGATGTCAATCACTATGTTTAAATGGAAATCAATATTCCGATATTAACCTGATTAATAAGACAGGTTATAGTTGGAGTAAGCAATAATCAAATGAAGACGTGGAGTACCTTAGTTTTGGTCGCATTATTGCACACATGTATACACCTTAATTGCACTGTGCTATCCTATTGGAATTTTTGCAGCGGTTTGCGACAGCGACACATAATTAACAGCAGTCAAACTGCTTGACGATGTGTACTTTCTCTACTCCAGACTGCAGGAACAGTCTAATATTGCTCAAACAGGTGACCTTGCTCTCATGTGACACTGCTAAGACGTCCTGACAAGAGGTCTCTGGCTGCATGTGTGCATGGAATACAGAATTACACGGCCTGAAAGTCTCTTTGAATGAAGGTTTCTGTCATGTGAACAAAGGTCAGCTGCTGGATCACGGGATATAGAACAAACAGGCTCAGCCTCTGGAAGTTCTTTCTTTCTTCCAGGAAGACAAGCACAACCTTTGAATGCTCCTGATGCTTGGAAGCCTCGGTGGAGCCGGAGCAGCCTCGAGGCCTTGGGTCAGGTTAATTCCCCCCGCAGAGGCCTGCTGTTTGTGCATCCTCTGGCAGTTTGACGGATGTGGCAGGCTGGTGGAATTTTCTCAGAGGAGAACGCTGAAGGTTTTTGTTAAAAAGAAAATTAAAAAAAACAGGAAACATAACGAGAGTAGCAAAGAGACGGACATAAAAGCTCATTGTGAAGTGGCTCTGTGGTCTGGTGGTACATCAGTAATGGACAGGAAATGGTTTTTTTTGTCCTTAATGAGATTACCGCATGCCACATTTTGTTTTTAGCACTCTGTTGGTTTTAGCACATACTGCTTTCCCTCGCACCACATTCACCATGATTGGAATCATATTGATTGCAGTGAGGTATTGGACACAAGACATGGTCCTGACCAAAGTAGACAGTTTAAATACTTGCTGACTCATCTTTCCACTTTTCTCTTCCATTGTGTATCCATTGAGACACTGGTTGAAGTAGCTCAACATTATTGTACCGGTGCTACAAGTGTGATTTTGACGACACAAACTGACACTTGGTTCTCTCTGCTACTTACAGTCCACTAAGGTTCATTTTCAAACCCCTGAAAATACTTCAATCTTACATATTTAAGTTTGAAAATAAGCAATAAATTAAGTGAGCACTTGTAAAACAGTCAGACAGTCATTTGTTAAAAGTTTAACACTTAAAGTTTCAAGTACTTTGTATTTCATATCCATTTTCATTCCCAGGTCATCACGTACCAATGCACTGTCCCATTTCATGCATGGCATTCCCCTCAGACAACCCAAGCTTTCACTAAAGGAGCCTGCAGACTCAGTGTGATGAAAAAGTGCCATGCTGCAGCGAGCTGACGGACCATTCGCTGTATCTGAGTTTGCATAGAACACAACTATCTCAACTTTATGTAAATGAGATGTCCAGTGCAGAACACAAGGCTCACGACTGTCCGATAAAACTGTTAAAATAAGCCATGCTGATTGAACATGAATAAAGAATCTGTTAGAGCTTTGCCTTTTTTTTCTCTCCTCAGCTGTTTTCCAGGAAACATACTGGAGTGTACTGTTTTGCTGTAATATCTTACAGTATACATCAGCCATTAGCTGGAGCGTTTATTAGTCCAGCGCGTGCAGGTGCTTCTTCACCAGGGGTGATCTGTCTGCAGTGACTGCTAAGGTCGTCCAATACGAACCACCGCTATACAGTGTTGTGTGCATCAGTCCCAAAATAGAACCATGGAAGTATTTTCTTAACTGTCAGTTCCCCTGTTAAAGTTCTAATGAAACAGTTTTAATGAAACCCTCAAGACTCAAACGCAAACATCAAAATCTTGTTGATAAATCAACAAAACAACAGGTTATAAATAGTTTTTAGATTAGTTTGCTGTTGTTTTTCATTTTAAGAAATACAGTTTTGTCAGTTTTAGATGGTAGAGGATCTGTGTGTCTCAGGAGTCGCCCCCTTCACACACAACCTGAAAACACAGTGTAAAATCATAGTAGCAGAGACCAAGATATCCTGACTTTATCTCAAACTTTAAAAAAAAAAAAAAAAGAGGAAGAAACCCCTTTTTTTTATTCCCATAATGCAATATACTAGCATCATCAGACCCTCTCTGCCTCTTAAGTTCCCATCTCTTTCAAACCTCACACCTCAGCAAATGATGCAAACTTTCTGTAACAGCCAAAAATATCCTGATGATTAACCGTAACTATGATGCATCAGGGTTGTTTTCAGACCTGACAAAGTTCCTGTAGAGTCACAGCAGATATCACACAACTGTTTTTTTGGGTTGAGCAGCATTCCTTCTGACAAGTGAACTTAATTTTACGTGTGAGGTAGGTGGGATAGCCCTTTAATTAAAACTATACCATCCATAATTCCTCCACCTGAGAGGTACAAGTCAAACTGCACATACAGCCTGAGGAGGATTGCAAATGGTTGCATGATATCTTTACCATCATACTAGTCAGAATGAGATTAGACTTAGATAATCATGTTTTCATGCTCTGTAATCCATCTTGCTATGAGGCTGCATTTTCTTATGAAGGGGAATGAGATGAGTGGGATGTGGCCTGCATGGGTTGACACGAGGTTTGTGCTTCCCATGTGTGCTGCCAGCCCTATAATCTGCCCTGATCTTGCAGGGAGGGGCGTCTCCAGCCCGTCAGACATCCAGTCTGATAAAACCCACAATGATGCAGAGAGAGCAGCTGCTCGGCTGGAGGTGGACGGTTCGGAGCAAAGTGCAGCGCGGGCCGCGGGAAGGATGTTACCAAACAATCCGAGTCTGATGCTCCGTGTGGCTTAGAACACAGCTAGGATGGATTTTGGTCCTTTTTTGAGCATCCTCACTGTCCGAATCAACCTGAGAATGATGGTTATTTTTTAATATTTGCAGCTCTTTCTATTATACATGCACTACAGTTGCTTGCTTAGAGTGACGATGAACAAATCCTGTGACAGAAAAAATACTCAGATCTTTTACCTAAGTGAAAGTACTGACAGTATTGTGTTGGCAATCCATTCCAAATATCCAAATATTATGATGAATCAATGCAGACAATGTTATTTGTGAATGAAGCTAATTTTTAACTTCTCATTACAGAAGGTCAGGCCCTTCTAAGGGCTCACAAGATAAAACTGAGGGTTCATGAAAAGGTTAGTGACGGAGGAAAGAATAAGGAAGAAAGTCGTGCTTCACAAACTAACATTAGTGCTTGTCCTCTCTCAAGTCTTTGATATTTGGGAAATATTAGAACATTTGATCTCTGTGACTCACTGCGTTCAAAAGAAGCCATCTCAAAAGATTAGAAGGTAAATGTGCAATCAGCAGCTCATAAACATCTGAGACATGTCAAGGCCAAAGTAGACCAGCCACCAGTTTAATTTGAAACATTGTATTTTATTTTATTTAACAAAATCAATAAAATTAATGTTGAGGGTAAAAAATTCAAATATTTCCAATGAAAATAAAAGTTAAAAAAAGGCACAAAATGGAATTTGCAAGAAAATCACCAGTACCTACAAATTGTACTTTTTGCTGCAAACGTCTCCCAGTTAAAACAAAGGAAACAATTAATGACAAAGGGATCATGGAATTTTGATTGCACTGTCAGCCACCATTGCAATTGGGAAACCATTTGAATAACTAAGGCAGAAATGTTTACAGAACTGTGTTAAAGGTTTCATGAATGTTAAGTTTAGACAAGTCACTTTGACTGCTGTTGCCACGGTAGTTAACCACAAATGACAAAGAGAAACGCACTGTTTGGGGAAAAAAGGTATGGATTCCGCTTTAAGCATTGAAAAAATTCTGAATAATGTAAGTGCACAACTCACAATATGTTACAAAGACAAGTTTTAAAGGAGACAAATTATACTCATTTTCGGGTCTTTGATTTTGGACTCCTATAGAGCGGCTAGACGTTACTGACCGAACAGCAAAGTCTGTAGATTTTCAGAAAACTGTGACTGACACCCTCCTCCTCCCGTTTTCTGCATTCTCTTGAAGTGATCTGTCAGTTTCTCCTCCCCCTTTACCTCCGCACCCCACTGTAATCACAACCTCTTTACTGACACAAAAGAAACACAGCCAGGACACTAAACTAAACTAAACTAAACTAAAATGTTCTTTACAGCTTGTGCTTCTTACTCTTCAACACAACAAAGCAATGTGGGAACAGCTGTACTTTAGCAGCAGTTTAACCATTAATCCAGCTCATGTGCTTATGTTGATGCAGTAAATAAATCCACATGGAATAAATACACAAGAAACAGGATTGCTATCAGCCTCTGTCTGATGCTTGCCTCTTTAGGAAATTTTTAACAAAGGTAACTTCTTTTCATTCACCCAGAAAAAAAAACAGACAAAACCCCCCCCAAAACACTTTATTGAAGCAATCTGGAACAAAGTGCTGACAGTAATCCATGAAGCAGAGAGCTGAGTGCAGCCCTGTCTGAGCAGAGCAGGCAGGTACAGCGCTGTGTGCATGGAGCTGGCGTGCTCATATGAGGAAGTCCAATACACGTTGATGTCACGGGGAAAACACTGTTAAAAAAACACAGTAAAACACAGCGTGCAGAGCCAACTGAAACAGTCTGCAGGGCTCACTACCAAATGCATGAACCTCATCAAGTGACGCTTTGGCATCGTTTAACATGAGTATACGACATGGTAACAGCATTTATAGGTCAGAAAAGATGGAAAAGCGCAATAACGCCTCTAATGTGGAGATGTTAAATAATGTAGGTTTAAGTACAGTTCTTGAGTAAAAGTATTTACTTTTCAGTACTGAACAAAACATACGTATCTTAGGCACCATGACTACTAAGAATCCCTGGTTGTTTTGAGGTCACCGTGATCCAAATGAAAGCATTTGAAAGACCTGAAATAAATTGATGGGACAGTTACGTAAGCAATTTGATTACTGAAAGAAGCATAAAATTACATTTTGTAATGCTGTGTTTCCCTGAACAAAAGCCAGGACAAGAAAAAAATAACAGACAAAGCAAAATGAGTCTGTTGGGTTCTGGAAAGATGGCTGTGGGAATATAAGTCCTAAAGCCACCCACCTACTCTGTCAAAATAAAAGAGCAATTAAAAAAAAAAAAAAACTGGACCCAAACTGAAGGAAATCAAAATTGGGGGGTCGCAATATAATTTGTAATGGAGTCTCTCTGAAAGAGGAATCTCGCCACAGAATTTACAACAAAGAAAAAAAAATGTTCCAACAATCATTCAACCCAAACACACATTTAACAGAAACCCTGACAGTCAACTGGTGTTGCTGTTGACCCCCTGGAGGCACAACACCAACGTCCTTATAACCTCCTGTCTGCCAGGCAGATTGCCATCAACTGAGGAAGAACATCACAGGTGCGGTAAGGTGAGGTTGAGTGAAGTCTGTGACCTCAATCTTAGGATTCCTCTGACTCTAATATTAGACGAGGAAAGCGTCACTAAAGAGCAGAAAGTTAATATAAATGATAGTGAAAGAGAAGGGATAGAAAAAACTCATAAAGGAAGTAAGAAAATAAGTTTTGAGTGGAGCTTTGAAATAAATGACAGTAATTCTACAAGTTCACCCTCTGTTCTTGCTTCTCCTTTCCTCTCCACCAGCCATTGGAAGGCTGAAAGGGCAGCCAATTACTCCCAGAGCTCTGCATGCGGTTTGACTAATGAAGTCAGTGGGGAGAGAAGTGTGTGACTGTGTGTGTGTTCTTTAGCATAAAAAGGCCAACAGGTCTGAACTGATAATGCAGCAGAGAAGAACACACACTCCGCTGATACCTCTGTTGTGATTGTATCTCAAAGTTGCCTCCTCCTCTTCGCCTCTGTGCATCCTCTCCCAGACCACAAGAATGTTTCTCTGTTTCTCTTCTTTTATGAAGTAATTTTGTAAGCTGTTGCATTAGGGTACTTGCAAGGAATTAAGAGAATTTTTTAAAATACTTTTGTGTATTTTGTGGCTTGAATTATGCTCTGTGTATCTTTTGCAAGTTTAAATCCCAGTTCAGACCAAAGATTTGCAACAAGATGACATGAAACTTACAGGTGCTTGCAACCAGCCGGTCTGCGACATTTTAAAAACTGTTGGTTCACGCAAGAGCAACCTGATGAAACTGTCTTTCAATCACAATGACTTTCTGTACTTTAGTTTTTACTGCCCTAACCCTAACCCTTTACAGGCATTCTGTAGCATGATCAGTTGTTGATATGTAAATCAGAAGGTCCTGCAACCACTGCCCGCCACAGACAGGGTGCTGTTCTGGCGAGTTGGGGCAAGAACAAAAAGTCATGGAAAGCATGAAATGCAGCGTTCTAAAACCATCTCGTTGCGTCACGAATCTGTGGTCTGAACTGGGCTTGACGTAGGTCTGGATATTGTTAAGAAAAACGCAATAACGGTACCAAGACCTATACATTGACTTCGATACTGGTTCCTGAATGATACTCTTTTCAATACCAATTTTATCTAATCTGTTTTAACAAAAGATTACATTACACATACTCATGGTCAGCCCTGTCTCTGGGTGTAATCTTGTGTTTTTCCTCCCTCGAGCGCAGCCAATCAACAGTACTGTTAGATCTTGGCACAACAAGCATGCTGCATGCGTATTGGCTCACTGATGGTGATGAGATTAACTCCTTTGGTCATTCGTTACCACATTTTGATACCTGACATTTTTCAACCCTCAATAGTATTGAGGCAGTTCGGTCTGTACCATAAAAGTATTGAAGTTCGATATCAGCCTGAGCTTGAAGGTCCTTAATTTGATTCTGGAATGGTTATTGCCAAGTATTACGGCCGGATCAGACTACACAGTATTTTTTTTGTCTTTCATGATGCCACCATGTCAGACCACTCAAATAAAATCTTGTACCGTCTTGGCCTACTGACTGGCAAAATCACAACAGTGATCCCGACATATTGTGTGCTGTTGTCATGTCGTCATCTGTGAAGATGTATAAGTTCATAGGTCTTTGGGTAGGCGGGCCAAGGAGTGTCAGTCATGGCTACAGAAGAAACAATGTGAGTGATGCCAGTGGTCTTGTGCGCGGAAAAGAAGGAAAAAAACCAAAGACTGAACTATGGACAAGTCGCCATGTGTCATGAAGAGGACAATATAGGCAGTCTATCATTCAAATAGAACTTGAGGTAAGAATGTGAGTAATATCATTATAGTAATGATGATACATGAGCACCAGGGAGTATATATGTCATCTTTTTTTTTCGGGATACGTGTCATTGACGTCGGTTAGGGTGCCACACAAGACAGAAATGTGAAAAATTCTGACTTGCTAGTCTTGTTGGGTTGGGGCTGTGAAGCACCCTGGATGCAAAGTTCATTATGTCACATTACAAGAGAGAGATTCGTTCTTGACTTTCATCATCAAACCTGACACGGGTTGATGATCAGCTACGATGCAATCGGGTGAAAATCTGGCGGAATTTGTGTAGTCTGATCCTGACATTAGTTTGATCTGTTCTGTGAACAGTGAGAAACCTTAAGGCCACAGTGATTAGCATAGATGTTATGCATGTTTCTTAATATATGTTATTCTGAATGTCTAACAGATAGGACAGACAAAATTTTGATGAAACTGGTCAAAATAGTCAAAATTAGGATGTGTTGTCATTCCGGGTGGGTTCACGGTCATTAATTACCCATGTCACCTCTTGATATCATTTTTCTCTGCATCTCTCCCACTCATTAGATCATTATTAGAAAATTAGATCCCATCCTGTCAATCTTTAATTTCTTCAGTCTTCCTTGTCTCTCTCTGTCTTATGTAGATTCAGTCCCAAAGGGGCTAATAGTTAAATTTCTCCCTTCAACGGAGAAGCTGTACAGTAGGCATAAACTGTAAAATTTTCTTTTTTCTTGCGGTTCTCTTCTGACCTTTGCCTCCCCAAGGGCTTCTCTCTTGATTTAGATTCTCCCTTTTTGTCCTTCAGACAAGCTCCGTACCTGTGGTGACCTGCAGGAACACTCTCCTTTATTTAATATTTTACTCTGCTGTTCCTAACACCCTGCCTTGAGAAGGGGGATTATTCGTCCTGTTGTCTGATCCACTGTCATTGTACTCTAATGGATGTTGCAAGCTTTTTTTTTTTTTTTTGTCTGATGATGTTGTTCTTTTTATGGCTGCAGATGTACAACCACAACCAGCTTTTAACGGTTTCTCTGCAACCTTTTAATCTGCCAAGAGAATTGCGAACATGTCTCCTGATGCATCCCAACCCTCTGATGTAGGATTTCAAACAAGGCTGCTTAGTCAGCTTTGATACTGTGCCTTCCCTACAAGACATGGTTAGGTGCTATGGGACCAACAGTGGAGCCACAGATCATATTAGGAAGCTCCACTAGGCGACTCTGATCAGTATACTGTTTGGTTCCAGTCTACTGAATTGGAGGCTACATCTGCATCAACACACTGTGCTTTTAAAATGCATAACTCTTGCCAGGTTTATGCCAAGCTTCCACACCACTCTGTTTTTTAGAGCCCGTTGATTTAAGACTTTTGCAAGCTGCCAACCCTGTTTTGCTGAATGCTGGATGCACACATGTAGTGCTGCGGGAGTGCACTGCAACGGCGCTCTGCCACTTGTTTAAAAAATGTGAGCGGACTGGCAGGTTTCACCCGCGAGCTGCGGCTCCTCGCAAGCCCAAAAACTTTGTGACAGGCGTTATTTAAATAAACTGATGACATATTTGAAATCTACATGGTAACATTATCACCTAAAAATACATGAAACTTACTGAAGTGATAGATTAACACTTGTATGACGACACTTAAAAACAGCTTTTTGCCTGCTTGCAGTCAATGGACTGCAGTGTGTGTAGCTCCTCCCTTTTGGGACCACTTGGTACCACAGCGAAAGGGTGACCAAAATAGGTACAGTATGGTTATTTGGTACCCTTTTGACAGTGGAAACACAAATAATAGTGTACTGTAACAAATCGAACTGTATTGTTTAGTGGAAACAGGGCTTATGCGAAGAGGCAGCAGGAAGTGTTGCAATGTGTTGCAACACTGTCACCCAATCAAATGACATCAGCCTGAATAAATATAAGCCTCAACTACCAGCAGTTATTCAACATGGATAATAAATTAACAGCTGTTGCTGACCTTGTTGTCCTTAAGCTAGCAGCTGTTGTGCTGTTAATTTCTTCATTTTATCATGTAACTGCCTTCACTCCAGCGTGAGAACATCTATTATACACAAGCTGTCACGTGATAAATGGTTTTTAAAGAAGTGTTTGGACGGAGATTTATTTTGAAAGTGTGCTAGAACTTGTCAGGACTTTTTTGTTTTTGTTTTGAAACATTTTAGAACGGAAACATTTGAATGTAGCCCTAAGAGAGAAAAAGCTGTGTGGAAGGTTGTTTTAGTTCAGTCTAAGGTCTTTATTCACAAACGAAATCAATGTTTGGATGTTTTGAATGTGCAAACTGGGACATTTTAAATCCTGTGCAGATTTAGAAAATCTCACTGATACATCATGTCACATTACTTTCTTTGCGAGCAGAGTGAAAGGGTGTCAAATCTGTGGTTAGAATAGAGAATACAAAGTCTGGTGCATTCTGTCAGTTTGACACTGAATTGATGAGTTAAATAACTTCATCTCAGGTTTGATGCAACTGAACTCCCTGAGATCTAAGACAGGGAGGGGGCTGTAAGACACAGTTTGATGAAGAAATCTTCAGTCTTACGAAGAGAGGAGAAGTCCTGCTCCTGACAGACTGGTGCTAAACTCCCGATAGGCTTTGCTAGATGACTAAATGTCACCTTTTATGTGTATATTAAAGTCTCTGTGGAACAGCTGAATGCACTCGGGCTCTGGGAGGGGGCAAACCAGATACAAAGACACATTAACAAAGCAATGAAATGATTATTGGGGCGTAGCTTTCACTTCCCTTGCAATGAAGACTTCAGAACAAATTGTTAAAAATGAGATATTAAAGCAACAATATTTTAGTTTTTTTCCCATGTTGTCTGTCGTCTGTAATAAACAAATTAAATAAAGAACTAAATAAATGAATAAATAAATAAACAAGTTTTTCACCTTCAAGGTGAAGGTCAGAAAATCGAAAAAGAAATGCTACTACGTCGCACAAAACAGCAGTTTTAATGAAACAACACATGACATGTAACTTAGCAAGCAGCTACTTACTATTCAACAACAACAAGTGCAGTTTTGTCTGTCCGCAGCCTTTTATTCAGTGTAGCTGTCAACAACAACGACACGCCTGTCTGTCCTCTTGTTTGGTAGCTGTCTGTTTTCTTCCATCAGCGTCCTCTTCACAGTATCCTCACCTCTGTCATGAGGCTGGTGAGTCCAGTTACATTTTCCACTCACTCAGCTCTGGTTCTGGTGTCCGTGGACCTCTCCATCTGCAGGCAAGCCAAACCTCCTGTTACAGCAGGACAAGGCAACAACAATCCCTGCTGCTTGCAGTTGCAGCTACAGTCTGCAGGCAGCTACATGTTTAATTAAAGAACCTCCGTAAATCAGAGTTGAGGCAAAGCAGTCGTAGGACATTAGAGGGAAAAGAGGACATTTTCTCCTTGAAATATGACCTGGTTTCACTAAAACTGCTGTTTTGTGCAAAGTTGTAACATTGATTGTTAAGTTTCATTTTTAAAACTGCGGTTTGGTTTAAGGTGGAAAAGTTCCATATTGTTGCTATAATGGCGCAGGACAGACTGGACCCCTTCCTGTATGCTTATAAAACAAAGACGGGAGGTAAAGATGCATCTGAAAGAGAACTAAAAGCATTCAGCCCCACAGCTGTGTGTTCTCTTTGTATTTACTATTATTGACTGCTGTCTGTAAGGCAAATTACCCCTCGGGAACATTAGAGCTCTATTTTACTCTCCCTGAGCAGAATGTGAGGAATTTTACGGAAGAATAACCACAAGCTGTGTCTCCACCTCAGCCGCATAAATACAAACAGTAGTGGATGCTGTGCCAGTACATTATTAGTATTTTTTTTAATGTGAGATAGAGTATAGCAGTATTGCGACCGTGAGAGGAGAGGGGTAAAATGTCGTGGGTGAAAAATTATAACCTGTTTCATACCATGACGGTATCAATTAGGCTCAGCGTTTTCCCTCAGACAGCCTCTCGCAGGGCTCTCAGGGCAATAACAACGGGCCAATCAGAAATAGAAAAATCGATCTGGCGCCGGCTGGCTTGGATGCATTTACAAGCAGCCGTAATGACTGCAGACTCATTTCTTCAGCTGCTGGTGCAATCACATAGCAACCTTTTTCTGTGGAGCTGTGAGCAAAAGAGCAGTATTATTCTGTCGAGTCTGTTCAATTAAATGTGCTGTCTGCCTCTCAGGGATCAGCATGATACTCTCATCACAAGAGCTGCTGTAATGCTGAAGGCTTCCTTTTTGATGTTTGTTTGTGCAGGGACTTTTTACCTTTATTTTGATCTAGATTTTGCTTGCACTGGATTTCCAAATAAACCTTTTTATAGATTAAAGTTTTGTATTGGCCCTGCTGCTTAGTTCTTGTGATGAAGTAGCGGTCACTGATGTAGGGAGATCAAAGTGATTCATGGGGGCCAGGGCGGGACAGGTGCCTCAGAACATGCCAGATATTATAGATAATTTCTTTTTTATGCTTCCTTCTTTGGAGGGGCACGAACACCGCATCTGGTGATCAGCAGTGAAGACGCCTCGTGGGGCCAGACACGGCTCTGTGGCTTCCTAATGAGGATGAATGGCTGTGAACATGTAGATAGCAAGTGTGGTGGTGGAGGGAATTGGTGGAGCAGGTTGGTAATTATTGACTTTACTAAGCAGCAATAGGACAGTGAAAAAATACCCAATTAAATGCAATAAAAAATGTTACTCCGAGGTGTTTTCTTGTAAACAAAAAAGTTGTACTGACACATTGGGTCTCATTCATGAAATGACAGATCTGTGAGTAGATTTTCCCATAGAACACCGCTGTACTAAAAACCTACTCTGGATTCACGAACGCGGCGTAAAACTTAGATTATAAAACAAATAGTTCTGCTCCTTGATTCTAATTGGCTGAGCCACGTTCCAGGCTGTTGTAAAATACTCTACAAACACACAGCGCTGACGCAATACAAGAGTATAACGGCGCCAGCCAAACAAGTTGTTTCAAGATGTCAGATTTTGTTGTTAATTTTGATTTACTGGGAGGGCTAAGTGTGGACGAGTGGTGGACAGGGACGGACAGGATGGAGGAGGAAGAGAAAAAGAAAGGAGACACGCTGAAATTAATGTGACATTTAGAAGCTGGAGAAGTCACATACGGAAGCGGATCGTTAAACAGACGTTGTGATTAGTTCGTTGTTTTCAGATCTGGTGTGCCAAGAAAGATCTGGCTATTGATTTTAAATCAATCACCACAATGGAGCTAAACCTGTCTCTCCATCAGTTTTATGCCACTGTGAAAAACGGGAAAGATGAACCCTGTGGTGTCAGCAGTTATGTCGGCCCTCGCTACATCAATGGTCCACCGATCAGCCGTTCCTGGTGTCTGATGAAAGATTCATTTACCAAGCAAGCAACAACGTTTTCATTGGAGTTGTAAAAAAAAAAACTTCGCTGACAGGGGCGTGACAAAACATCCCACCACCAAGCGTTACCGGAGGCGGACTTTCAGAAAATCAAGCTCTCTCACTGAATCCAGATAAATGCTAATAACCACCCCGTCTTTAAGGATGCTTTCCACTGTGTCTGCATTACTGCGTCGGTGTGTTGCTAGGCAACCATTCTGCTAAATGTCGCTGAAGAACTACATTGCTTGGCAGAAGAATGATTATTTGTTATCGGTACATTATGATATTATGGCAACCTTGCCAGGTAACTGTTTTATAAAAGCAATAAGCCCCGTGAGGTCAGCTGTTCTAAAATCACTGTAAATCATGACCTCGTGGGGCTTATTGCTTAATTTCATCGTAGGCTAGTGTGTATGTTCATGACTGCCAATCAATCATAAACTGACAGCTCCCGCTACTCAGTAATTAACACACATCCCTGCCTATGAATAGCCAATGAGCACTATGTAAAGGTGTTATTATTAGATTACTATGACAAGGTGCATCCTGTGAACATGCGAGCAAGACGCAAACAGAGAGAGAAACTTCTAATGTTCAGCTCGAAGTTATTTTGGGTGGGGGTAGTTCAGAAAAATATTTTATTTTTTTCTGTTAGTTGTGGTGTGACGGGCTCGGGTAAATCCAAGGCCTGGAAGGAGGAAACGGACGCTGATAGCTTCATGTCCTCTGTTGCATAGCGCTGCCGGATGCGCAGGTGGACACGAGTGGACAGTCATGCACATTCTAAGTGTTTAAAGATCCAGTTATTTTTAAAGCCAACGTCATCATGCAAAGCAGTCCAAACATTTCATTGCCATACGTGTATGATATGTGTATGTGAAAAATAAAGCCTCTTAAAGCCTCTTCAAGTTGTCATATTGGCATTTAAAGTGGACTGATTAATTCTCTGCCTCACGTCTTGCATTGAACAACGTGTAAGAAAACATTCCACCATAAAAGATGCATTTGAGTGTCCCAGTGATTTTATTTTATTTATTTTTTAATTAGTAATGTTAAACTTGCGGTAAAGAATCAACTTGAAAAGGCAGCAAATTATCCCAGACATGAGCACTGCTTGCTTCATCGGAGAGATATCTGTCAGGAGTTATAGTATTGTTCAACATGTACGAAACACGTCTGTTAAGTTGATTTCAATAACCCGTACACATTTTAATAAACCTAATCTGTAGCTTCAGTCTGCTTATTGCCAACTAATTTAGCTAAATGTGTTATATTTCTAATCTATGTCATGTTTAAATTATGAGTTTCAAAGGTGTTGGGGTATTGTGAGCATGAGATTGCACAATAGGAATTAAAAATGTAATTTCTGATAATAAACAATATTTATGTGTGTTTTCTTATTTACACAAGCCCTATGAGCATTCGGGAGCAGGTGGAGATTTTGTTCGTACCTACGAAAAACGGCTGAAATTTCCCTCTGCCAGCAGTTTCCACACAGATTCAATCTGCCCATGTTTCATGAATGAGACCCATGGTGTAGATTTTGTATCCGGTAATGCTTGTATCAGTGTTGGGCAGGCTTCTTCTTCCTCACATTTGCTACGCTTCTTTTATTGCCGCCAGCTGCTGTAATCAGTTGAAACGTGAATGTGCATCACATCAGTGCATATTCTTGCTTGTGCACCCTTGTGCACATTTACAGCACACCAAAACAAACACGACCCATTGGTGTACAAATGAAGAGCCTGGAAGAAGCGTGTTGGCCCTTGGCTGTAAGTTGAGCACCTTCTGTCCTTTACGTGTGGCAGATGTGTAGCATAGTATTCACTCCACAGCACGACGGAGGGGTCCTAAAGTGACTGCAATGAAGCTGCAGTGAGGGCTGTCACTGTCCAAGTGCTGTGCTGCTGTGCAAGCTGTTACTCTCCACGGTAGAGATGTGAGATGCATCTGTGAACAAACCTGACGTAACATAGGGATGGAGAAAATAAAAAAAAGAAAAGAATAAGTTGAACGAGAGAGAAAAGAAGGAAGAGGAGGAGAGAGAGCTACAGCTGAGGGCACAGATGTGCACAGATTGTGTACAGTCATATAAACAATTGTCACTGATTAGTTGCCTCAGTCTCCTCTGCAGAATATATGTTCAAGATTATTGATTGTTTATTCAGAGTGGTTCTTATGGTGGTTATATATTTATGGTTCTTATATATTTAGCTGCCAGTCTGATGGTAATAGATCAGGTTGAACCTCCCTGTATGCTTTTTCTAAGCAGCTACTGTACGATCAGCAGTTTTAAAATGTATCAGATGATAATGTGACAATGTGAAAGGGGTCGTTCGTAGTGATGAGAGAACAATCATCTGAATCTGCAGCTTTGCTCGGCTGTACAGAGCTTAAAGGACCATACCGGTGTATTTTTGACTTCTCGCCATCAGCAGACGTTGCTGTTATCTTCTACAAATGTTGTTTTCTACGAATGTTGACCATGGTATATTTCCACTGATCTCAGACTGCATTTTAAAAACCTCTCTCACTACCGTTCACGACCATGAAATCACTGTATTAGTCACATACAGGCCACTTGAATCGGCTCATTGATATGAATTCACTGCTGCTTTCCATCAGGCAGTTTCTGGGTCCACTTGTTTTTCATTACGGGTCCTCCTGTTGGCCTTGGTGGAGAAAGCCGCTAACATAAAAATCGATAGCAGGTGTGCGCCTGGCTCAGGAACAAGTGGCTTCCACACAAGGAACATTGCTGCATTCTTTTGGCCAAAATGTCTCTGCTTGGACTGCGTAACAAAGAAGCGATAACAACAAAGAAAGATATTAAGAAGCTACTTGACACAACTCGACAACATGTCTGACTATGAATATGATAACGATGAGCCCTATTGAGCCAGAATATATCAAAGAAGAAACCGAAGCCATTGAGACAAAAATCATTACGTGTGGAAAAATTCTTTCTTACAAGTGCCGCCTTCCGATCTCGGGTATTAGCGTGAAGAAGGATTTTAACAAAGACGTTTTTTTTAACTAACATTGTCGCACATTTTTAGGTACCTCCTATAATGTTTATTCAGTATGGACGAAATGTAAACAATGGATGGGGTTTATGTAACCTATGTGGCTGATTTTGACAAAAGAAAATGACATGTAGCAAGACTGGTACGGTCCTTTACCAGCAGGTGTCTTTGTATCATTTCACTGCCTGGCCAACAGCTTCACTGTTTTTGCTCACTTTAGCCTCTTTCTGTACGTTGGAGACAAGTCATTGTTTTGTGAGGGACACGTAAGTCTGAAGTCTGTACTCTCAAATCCCAAGTTAACTCCCAAATTCAGACTAACAGGTCTGAAATCCTGAACTTTAAAGTTTTGAGCCCCAAACACTGATTATATACTTTTCACCAAATGTAAAGCAGTTTTGACAACAGAACCTCAACTTGATGTTCTTTTCAATCTGCGTGTTTTGCATTCTACAGTTTGTTTATTA
>JAQFJA010000008.1:19802172-19823762 GCA_029874485.1 Naso brachycentron | reverse complement strand
ATTGAGTATTTGCTTTTTTTGGATACTTATTTCTTTCACTCCACTACATTTCAAAGACAAACATTTTACTTTTAACTCCGCTACATTCCTAAGAAAGCTGTGAAGTACTTTTAGGTCAGGTGTTTTTTTGTTTTTCTTTCCCTAAAATTCAATTGGCCACATGCTGTGCTACTGATTACCACATAAGACAAGATTTTGTGCTTTCTTGCAGTCAGACTTTTGCTTTCTTATTATGGCTGTTTAATATTAGAATGATGGCACATGTGGTCATGGACAAGTTCCCTTCAGTGTGTGTGTATGTGTGTGTGTGTGAGAGAGAGAGAGAAAGAAGCACTAAGCGTAGACTCTATGCATGTTTCTGTACGGTGTTTCATCTCCGTTGTTAGTACTCATTTTTCTTAAGGATTTCCTCTACAATATAAATATGGAACAGGCTGATTATGCAGTGCTAAGATAAGGAGCGGCATTAATTTTCACCATGACAGATTTTCTCTTATCACCCAGGTATAGTAAAAAGTCACACTCCCGGCAGTTGTAATGCACAGCACCATGGTTAAAAAATGAGAAACGAGGGGAGCAGCTAACCAGCGAGGATGCGATTCTTAGCTCGCTGAGGTGTGAACTTCACAGCCGAGCCTGCAGGAGATGAGAGGGAGGATGTAAAGAGGGAGCATGAAAGACTCTGCGAGCAAGACGAGGAGTTGTCTGTATGTGTGATCTTTCCGTCTGACCCCAGGGTGAGCTCTGCACGCTCTGCTGAAATCTCTGCACTGAATTATGGGAAATCTCCATCATGTGGCTCGTGGGCCCTTGTCAGAGCAACATGATCGCTTGTGAAGGGGAAATTCTTGCTGAGGTGGCTGTTTGTAGGATTGTGTCGGTATTTTTAGATATTTTCTCCCTTTTTGCATCACCAGCACAGGAAATATGAAAGTGAGACAGTGAGACCGAGACAGAGGGGTGCGGCAGTTTACAGTCGCCCCTCGTATCCCCCATCGCTGAAGCATGACATTCAGGTTGCTTCACAAGCGTTCTCCATATGCTGCACGCCTCTGCCTTATTTGGGAATGGAGGAGCCTTTTGAGCTACATGTGTGTTTTAGATATTGTGATTCCTGACGTAACATTACTCTAGTTCCACAGTTGAAATACCTTGAAGGCATCTAACTCTCCAGACTGGGTGGAACACGCTGAAGCCTGATTTATGCTTCTGCGATGGCTGCACACGGAGCCCACGTGGTAAGCTACGCAGGAGCTGTGCATCAGCTGTGGTCTAATGCCACTGCTTTGAATTCCCAAAGACTTCTTATATAAACAGCTGAAAAATTGCTGGAAGACATGGTGTCATTTTTGCAACTAGAAAAGATGAAGTTCATACTCAGTGTGAGCACTTTCTGAAGAAGTGGCAACCATTTGTCTCCTTTTTTAACGGTTTAAGTGTTCTTCTGCCTGACTGATTGCTTGTGTTTTTACAGGATTTTATCAGCCTGTAGTGGCCCCTTCACTGTTACTTCTATACTGAATAGCCAAATGCAAATCAATCAAAACAGAGAAATCTGTTAATAGACCTTTTTTTTACATTTTTAATATTTTTGTCTGCTCTTCACGCTTGCATTCTTTAGTTTTTTTCAGTTTTTATTTTTTATGTCTTACATTCATTTTTTTATACTGTATATTATAAAATGTATGATGTTAGCTTTAGGAAAGGCAGGGTGGGAGGAGATAGAAAAAAAAGAAAAAATGCAGCTGGAAAAAATGGTGACTTGCATGTTTTTTTTACCAATAAAAATTATTAGAACAAAAAAAACCAAAAAACACCTGCATTTTGCTAAAATTCAAAATAATGCATGCATGTTTATTTCAGTAAAAAGTATGACCTTTAGCTGTTTGCACATGAGCATTCCTACATCATTGTACTGCTACTTTTACTAAAGTCAAGTGCTTTACCCACCTCTGCACGAGGGGTTCCATTTTTATTGAGCAGCAGTGGAGACCATACTCACCTTTGCGATAACAGTTTGGTTTGGTTTTGTAATATGTGCTCAAATAGCTTCTTTAGGGCAACTCTTTTTTTCAAAAACTGAGCTGACCGATCTAGAACTGTATTGCCACCTTGTTGGTGCCACATGAGGAAGACACTGCTGGCAGATACTGTCAAGCAGCTGGAGTCTGGAAACAAACGCAGCAAGACCACTGAGATGAGCAAAAAAGATTCTACATTCTTGAAGCTTCAGTGCCCCTTGAGTCAACACTAAATTGAGTCGATGTGCATAACAATGTATAAATAAAGCCATAGGAGCCCTCTCCTTAATTTTAGCCTCCACCCCATTCAGTCCAGATACCATTACAGCAGTGCCATCAAAGCACTGTGCCAAAACTTTATCCAGGCATTTGTGTTCCTCCATGGAGTGGATAATGAGAGCAGCAATGTCATCAGCCCACTTGCCACTCGTAACATCGTCAAATCTGACAAATCCCTCCTCAGCACCTGTGTCTGTCACATAACGGAGCACCAGTGCTAGCTGGGCTACAGTACTCATGTCTGTAGCTTCGTCCACCATTATTACAACAAAGGCTGCTTTATTGGTCTCCCTTTGTATCTCCTCTCCGTTACGTGGGAGGGTACGCAGCCACGCGGATGTTACGGGGGAGGGTATGCAGCTGTGCGGATGTTACGGGGAGGGTACGCAGCTACGTGGATGTTACGGGGGAGGGTACGCACCTATGTGGATGTTACGGGAAGGGTACGGCGTAGATTTAATGCAGAAGTATAAATCATCCTTAAAGCGTCCTTTCAAAGCAAAAACCTGCTGCGTTCTGCTGAGATGTTTCATTATCTACGTTTAATGAAATCTTCCTGGGATAGAGAGAAGTCACACCAAATAAGCAAGACTGAGTGAGAGTTAGATTATGGTTGTGAGTACATGAAGTGAAGGCTAAATCCTCCTTATGTAAGTATATTAGAGAGCAATGTCCTTTGCCTTATATTAATAATGTGATGAATTTAGGCAAGAGTCCCTGTGTGCTCTCCCACCACCCACACACACTCGCACTTTTCTAACAACACACCAATTCAACAGAGGGATACACATCAAAGCCCCAATCGACGTCATCGCCAAGTGAAACACACTGAGGGGATTTTTGGATCCTCTCAGGACAACTTTGTATTATGTAAAGATAACAGGATTTCAAACAGACGGGGCAAAAGAGCAGCACAAGATACGCTATGAACAAATAACTGTATTCAGCATTCATGGCTGTGTGGAGATACTGCAATACAGCAAACGTACACTCAAACTTCACCTACACGTAAACGATCTGTAAACACAAACGCATCCAACATTTGACTTGTTTTTATAGATTGATTCAATACATTTGTTGTATGAGTCACATGTTTTTGAAGGACGTGTGATCGCCATGTGTTGGATGCGAGGCGGAACGACAGGAGCCAAGGAGTGCATGGGGGGGATGGGATCGACAGCCGCCTGCGCTGGTGTTATTCACAGGGTGATTACAACACATATATACATCATCCAGTACATTGGATGTCTGCAGGAAAAATATGAGAAGTGGGAAACAAGAGGGAGTGAGATACGGAGAAAGAGTGTTTGAATGTAAGTGGCAGGATAGAAAAGGGAAGACAAAAAGTGAAAGCCAGAGGGGTCGTAACCTTGTCGTCCGTGTGTGTGCCAGCAAGCAGCTGGAAAAGACTGATGCTCCTTCCTTTCCCATCTGCCTTTCACACCCCCGACTCTCCTGATCTCCACATGATCAGAGCTTTCTCTTTGTTTTACTCACCATAACATGACTTTCTTTCTCTCTATAAGCGTATATTTTGGGGGGATTTTTCTCCCTTTTGTTTTACCTGGATTTTCCTTACTGCTAAATCTCTCCTGCTTGGTCTTAAATAACTCTTGATGAATGTCCTGTTTCAGTCCAGTAAACCCAAAGTTTTATCCCTGCATACAAAAACATGACTCTCACATGTTAAAATCCGTTGTCTGTGTGATAAGATGGCTATGTTGATGGATTGGTTTCACTCACTTTTTGCAAATCAGGTGTTAAGTTTGTCTGTAAAATCTCTTATCAGTTCTGACAAATTGCTAAGGTTGGCTTGTTTCAAACCAGAGATGTACTGGATCACACCATGTGAATGAAAAGAATGTGTTCGAATATAGAGACAATGGTTTGCTACATCTGGCAACATCTGTAATAAAATTAAATTTAAATAATTTGGTAACACTTTATATTAAAGTCCTTGTAATAAGTGTAAGCCACTTGTTAGACCTTATAAGATGTATAATAACAGTAATAAGACTATATGAGTGTTACTAAAAGCAAAATTAACACAGTTATTATTGTTTATAGGACATTTCTAGAGCAAGCACTTACTAGAAACTTGTTAATAGTTAATAGACCTCTCGCAAACAGTGGCGTACACAGACATTTGGAAGGAGTGAAAATTAAAATGGAGCTTATTGCGAAAAATTAAAAGGGCACCTACTGCGCACCAGTGGGGAAGGGGCAAGGCCTAACTGGCACGCTTAAGGCAGGCATGTCCAAAGTGCGGCCCTGGGGCCAAAGGCGGCCGGGCCCAGGGGCTGAATTTTAATGGCCTGTCTCTCAAAATATACTCTATGTAGACCTCCACACAATATTGTTCAACTATGCAAGTTCACTTTGCGTTTTGCAGCAGTGTTTGTCACCTTTTAAAGTACTGTGTCTTTGAAGATATGGAAGAAGGGCACTTTAGCGGGCGGCATTTTTGTCCATCAGGGCACGACACTGCTTGCAAGCTTTAATAAGATGTTTAACACGAATTAGACTTTACAAGGGTTAAATCAAAAATAATTAACACATTTGGTGGCACTTGTTTGGTTTGTGAGACACTTGGAGGAACTTTTTGGAGACTTTTTTTGGACACTTGGAGAAAATTGTTAACATTTAAATTTTGATAAGATGTTTATTAACATTAATAAGACTATTTCAGTGTGAATAAAAACTTGATCAACACATTATTATTGCTTATAAGCACTTGTAAGAACTTACTAGAAACTTGCTGACAGTTTATGTTGTGAAAGTCAGTTAAAACCTCTGTCATAAACTAAGTTTAAACTTAATTTATAACAAGGCTATGACTGATTTAGCTGGTATTTGCTCTTAATAATAATAGAAACATTTTCAATTGAACATTTTAAATCCAAATCATTGGTTGACTTGCCAAAACCTAGTGTTACCCTGTGCTCCATGTAGCTGTCTGTCTTAGTTTTTTATTTATTTATTTTTTTTACTTATTTCTCATCTCAATCCTTGACCTGAATAAGTGAATAATTGCCTCCAGGAACAAAGTAAGGAAGTTGATGCTGGGAGAATGATTACCATCAGCATCCCGGGAAGAGTGTGTCCGTGCTGTGTGTGTTTTTGTGACGGTTGTGTGCGATTCTGGCACGTGGCTGGGAGTGTGTTTCTGGCTCTTGGTGCTGTGTCGGTACAGCATGCTTCTCTGGGACATGAGCTAAAAAACGCTTCGCTGCCTCGAAAGCCCTCCACCCTGGAGGCCTCTCTCAGTAAGGGATGTCCCCTTTTTTTGAGCCTTTGGAGAATTTAAAATACAGCACAGTAACCCTTTAAGATCTCAGTGCTTATGGGACACTTCACCTCTTAGGAAACGTGATACTGTTGGCAGCTTGAAAGGAGAGAGGTTTGATTCAGTGTCCTATTTAACTTGCCCTTGCAATATCATTTACACCGGAGCTACAACTACAACTAACTGCAAGCTTCACAAACTGTCCGTGCTGCTGACAGGACATAAGAAGAATAACATTTAATTTCCTCTCTTTCTCTGATGCATGCAGGTTTGTACTCACATGAACTTTTTGAATGATTGCATTGTAGTTAATAGGTATGCATGCCAGAAACTCATTTAACCTGAGCGCTGATAAGTCAAGTGTACAAAAGGTTGTAGAATGATTGCTCTCAGCCTCCATCCCTCCTCCTGTGTCTTGTACACTTAGCGAGGCAACTAAACCAGGACACCGCAACAGGACTATGAATCGTAGCATTGCATGAGGCATTTGAACCCACTTTTGGGTAGTTTAGTAACAAGGAGAAAAGGCCAGAAGGCCGACTAGTGGTCCTCTTGCCAGTTTGCTTTGGCAGGACTAGGACGGAGAGATCTAGAGCAGCGATACCAGGGGAGTTCAGGCAGCAGCAAGCTAGGCCCAAGGCATTTAGCAAAGATCAAGGGCTGTTAGAAAACGACAAACTGACATTGGAGACGGTATGGAGGAGGGGGTGAGCAGGAAAAGAAAAGGAGAGTATAAATAAGAGGATAGGGAAGACGGGTGTTGTTTGTCAGCAGATCGATTGCAGCTTAAGATAGAACTATATCAGGATTCTCCTTCAGCAGCAAAATAGCTGTACTCGTGACCGCTGAGGGGAATCTGTGGATGCTAAAGATTTATTGGAGTCCAATTTGGCAGACACAGTGTCATTTACATCATCAATGAGAAACAAGGAATGTTTTTCTAAGTAATAGAAATTATGTCCTTTTTTGTTAGAAAGTGATTGACTATGTACATTTTAATACTTAACAAATAATAATGATTACATGAGCAACAATCAGAGTCTCTGACTGTGTGGATGTGGTTGGATTAGATTTGATTGACAGTGGTCTGGTAACTCCCTACAACTTCATCAGATGTTGCTTACTGATTGGTGCATTGTAGACTGTGACATCGTCTGTTCTGATGAGACCCATAAAGTTCAAATGAGTGAGCAAAACAAAGACGAAAACACAATTCACAAATTTCTCAGGTGAAATCATCAAAACTCAAAAGGTTTTTAGGGCCTTTAAAGACCCCTCCACACAAAATTTAATTTTCACATTTTGCTATTGAAGGGGGAGATGTCTGTTCACTACCCTAAAATCTGCAATTCAAGCGTAACTCACGTTAGCTAAATTTGGTCAAAAAAATTAAAAAGCCAATCGTAGGAAAAAAAAGAAATGAAACCTCAACGCAGAGTGGACTGCTGAGTACAGAAAGTGAGAGCTTGCATTAGCACAAGCACTAGTGCTGTGTCACCCAGTGCTGTTTACAAGCTAACAAGCTAACAAACACAAAAGTAAAAGATGCTAACTAAGTTTAGGCCCACCGTTCTAATTTGTTTGCTAGTCGTCAATTCAGAATCCAGTCTTCTGAATCTCATGCTAGTTGAACCTCAGTCTAAGGCTCAGACATGAAGCCCATGACTGAATATCTCCGAGGTTTCTGTCTAGCTTCCCACCTTGAGCGTGCAACTCTTCCACCAAGTAACCTTGTCAGTACCTGAGGTTAAGTCCTGCGTCAATGTGAGTCGTGCATGCGCGAAAAGGTCCACCATCTTAGATGGCTAGCTAAGGCTACACCACTTGGACAAATTACGTCATGATCTGAGTTTGACGGTCTAATTCAGGTTTAAAACTACATCATAACTGGTGTCTAACCGGCACAGAATTTAAACTTGAATAAAAATGCGAACTGAACTGTGTTGCATCGTCAAGTTTATACTAGCCTAGATAGCAAGGACACTAGCCAGCTAACAGGGTTGCTCGCACGAACGTGATTGCTTGCTTAGATGGCTATGTGCTGGCTTTGTTGCTAGTGGTAGCCAGAGCCGTTTAAGAGCCGTTAAACGGCTGTGGCACTAGCCTTGGCCTGTGTTGTAATTTCAACTTGTTGTGGCTAGCTAGCACCTGGCAAAGATGCTAACATAATGGTAGCCACTAACACCTACTTAAGCTAACTTGACTGGGAAATAAATTGGTTGTCAACAGTTTACGTCCCGTTTACAACAAACCATGCCTTTTCCTCTAACTCACCTTGTAATACTAAAATGTATATAAAGTTGGGAATAGAAGAAAATTAGTAACATTTAACATTAGCATTTAATAGCTACATGTTATATGTCCAAGTAATGTAGCTGTAACTAGCTGTCCAAGACAGCAGACCTTTTTCGCACATGCGTGACTCACATCAAAATGGGACTCAAATCAGGCACTGACAAACCTAACACAAGCAGCAGTAGTGGGCGGGGCATGAGGACTGACCCAGAATTTTATATGAGGAAAAAAGAGAAGATGTGCCTAGGGCTTTTTATAATTAATAAAATAATATGCCATTGGTTGAAGTATGTAACTATGAGGTTTGTGATGGTGAATCTAAAACTGAATGAACCAATTTGAATCCACAAAGTTAATTCCACCTCTACTTCCACTTTGTACATTATGTCCTTGTGTATGTCCCATCATGGTGAAAATTGCTCCAATAATCTGCCTATAATCCGTAGTTTATCCACAGGATTACCCTGTTAGCGGTATAACTGCTCTACTTTTGCATATGGGACTAAAGGGTTCATGGGTGGGTTGATTTAAGAAGTGATATGTCCTGATTGGTAAGTATTGGATAATTTTAGTTACCACACCTTGAAAAAGTCTTTGCTATGTTGAATGAAAGGCTGTCCGTACAGTCCATTGGTAAGAAAAAGTCTAGGTTATGAAAGGTTTCTGCAGATTTCTTTCTTATTAAGGCCTTGTAATAAAATACTGACATCTGCGTTAGGTGGTAGATATTTGTCTTGCTTTAACTTGAATTTTTCCAAGCTTAGGTTGTGTTAGCGTACAGATACCTGCCATAGATTTCTAACAATCAGGTAGAGTATCTTAGAGGAGAGAACAGTTCAGATGTCTCCAATTGTATCTAAAAATATCTATGCGCTCTTGAAGAACTGGAACCTGGGTTCTGAGCTTTGACTCGCTCAGCTGTTCAGGCCAAGTCATCTCCAAGATGAAGATGAGCTAACTTGTGACTGCCTCTCCCCAGTGGGAGCGAGGCTGCCGCTGATATAATAAGCTGTCGGGGTGGAGGGCAACGGTTCGGCCTGTCAGCATCCTGAGGCTGCTGTTTTCGCTCTGCTCAGTGTGCCGCAGACGCTATGGATTTTCAAATATTGTTATACTCCGGCTCTGCACTAGAATTACATACTCGCTAAAGGTCAAAGCGCTGCATGGAGCAGATACGGAGATGAAAACAGACAGAGGGAGGAAGAGAAAATGTGTCATTAATTATCCATTAGTGTTCCTCTTGTTTTGTTTAATCTTTTTTATCTGCTCACCTCTTCCTTTCTCATTCCACCTTCACTAAATGCAATTTAACAAACACTTTCCACTCATATCCACTCTTACACTCAAATATTGTGTAACCAACAAATGTTATGGCTTGACTTCCTTGATGCACCAACTGTGCAGGCACGTCGTCTCCTCGAACCTGGCCTTCCCACACAAACACATGGTGCGCTACAGTCAGGGAGCCAGCTAGAGCGCCTTCTCCTACATGGACATGTACACGGACAGATGCGGCATTGACCTGAGCCATATGCTGTGAAAACACGTCTGTCTCAAAGCAACAGCAATGAGTGTTCAAAGCACTGGACCGAATACTTGATTCACTGCATCCTTCAAATGGGTTGCTCCTTAAAAGCTGTGGCGTCTTCGTCATTGACTGAAATAAACAAGGCTGTTTTAAAATGCCCACGCTTTTCTCTTTGTGAAAGCTCGCCTTGCTTTGTTACGATGCACTTTATTCATTTGCATGTGTGAAATTGCTGATGTATATGGAGGAAAGTGCATTTTAAGGATCGCACTGACTGTGTGTAGCATTGAACTGCCACGTGGGCAGTGAAAATGCAAAAAATGTGTTGAAATTGCGAGTTAAAGCACAGCCTTTTATGCATATTGCTTTTGTCTCTGACTCATTAAGAGAACATTAACTCATGTATTAGTCCATGGTTTGCATTTGCTTATATTATATGCAAATATTCAGAGGTAATTTAGCATTTATATGTAAGAATGCCTCCTACATGTAGAGAGAAGGAGTGATGGAGAAGTTAGAAGATTGAACTGCTTAATAAATGTGTGCTGTTACCGACTGTGGAGATGAGCTTCCCAGTGTAAATATTTCATAAGAGCTGGCTGTGAGGAGGCTTTCCAAAAGTTCTGCTTGTTGAAAAATATTATATAAATATTATATAAAAGAACATCTTCTCTTTCACTGTAGTATCAACTGGTTTATATCTCTACCCTGCAAGGAAGGCCTAGGTGAAGAATATGCGTGCATGCATTTTGGTATGCTGACATATTTTTGCACGTTCGTACTTGATTTTCTTTTGTCTGTGATTAAAAATTTAACATCCAGAGAGGCTTTTGCGGTTGAGGACATTATTTGAAGAAGACGCTCAGAAGAAAGATGTACGCTCTGTATGATTGGAAAGCAGTGACAGTGTTTGAAGAGACAGATTCACCAGAAACCATTCGGACAAGAAAGAGACATGGCTTCTTATTGAATGGGAACAGGAATGAGGGAGTCAAAGAGGATGAAATTACTCTCCAGAGCCAAGAACGCATTGGCTAGCCAACATGGATAAAGGGTCCTTAAATGGTCCAAGACATCAGTGCAGAATTGACCTATGTTTGCTTGGAAGTCAAGTAATGGATACTTGGAGGCTCTGAGGATGCTTGAAGTTTTAAGTCACGTAAACGTGATTGTTACTCGGAGATGGAGGACATTATTTCTTGTCTCTGTGACCCAGATGGAAATAGCTTTGCTGTCCAATGGATGTGTTATAAATGGGGTCAGCCTCCTCCCAAATGGAGGTCTGAGTTCCTGAAAAGAGGTCTGCCGCTAGTATGCTGCGGGGCCGGGAGGAAGTTTGAGTTAAACTCAGAAAGTTTGACGTGTTTGTGGAACAAAAAGAGGCAAAGCCCACATCTGGCCCATACAACTCTGATTCCAAACAAGCGCAAATTTGCAATAGTAATAATCAGCAGCAGCTAAAAATGTTACAGCCATCTTAGGCATCACGTTATCAGTTACAGACACATTATAAATGAAAAATTACTGTCTGTAATGATGCCCTTCACAAGAGTCTACAGTCTATGACAAACTGCTGATGAGTTTTGGTAGGGGGAGGGGCAGGGCAAGGGGCAGGGCAAGCCATGACCAAACAAAGTGTGTGTGTCTTTCTACA
Source organism: Naso brachycentron (assembly GCA_029874485.1). Classification (NCBI taxonomy): domain Eukaryota; kingdom Metazoa; phylum Chordata; class Actinopteri; order Acanthuriformes; family Acanthuridae; genus Naso; species Naso brachycentron. The sequence continues at coordinate 19,812,699 of JAQFJA010000008.1, read as the reverse complement.
AAATTTGGTCGTGTTACATATATTTGTTTAGAAGTTATGCGCCCTTTTGTTACAGGCCACTCCCACTGCCACGCCCCCCTTTGTCAGTTGCTTGTAATAGATCTGCATGATAAGTGGATTGAACAGAAAATGAATCAGCAGTTTTTATGATAGTTGATCAAATGCATAATTTGTTTATTTTACAAAAAAAATGTAAAATGATTAAAATTTGACCTTTTTCTTCTATAAGTAAATTGACTGCTAATCTTCATAAGCAGGCATTTGATGACATTACCTTGACCTCTTAGACATTGTGATAGTAATTACAGTTTGACTGTTTTTTGATGTTTTGCAGTAATGATAATTAATTAAGATAATAATGACAGGATAATGACGCACTCCTTGGTTGCAGCCCTGTGCCTATGACAAACTTAATGAGCTTTTTTCAGTCAGTCTCACATCAAGAAGGCATCCAACATTCAGCATGTTTATGCTTTGAGAATGCATATCCAGGCGGAGAGGAAGAGCAACTCCTTCTCTGACTTTGTGAAGAAACTAACTTTTCTGATTTATGGTAATCTCAGGAGTCTTATCTTACCCATTAGCAGCTATTTCACCACGAATTCCGTCTCTGATTCACCACAACTCTCCTCTCTGTTTTTCTGTCTGTCTCTTATCTTCCCTCCAAAGTGAATACCTTAAAAGCCTTTTAAGCTTTTGCTGTCTGCACTTATGTGACCTTAAGTGTTACTTCATTATATTCTCTTCTCCTCTCATTGCTTGTCAGTCCCTCCACATCATCGGCGGCTGTACTTTTTATAAGTACTTCAAATGAAAAAAGGAGGATCATATACTGAGCTAAAAGATCTGTACATTAATGTGTAAAGACACGTGTATGTGTGTGCTCCTTCTCTGACAGAGAGTTATTATCAGGATTTGGACATGCTCTGAAAATTCTGAGTGCAGCGGGAGAGAGAGCTCCACACTGAGGACCAGTCCTCATTCTTATTTTTAACTCCATTATTGCCTTCCTTTCAATAACTCTCTTCATCAGTTCTTCTTTCTTCTCCCTCTGCTTCTGGGTGTATTTTTTCAGTGTCTCCTAAGGTGAAATGTTAGACTTGATGAATTGATTCGTCTTGATATGGTTGTAATGGCACAATATGGAGAAAGTAGGGAATGGAACAAAAGGGTTGATGGGATAAGTGGTCTTAAAGGACCACATTGGAATCTGTTGTTTATACCCTAAAGAAAAGTTTACAGGTTTAAAAGTTGCAAAAATGGTAGTAAAAGTGTCACAAAATGTCATTTCTCAAAAATAGTAATAATAAAAAATTCTAAGAAATGTGTTGCTTACTGACTGACTGACTGACTGACTGACTCCTTTGTTGAAATGCTCATGTGTGAGTAAAGTAGTAGAGCATTTCACACTCCAAAACTGAAGGTGGCACTAGCGAGCTGGACGGCAAACGGCGTGAAACAAAAAGAGCAAGAAGAGCAACGATTTTTTTACACTTGTACTCTCTACGCATGTAAAGATTATCTTACTCAACTTTAAGTATTGTAGTTTAAGAAGCTTTTTATAATGTGTTGACCAAATGGTGACATTAGAAACACTGTGTGTGTATTTAACAACTGCCGTAACCTTGCAACTAGTATTGTAGTAGTGTTACCATGCTGCTGACATTTTTGTTTCAGAAAATAGTCGCTACCATCATAATGAGATATGTAACATAGTTGAACTATAGTTGTGACACACAAACCACATTATACGTATATCGTAAAAACTATAGTTGTATGTTACAGCAGATGTCATACACACATGGTGCCGCTAATGTTCACTATTTGCAAAAACACATTTTGAGATGCATCTTAAACTACGATAGCTATGCTTAGAGTTAAGCAAGCTAGCTAATCTTCATAAGACACAGAAAGTGCTGCACATTATTCATCAACACATACAGTATCCCAACTGTCATATATCCAGGTGCAGCCATCACTCGTCTTGTTCTACCGTCATTTAGCATCCTTTGGTTCTTTGCTTTTAGGGCCCACAACTGTCCTGTTTTGGTTCAGTCTCACCATCCTCATCAACTTTTATTTTCTAAAAAAGCAGAAAGAAAAAGTTCTGATATTATACTGTACATCAGACAGACACTGTTATGGACTAGCTGATGAACTACACGCACTATTTAGCAACTTAAGAGCAAGATATTTGGTGGAAACCAGACCAGAGCTAGAATCAGAGTGAATATTTGACTTATATTTACCAGAGGGCCAGAACAGAAGCTCACAAACACTTAATCATCAGTTAACACAGTTTTAAATGACATTTCTTGCCCTGTTTTATGTACCCTGCAGGTATAAAAACTTTTCCTTGTCTTCGGGGAAGCTGCCAAAAGATTTTGTATTCACAAGCTAATTTATGAGGATGTACCATAAAGAAGTTCATTGCAGAAAGCGGGCTGATAATGAAGGCATGGATCAGTGTTTCAGCAGCAATAAAAAGGTGGAATGGGCTGAGACGAGCTCGGTTTGTGGAGTGGAAAATAACACTTGTGGTAATAAGAACTGCTTGGTGTTCAGAGAGAGTTTACAAATGTGGCAGAGGTGAAGAAGACAGATTGAAACTGCTTTTGTGCGTGAGTTTGATGAGTTTTGGATTCAGTCATGGTCGTGTCAGATTAGTCACCACTCAAGTTGGCCTTTTGGGTGAAGCGTTTGACTATAATTATCAGCAACAGTTTTGATAATCAATGAATATGGATGTTTTTAAACATAAATACCTGGTTTCAGTTTCTCATTTTTGAAAATATTTGCTGGTTTTCTTTTTAGTTTTCTTTTGGGCTGCTTTGATAGTGAAGTAAAGATCAAGAAAGTGAAGATGTCACCCTGGACTCGAGGTACTTGTGATGGACATGTTATATTCTTATGTGATGTTTTAATTATTTGTGAATTTCAGCTGTAGTTTGCTTGAGTTCATCATTAGGGCTGTCAATCAATCAAAATATTTAATCGCGATTAGTCCTATGATTGTCCATAGTTAGCTCGTTATTAATCACACATCTTTTATCTGTTATAAATGTACCTTAAAGGGATATTTTTCCCTGCGTCTCTGTTGCAAACTATCCAGTGTGGTCTGCTTTTGGCAAGGGGGAGGAGGGCTCTCTGCATCAACTGTATGCTGGGCCGGCAAGTGGTATTTGAGAGGCAATATATTACCATGGTAACTTAATTCACAGTAAATGGAAATAACTTTGGTCTTGTTGAGAGAGCCATCCGGCAGGGCTTGGCATTCAGAAGACCGTTGTCTTTAATGATTTCTGCTCAAAGAGCTCTGTTTCTGCTTGCCATCAGTAACGTTACTGCTGCATCACTTCCTGATTTCCCAAACTACGGGGTGAGCCGAGGGTCATAATCACAGCACACGCACATAGATGACCCTTCAAAAAAATAAAAATTGTCATGTTAAAAGGAATTTCTGTTAACTCCTTATTATTATGCTAACGCTGACAGCTCCATTCATAATATATTTTCACTAATGCTGTTGGTCAGTAAAGACGATTCAGTGGAGACAATGACAACGGATGACATTACTGACAAGAGAAAGGGGATAAACAGAAGAGGATCAAACATTGAACCCCGAAAAAAAATCTGTTCTGACACCCATTACGTTGACAATGTCAGTTCCTCAATACAGCAGCAACATGTTTTTTTCCCCAGCATGACTGCCTGAGAGTTCAATACGATGTTATCATATTGTAAGCTGCCATCTACACAAGATGCCTCACACTTCATCTTCAACATTTACAGTCTTAACTGTAAGTGACAAGACTGAGAACAATCTGAGAGAGAGATGGCAGACAATACCAGACTATCTCATCCCTCCAGTGTGACAGACAGAAGCCATAGATAACCGGGATGACAGTTTTAGGAGAAGAAAAGCAAATTGTTGGTCAAAAATTACGGAACATTGTAGGGAAAAGAAAGAATAGAAATATGGATAAAAGGTAGCCTGGCGTCTCAGGTGGCCTCTCAGATTGCTGTGCTTTGAGAACGGGCAACGGGAGACTGAAAACACTCAAGTGGAGAAAAAAAAAATCAATGGCGCCTGTCAGATTTCTTGATCTGCTGCTTTTTCACATGGCACCAGCTCCGTCTGCTTTATTCTAGTGTTGCATACCACTTCACCATTCCTCCCCTGGTTGCCTGTCTTCCTTCTCTCCAGTCCTCTCGCTTTCTCTTCTCTCTCTATCTCCATTCCTCTTCCTCCCTAATGACTGAGCTGTTGGCAGGCGATATGAAGGCGACTTATAAGCACATTAAACAGTCAGGAAAAAGACTGGCTCTCTAAAATGTTAAATTGGACTTTGGATTTATCTCCTCTCTAACTCACTCTGACTTTCTCTTTTTCACATTCCTCCTGCCCCTTCTTCCAGTTTCCCTCTCTCCATATCAATCTGTTCTCCACCAATTTCTTTCTCTTTCAATTTATTGCAGCTGTAGTTGGACTTCAAACTGTAACAGGCCTTTTTATTAAAAATCTGATATTGACCAGCCAGTGTCGATAGTGTTATCAACCTCTGTGATGATGACCGTACCTCTCTGACCACAGCCGGTCAGTATGCTTTTAATATATTTAACACCCAGGGAAATCATCCCTGCCTGGTGTGGGAGGATTTTACCCAACAGTCTGTAAAACCTGCAGTGAAACCTGCGGGTTTTTTCAGGTCTTCATATTCAGCCTTACACTTACCCTACACCTGACTGTTTGCAGGGTGTCGATGGAATTCGTTACCTGGGTAAGGGAACCTACATCGACTGCGCCCTCACCAACATGACCCAGGAAATGCTGCGCTCACCCTCATACCCCAAGGCCCTCCGATTTGCTGTGGTCATCACTGACGGCCACGTGACTGGAAACCCTTGTGGGGGCATCAAAGTGGCAGCAGAGCGGGCTCGCGATGAGGGCATCCGGATGTTTGTCGTGGCAGCATCAAAGAATGTTGAGGAGACCGGGCTGAGGGAGATCGCCAACTCTCCAGCCACCGTCTACAGGCGAGACTTCATGGCTGTTGATCTGAGCCAGGGCAGAGCCATCATACACACGGAAACCATCGACCGCATCATCAAGACAATGGTAACACGCAGACACACCAACAGAAAAACACACAGAGCAACATGAAACATAATCAATGCCTTTTCTATTCACACCTTGTTTCTTTTGTCTTCACAGAAACATTTGGCATATATAGAGGTAGGAATGCTCACAGAACTAATGATCAGAGATCTCATGAAGATTTATGTGTCGGACTGAATCAATACTGACTGTTTTTCTCCGTCTTTGTCTGTGTATGACACAGTGTTACAGTGTGTCCTGTCTGGAGACACCAGGACCTCCCGGTCCAAAAGGCCACAGAGGACAAAAAGTGAGCTCCTCTCTCACTCACACACTTACAGAGCTCGCACCAAAGATGCTTTCCTTCTCACGGATTTTGATCTTTTAACTTGTTGACTGCAGGGAGCAAAAGGAGACAATGGTGACCCAGGTCTAAAAGGACAAAGAGGTCGCCCAGGAGACCCTGGTATTGAGGGTCCCATTGGTCAACCTGGAATCAAAGTAAGACAGTGAACATCCACCAACCCATTGTTCACTTTTCTCTACGGTATGACAAGAGTGAATTTTGTTTATGTTCATTTTGTTCTTCGTTTTTCTTTTGTCTTTTCCTCTCCTTAGGGAGAACCAGGTCTTAAAGGCGAGAAGGTGAGACATCACAATCCTTCATCAATGCACTTCAGCCTGAAGATGAATGAAATTAATGTTCTTACATAAAATGTTGATCTTCTGTCTGCCCACAGGGAGAAATGGGAGCTCAGGGGAAAAAGGTAGGACTTGTTTTCTAATTATGATTTGTTAAAGTGACTAGGAGGAAATTTTAAGTATTTATGAAACAGTCTCATGATTACTCTGATGATTTTAAATTTCCCGTAACGGCAAACAAGCCCCTCATCGAAACGACTGCGATTTTTATGGAGTTACTATTAATGCCTGTGATCGGCCCAAATCCCTGCAAACTCTGCCGAAACACTGTTTTCTTAAATTTCGCTGTTCTGTGCAGTGACAATAATGTAATTATATTCTATGCCTACGTAACCTTAGCCTACAGAAAAGAGAGGTAATACATCTCAGGGAATATTACTGACATACAACTGGCTTATAACTTATTTCTCAGTCACATATAAACACATTACCTGCTTGCGATCCATCCTGCCTTCTCTCTTTCACTCGCTTCCGAAACCGCACACGTTGAGTTGAGTTCTGCCTGCCTGACACGTGCTAGCAAAGATCCTTACGACAGTAGGCGCTTGTGTCACTACCACTTTTGTCCAAAGGGGCCGCTAGAATCAACAAAAACTGAAACTTCCTCATAGTCACTTTAAACAGAGCTATTAATTACCATTCGTTTTATAAATTGATTCAACTTTCTCATCTAATTATCTCTTCTCTTTGTCATTAGGGTGTGGCTGGCATCCCAGGACGTGATGGGACAGACGGGCAAAAGGTAAGCGCTGCATTAAAGCCTCGCTTTGAGTTTCATGGGACATTTTAGGGAACAACCTGCCATGTAGAATCAAATCTGATTGTATTCTAAAAATCTAGAATCATGGCTGTCTGGTTTTGAATCAGAGCTAAAATTTTGACTTTTTAAGATTCTTTTGCAATAACAAATGCTTTTCAATGTCTTCTTCCCAGGGTAAAATTGGACGGATTGGCGCTCCCGGCTGCAAAGGAGACCCTGGCGACAGAGTATGACCTCCACATGTTTAAAAATAAACTGAAATATTATATTGTTATGGCTTATTTATGGTGTGCATTTGATGCTTTGCAGGGTCCTGACGGTCACCCAGGAGATGTCGGTGAACGTGGTCTTCCTGGAGTTGATGGAGATAAGGTATTTGGTCTTGTCCTCGTTTAATACAAAACCGTCAGCGTTCCAACATGTCGTCAACTTTTCCTGACTGTGTGTGTGCTTGTGTTTTGTCTTCAGGGTGATGCTGGCCGCCCTGGAAGACCTGGCCCCCCTGGCCCATCTGGAGAGCCTGGACCAAAGGTAAAAGAGACACAGGGACAAGGATGGATCTGAGGTCATATGTCATGGTTTGAGGAATGTTGGAGGTGAAAGGCTAAACTCCAGTACTTCTTCCACAGGGAGAGAGGGGAAGCCCTGGATCACCTGGCATCCCTGGACAGAAAGGAAACCCTGTAAGACTCATCACCACGGAGACAAGTAAACACATACTCATTTCACGCTTTGTCTTGCTCACCTGTGTGTTAATTTTCTTAGGGATCTCCTGGAGGCCCTGGAGTTAAAGGAGAGCTGGTAAGAATTATTCATAATCTAATACTTCCTCTCATTCATGCATGCATTTGCCTTGGTTTTATAATTGTTTTTTTGTTCTAGGGGAGAAGAGGAGACTATGGACCAAAGGGTAATCAAGGGCCAGATGGAATCAAGGGGGAAAAGGTATGAGATCACGTATTTTGTGAAACAGATCTATTTTATGAACTTCTTTCCTCAGCTCAGTGTTTGTTTAAATGAGATACAGTATTCCACCACAGGGGGCTCAGGGGACACACAGTTGTTAGCATTTGGCTAGTAGTGTCAGGACTATGGGGGTTTTCTATCATTAACCACAGCCGATGCAATAAAAATTTCTGAACTGTATCAGTTGTGAATGTTCCAGAAACTAAATAATATCATGTCTTTCTTAATAAAATCATCCAAAGTCTGTTAATACTTAGGGCTATGCCACACAACTTAAGACACACAGCCGTTAGCTTTAGCTATTAGCATCAGGAGGAAGGGGGTTTTCTATCATTAACTACAGCTGATATAAGCATAATGTTTACACTGTTATCAGTCACTAAAAATTCCAGAAATGTTGAAAAACTCAGTGACGTCATGTCTATGTTCATTTCATCATCCTGCCATGTATAAAGTCTTGTTGTACACCTCTGTGGTATTTATACACTGCAAGAGTTGTTTTGGTCATCATGTGTGATTCAGTGTCTACATTTAAAGATGTCTGTGACGGTGGGAGAATCTCAAAGCTGATTGGCTGTTGCAGCACAAACACTTAGTGTCACTCAGTTCAGTTGGCTGAGCAATGTGCGACAGCTGGTAGTGAAAGTCCAGTATACTGGTCTGGTTTGATATTTGGCTTAATATCCAACCGGTTTGAAAATTTTTACACCAGCCCAACCCTACTACCCAAACTAATTTTATGTTTCAGGGTGAAATGGGGCCAGAGGGCGTGAGGGGTCTTCCAGGGGAATCAGGAAACAAGGGAGCGAAGGTAACAAGCTGTATTATCTTTATAATTTGTTCATATTAACCCCATATGCTCTCGAACTCTGTAACAACATTTGGTGCCCCTGACGTAAACTTTGTCACTTCCAAACAGGGAGACAATGGCCTTCCGGGCCCCAGGGGACCACCGGGGGCATTGGGGGAACCTGGGAGAAATGTAGGTCAAAAGTCACATTTAAGCTTCATAAGAAAAGTATGCATTGTCATGTAGCTTACATAAGACTGTTTGCGGTGTAGGGTACCAGAGGTGACCCTGGTGATGCTGGACCAAGAGGAGATCCTGGACAGTCTGGACCAAAGGTGCGTTGGTGTTTACTTCGTCCTGGGACTTTTTTCATTTGGCCTAACTAGCTGAAGGTCTTTGCCTTGATTGTGTCTTTCATCTCTATTTAGGGTGACACCGGTAGACCAGGCTTTAGCTATCCTGGGCAAAGAGGACCATCGGTATTGTACACATGCACTCCGTCTCTATACATTTGCTAGCCGGACTGACAAACTCAACTAACAAAGCTTTCCTACCATTGCTCAGGGTGAAAGAGGAGGGAAGGGCAATCGTGGACCTCGTGGCAGCAGAGGAGACTGTGGTCAAAAGGGTGAGCCTGGAGTTAAAGGAACTCCAGGAGAGCCAGTGAGTTTTCCCTCATAGTTGGATGTATGTTGTAATTGCAGCACAATATGTCTTTTCTGTGCAGTTACATGTCTAATTTTTCTGCTTGCAACAGGGTGAGCCAGGACCCCAGGGTGAACCTGGCCTCAGAGGACCAAGAGGAGATCAAGGGCGGGATGTAAGTGCACAAGAAGGATACTGTAAAAGAGGGTATTCCATATAAAGGTGCAGTTAATGACATAGTGCAGAAAACAAACATCCAGTTGCAGGAAGCTAGGAAAAGCCAACCTAAGAGGATACATTCTTATGTTTACTCGTTACCAATTGGCTTTATCTGCCAACAGTCCTAAACCAGACACAAGCTGAGAGGCAAGATGTGATCTTGTGTGTTTTCTTCCTCTACAGGGAGATCCCGGACCTGAGGGAGATCCCGGCCTCACTGTAAGTACATCTAACTCCTATTAAATGCTGGCAAGTATAAACTCACAGAAGATATGATGACCACAATGATCTGATGTTCCCTCCTGCAGGAATGTGATGTTATGAACTACATCAGGGAAACGTGCGGCTGCTGTGGTGAGTTAAGTTACCACTGTGTTGCTGTTCGTGATCTGACCACACTCTGATAAGCTGTCAGATTCTCAATGTTTGTGTTTTTTCTGCAGATTGTGAGAAGCGCTGTGGGGCTCTGGACATTGTGTTTGTGATCGACAGCTCAGAGTCAGTGGGTCTGACTAACTTCACATTGGAGAAGAATTTTGTTATCAACACCATCAACAGACTGGGATCCCTTGCCAAAGACCCCCAGTCAGAAACAGGTAGACATGCATTATTTTAGGCACATGTTTTCTTACCTCTGCATTGACTCCAGAAATTCAAAAGATGGCTGTGAACTTTGTGAAAAAACTGTTGCTTGTGTTCCCAGGCACGAGAGTGGGAGTTGTACAATACAGTCACAGTGGAACCTTCCAGGCTATCCGTCTCAACGACCCCAAGATCGATTCACTGTCTGCTTTCAAGGTCTCACACACAGACACAGTTTCAGTTTAGTTTATTTAATAAGGGACAAAGCACATTAATAAAACATTTACAATAAATATGCCAGATTTAGCCAAAATGCTCATTTTTGTCTGCAGTCTCTGGCCAAGATGTTGTAAAAGGCTACCTAAAAGATACCATGAGATATTTGTTTGCCTCTAAGAGAATTATGGTTGGATGGAAGTACTCTTTCTAATTAGGAAGAATAATTGAGAAATCACCTAGTAATTACGTATGTCCATAAGGCTGTATATTGTGATGCTTCATGCTGGTTGGTATCTTCTTTGGGACAGCATTCCAGATGTGGCGCAGTTGGCACCCTTCCTTCATTTGGTGTACTACTCTGGTGTACTACTTGTTCAATTAGTTGATTCTCTCCACATGAGATCATGAAGTTTCTTTGCACGTCATTTTAATGACCATTTTAATGAGTTACTAACATTTGTAACTCAGATAAGGAGCCTTATTGTAAAATATAAAACTTGTTTGTAACTGTTTATTAATGACTGATAACCTAATTAATACCCTAAT
>JAQFJA010000008.1:19764741-19777970 GCA_029874485.1 Naso brachycentron | reverse complement strand
AGTCCAGTTGCCTACGATTCAATTTGCCCAGAGAGAACAATGACCTGGATGAATGAGAATATTCACAGACATGTTGCCTCCAATTTGACGTTAAAAAAGTCTGACCGGAGAGCAATGAAATCAAAATGGGTGTCTTTTATGGTTTGTCTGTCCGTATTTGTTTTTATCTACTGAAAAAAATATGAAGAATAAGTTGTAAACTCCCTTATACTCCTAATATTTACATAAATGTCATCAAAACCCTCTCTTGGTGCTGCAGAACTGCCATAGGATCAGTATGAATGTTACTTGTCTACGTACTCACCAAAAGGCCGGAGACAAGAGCGATTACATTGGAGATAGCGTACTCCAGGGCGCGGGCCTGCTTATGGAGGTTGATGTGTCGTAGCACCACGCCGTGCACCAACGCTCCTAACAGGAAGTTCACATGACCAATGAGGACCATGCTCAGACCCATCTTCATCAGGGCCTTGGGCTCCTCCAGGCTAGCACAACACACTCCTGAGGAGGAGAGGGAGGAAGAGGAGCAAGTTAAAAGGATTTTCCCAAATTTCTGGCATAGGGCCCCATCTCTGACCTAACCAGTCCTACTCCTACTGTAAAAGACGATTTTCAGGTCATTGCATGCAGCGTGGAGTTTGGATGGGTCGCCATTTTGCTGCTAATGCTAGTGCTAGCGCAAGTCAATGGGACCAGTAGCCACTACCAAACTCTGATTCAGCACTCCACATTCTATTGAGGCACATTTGAGTGTAAAATAATTTTAGAAGTCAAAATATGGTTGAATTTCTTTCATTTGTAGCTCTGATTTGGGTTAGTAGCAACAGGAAGTAAAGAGTTTGGCAGCTTCCAGTCGCCACTAACCCTAAACAGAGCCACAAATGAAAGAAATTCAACCGTAGTTTCACTTCTAAAATTATTCTACGAACAGTCGAATTTGTCTTGTCATCATATTAGACTTTCTTTGGGTGCACTGTGGAGGGTTTTATCAGTTTGGTAGTGGCTACTGTTGGTGGCTACAGGTCCCATTGACTTGCACTAGCATTAGCAGAAGCTGCGAAAAGGCAAGCCATCCAAATTCCTTAATGCATCCAATCAGCTGAAAATGGTCTCTATCAATTGGAATAGGACTGGGTAGGTCACAAATGAGGCCCTATGTCAAAATCTTTGAAATATCCCTAAGACGAATCACAAAATAGAGACTTGCAGTGATTTTAGCCAACGTTACATCACCCATGTTGTTTGCTGTATTGATCAGAGACACAAAAGTCAGGTCAAAACCACTGCTGGGATGTCACCTGAATTAATGATTAGCTGCTAAACACATAAGTACAGTACAGGTTGTTCAGACTGGAACTGTTCAAAATGCACATTGGATTTGACTGAAACAAAAAGAAGAAAAAAAACATTTTGTAGTAACTAAAAAATAAATCAAAGGTGCCACGACAAGGACAGATAAGCAAAATTTACAACCGCTGCTAAAATACAGCAGTAACAGTTTAGACAGAACCTAAATTACACATAAAAAACCCCAGAAACCAAGCACAGTGGACTAAAAGTAAAAACTTAAATTCAAGGAAATTTATGAATTGGCTTCAATTAGCCTATACGTTATGAGAAACAAGAAAAACATCAAAAAAAGATGAACACTTAGGGAATATTTTAGATTTCAAAGTGAGATTTTTCAAAGAGATTTACACTATATTTGTGTATATTTTGGGAATTTTCGTCACATTCCTGCATTCTCTGAGAAAAGACTCATGCAGAGGGGACATTTTGCATCTAACACAGCGTTCGCACGTGACTACTGACACACATTTTGTTCTTGATTTGAAAGAATAAGTTATCAAAATCAATTTTAATTGGTTCTGATAACAACTTTGATACAGGTGTTGTTGAACTGGTTTCACCTTTTATCAGCACTGCTGTGCCACACCACCACCGCACCCAAACAAACACTGCGACAGTTTTACGCAAACAAATGTCTGTAGTTTGCAGAAATTAACACAGGCCCACAGTTTTCTGACATTTTTATTACCTGTTCCGGCCATCTCTGTTAGGTCACCATTCGCTTAAATGGACGGCGAAGTAAATAAGATGAGTTTGTCAACTCGCTGCCTCTTCACTCCAAACTGAGAATGACACTTCGGCCAGTCAGCTGCACACGCGCACAAAGTGACACTTGTGATCGCTTTTTTTCTTTTTTCCAAAATAAAATCTCATCTTATCTTATCTTACAACCTATTTAATTAAGCGTGATGCGCTGCAGTTATCAAACTTTCACGCGTTTTGAAGCCCATTACCTTAACTAAGCAATTATTTGCAGTAGATTAAAGTAAAATAGTTTAAATAAGTAGATAAAAATTAAGAACTGAGGGTTGTGCAGACTTAAGTGAATGGAAAAAAATACCGATAAGACTAGGCTATACTTATTTATTTATTAATTATATTATTTAATAATTATTTATTATTATATGAAGCCTTATTAATTCACAATAAAATACCCCTCGAGCCCCCAAAATGTTTCTTTTGACACTCCCAGCAGTTCTCTCTCTCTTTGGGAAGATACCCATGCTTTTATTTTGAAACCAAAGTTGCTGATTACGACCTGTTGAATTTCGGCAACCTTGATTCAAACGAGCACACCTGTTAGCGCCTCCTCGTCTTTTGTGTTTCAAAACAACGGAAACACATGAACCCTACATGAATGTAGACTTCATCTATAAAGTGTCATTTTAATATGTAGTGTTTGTTAAATGTGGGGCTTTAGTGTCAGCAAGTGGGGCAAAGCCTGGAAAAACATGACAATCTGTGCGTGTTTATAATCATGAGCGAAACTGTTGATGTGTAATTGAAGTATTTCATTATTAAATACATTTTGTGAAATAAAAAATTCTGTATAGGCTTATTAGATTCTGTGTTTGACAGTCTTTAAATGTGATTTCATACGTGGGTCTAATGTCAGTATAAAGTTGAGAGTCTGCCACAGGCTACCACAGACGCTATTGTAAATTTTAAAGAAGCAAAGTCGCCTCCCCTAAGCATTACAAATAATGCACAATCATAAAATAAACATTGCTATTCTGATGCCCTCACATCTTTCACTGACAGTGTAGAATACCTTCACTGCCACCAGGTGGAGAAATGGCACCATTAAAGTAGGAGAAAGCAGTTCTGACAGACACTCTGGTTTTATCAAGGATGCAAAATGATGGAAAAACAAACTTTTTTTTCAGTACTTTAATAAATTTTGGGGGGATACAAAAAAGAGCAAATAACGTCAAATTTGGTCATTGTCATGATGGTAGTCATACATTTAAGCAACCATTCAGAACTTCATCATCAGTAACTTCAACTTATTCAGCTTTTTTGTGCTGCTTGAATATTTATTACTCTCGTGGAAACTCCAATATCATTAGGCTATAGAGTATAGAAATATTTGTGTCTAAATACAACATAAGATATAAAATTAAATACAGAATCACTGCTTAAATGATGATACCCTCAGTGGGATTTGTCGCCATCTTTGTCCAAGTCAGGGTAGATCTTTCTAGACGAGGTACGGACACTGCCTCGACGTTTGAGATTAACCGCACTGGCAGCAATCAGATAGAAAATCTCACAGATGTTGAGCACCACACACATGACGGATGCCCCCACCATAAAGTAGGTGAAAACCGTCTTTTCAGTGGGGCGGGCTATGTAGCAGTCCACCAAATTAGGACAGGGCTTGACATCACATTGGACCTTCCTGGGCAGCTTGAAGCTGTTGTAGACGTAGTGGAGAATGTAGAGAAAAAGAATTTCAAACCCGGTCTTGATAAAGAGGCTCATCAGGTAAGTCCACCATAGGCCCCCATGCTTTTGGCCTGGGTTGTCATACAGCCGTGTGTTTTCACCATGCTTGGCTCTGTACTTGCGTTCCCGCTCTTCCCTGTACGCAACATGCAGCACCACCATGAAGGAAGGGCAGGTGACAAAGATTAGCTGGAGAGCCCAAAGGCGAATGTGGGAGATGGGAAAGTAGTAATCATAGCAGATGTTTTTGCAACCCGGCTGGCGAGTGTTGCAGTCGAAGTGCAACTGGTCGTCACTCCAGACGCGTTCAGCAGCCACCACGAAGACCAACACTCGGAAGACAAAAACTACTGATAGCCAGATACGACCAAAGCCAGTTGAGTACTTGTTGACTCCGCTGAGAAGACCCTGGAGAAACTTCCAATCCATGGGGTCAGCTTTGATTGGCTTCTTATAACCTTAGATGTTTGAAGTCTGTCTTTAAAACTTGCAGTGGGGAAGTTTATGAAGTTCGAAGCTAGAAAACAATAAAGAGAAAAAGGCAGAGATGCAATTATCCAGAGAAATCCATGTGATAAAGGAGTGAAATAATACATAAACGACAATAAATCTGCTTATTTTAGATAGTTCTTTGAGAACTATGAAACCTCAATTCCCTCTTCTGTATCTTACAGTTAAAAGAATTTTCATTTCCTAAAAAAGTTGTGCACTTTGAAGACAGATACCTTTAATAATTGATGAAACAATTGTTTAACCCTTCACAGTGTGCTGGAACACTAGAGGTAGAGGTTCTGTTAAAATTTGACTCATCCTGGCTCTAAATGTGGTAATCCATATTCATTTATGTGCCAAATTTTCCTGTTCTTAACTATGCAGTCGGTCTAAAAATTAAACATGACGAGCAAAAATATTCAATTACAAAATTTGACTATAATTTCTTGGCTTACCATCAGAAAATAGGTTGTCCACTCACTCCATTGTGTCCCATAAACTATGGGAATGCGTTCCGCAGGCTTTGGACAACCTCCCTCCAGCAGTGGGTCTCTGATTTTGACTGGTTACAGGAATCAACTCTTAGCCACAATCTGAAGGTGTGGCCACTTCTGGCTTTCACCCAGAATGTACCTTTAAACCTCTAGCTACTCCTTGACAGCATCAATTTATCTTGGCACTCAGCTAAGCCAAGTGCTCCAAGAGCAATGACTGTTCAACTCACAGTTACGATGGCAGTTTTGTCGTGAATGGGTACCCTTATTGAAATGAGTGAATACAGCTAAAACAACAAAAAAACAACAAAAGCACATGGACGGTGTGATGGAATAAGTAAACTGGTTGCAGATAGTCACTTTGTGCAAACAATGAAGGTATGAAGATATGGTACCTTAGAAGACCTCTTAGGTGTGTATGACCACATTTCCCAGCAGATGACATGGTTTAATTAGGTAGGTGTAAGTGGAGATATACTTTTTTTGTAGCCTTTGATTAATCAGGATTAAACATGGGCCGCCACCTCATATTTGTTTGCACAAGCACTCTGGTACCACTGGCACTAAAGTACACCAGAGATATGGAGTGCCAGTATCGCAAAGTTAAATATAACACAACTTATTCATTGTGTTGCATGACACCACACTACAGTCACTACCCTGCTTCTAAAGAATTAAGGATGTGGTTCAGGTTGGTCTGAAACCTTGAGTAGGGGCGTAGGTTTTATCAGCACTTGTCAATAATGTTACTCCTATCAGTAGCCACATTATTTTGTACCCATGACCATCTGGTTGTGTCTTTCTGGTTACTTATGAAGAAATTGTTATCCACAATCTAGATCTCCATTGGTTCACTCTGCTCTACACCACTTCATCCATTTGTGTCTGCTCTCCCACACTTAGTGCTAAAGGTAATCCATTGAAAATTATGAAAGATTTTTGATTTCATGTTTTTTCACACAGGGATTAAATGAGGACTATGTGGCATAGCAAGTACAATGGAATGGATGTGTTTCTTAGAAAATCTAATATTCCTGGTTCATGACATCCCACGGTGGATTTGCCCCAATTGTGAAGTAAACACACCACAACTCTTATATTTAGGAATAAGCAGAGCAATTTTATTTTGTGCTTATAAAGATTAAACAATAATCTCATATAACATAAACTTACATAAATAGTCAAGGTACTGACAAAGCCTTTAAAAACATACACATACTTGTGTGGCTCAACAGTATCAAGAGACAAAAATATGACATAATTTTGATGTAAAAAATACAGATGAGATTTGTAAACATTTTTGATAAGACAACAAATTTTTGTGAAACAAACAAACAAAAAAAACCTGGCCAACAGTACAAAAACTACCTAATATAGTTGTCACCTTGTTCTATTTTTGACAAGTCAAAGTCACTAATACAACAAGAGTCTCTCAGGAGACTGCTATGCTATAAGCTGGGGCTGAACTTTGTGGACGAGATGGTCCGTTGTCTGTGTCACCCATGCCGTCCTTCAAGACGGACTCGTTGTACGAGTTCTCCTTCCCAGTCAGAGGAGTTCTGGTCATAACGAAGGAGTTTTGTCTCAATGGATGCCGTCCTCCTTTGCAGCACTCCCAGAACCTCTTTCCACACAGGTAAAGGATCTCACAAACAGAGAGGAAGATGCACACAAAGCTGGTCCCCACCATGAAGAAGGTGAAAATTTTCTTCTCTGTGGGCCTAAAGAATACATTGTCACAGATGAAACAGAATACATAGATTAAGATATACTGATTCCTTTAAAGAGATGAAGTCAGAGGTCGTTGAGATTTCAGGATCTCTAAAAATTTAGATCCTCAGAGGTATCCTTACCTGGCAATGTAGCAGTCCACCACATTAGGACATGGCTCTTCTCTGCATTTCACCAACGGTGGGAAGAACGTGGCCTCGTAGATGTAGAACAGCAGGAAAACAAACACAGCATCCACCGCTATCTTAAAGAGCAGGCTAAAGAAGTAGGTCCACCAAAGACCTCCTCTCTTCTTCCCTGTGTTGTCATACAGAGGGGCGCAGTTTTCTCCATACTTCAGCCGATGTTTGCGCTCGCGTTCTTTCCGGTAGGACACATGGAGCGTTACAAGAAGAGATGGACAAGTGACAAAGATCAACTGAAGAGCCCAGAGTCGGGTGTAAGAGATTGGGAAGTAGTGGTCGTAACAGACATTGTGACAACCAGGTTGCTGGGTGTTGCAATCAAAGTCCTTCTGCTCGTCACCCCAGACCTTCTCACAGGCCACCAGGAAGACCAAAAGTCTGAAGATGAAAACGACGGCGAGCCAGATGCGACCAAACGCTGTGGAGTACTTGTTCACCCCGCTTAGGAGGCCCTCAAGGAAGGCCCAGTTCATGTTGTTATTTCAGATGTTAGGCTTGACCACCTTGAAGTACAAAAAAAGCCCCAGATAGAGCCAAAATGTGGCAGGCACTCCGCTGAGCGCTCAGATACAGATGGCTTACACACAAACTGAACTAGGCAGGCACAAAGGCTCTGTAATATAGTACTTATTGCTACTGCCTTCTTGGCACCAGTTGAAGGGGAGGGAAGTATATTGAACAAAGCAAACACAGGCTCATTCTTTAGCTACAGTCACTAGAGGAACTGGTGATAGCAAACATTTTTATTAACAGGGAGGAGAGGGATAGAGAGAGGCAGAGAGATTTCTGCATACTGATTCACACGAGCCCAGTGCTGTTTAAGACATTTAGTTTAACACATTCAGGAAATATGCTTTATTATTTAAAGTAGGATAAAGAGGTCGATATTATTCTCATATCTGTCAAATACGAAACTACAGCCTGCAAACACAGCTTAGTGAACAGAGACTGGGAGCAGAGGGAAACTCTGACCAAAGGTAAAAATGAAATAAAGCTCTTTCTTTTTTATTTGTTTGTTAAATGAAGATGTTAATTAGCACAATACAGTCAAAAATAGCTACCCATAAAATAGCCAATATCTACAACAAAGTTGTTGACCTAACAACAGCACATACTTTATACATCTTAAATATGTTAACTGTTCATTTCCAGCGAGTTTAAAAAGGTTCTATACCTCTGTAACTTTAGCCTTGATTTTTTTCTACCCTCAAATTATCTCATTATGAAGTTTTTTTCATTTATTATTCAGCACTGATGAGGTTATCTTTGGCCTGACTCCTCATCTGAGAGAAAAATACAACCACAGAATCAAGATTTTCTTCGGTTTGGGGCCATGCTGTAAATAGTTTAGAGACTGTCTGTGGCTGTCTTTGTGAAGCTGGACAATCAATTAAGCATATTAGATTACTCACAAGCTGATATTCATTCTCTCCTGCAAGCAGGCTGTCTGCAAGGTACAATAATGTGAGGATGCAACTGAGGCACCCATGTCTGCTGCCTCAGAAAGTGGAGGGCCCAAGGGAACCATCTGGGCCTTGCGAGACAAATATAAGAAATGCTGACAAGCTTCGGGGACCAAGAAATCATCTCACATGGTACTTCTGTGACACTGTAGCACTTTTACATCACAAAACTGCAAAAACATGAACAAGTGAGCTGTGTAGGGTGAACCCACCTGCTGAAAGGCACTAAAGGTCATCTCACTGTAGACTTTAGAGGCTTGGAGTGTCCCACCAAAATCCATTAATTTTACCCTGAAAAGAAAGACTGCTCTTCTTTGTTGATCAGTCATGTTACTATCTTGCACGATACCACAGCTAAGGAGCTTGTCACTAAGCAAATGCTAACATGTTAAGGATGTTGCGTTTTAAATTTGTTACAGGCTTAGAACACAAGCAATCTGCATTATATTTTTGGTTGGTTTTATGGTTTTCATACTCATTCATTAACTGCCACAGTGCTGAATCATAACTGCTTGATGGATGTTTGAAAAGCTTTGGAAACCCTTTCCTTCCAAATCTTATCAGCACCAGGGGGTTTCTGTAACCTTTTGTAGCCAACAACCCAACACTTGCATCAACTTTACACAACTTTTTTACAACACCATAAATGTCATCCAGAGAAAAACATATCCCTATATTGAGACAATGATCATATTTGGCACCTCACCATAAAGATCAGCTCTACACTCTGCCTGTGAGGGTGGCTGACAACGCATCATACTAACCAGATTGTATTTAGCATAAACACTAGCTGTGCAGAACATAAGGGTCTGCACAGGTGTAAACTAGTGAACTACATGAGCAAGTGCACAAATTCTAACTAAGGAGAATTAATGATAAGAACTACTGCTTTTAGAAAGTTACATTCATTTAACTTAATCAGTTAAAATGCAGCCTATCTGAATTAGTAAACAGAAAGTCGATGATATGGAGAAGGTACTGTTTTGAACTACTATAAAAAGACTGTCCTGCATTTAAAGTGTTGAGCACAGTCATGTTGACGTCAGGAAAATTAACCTGAAGTATTTAAAATAAAAGTATTCTGAATTCAGAAAATCCCCCCCTGTTGTTATAGCCTACTACTTGCATCAATAGATTAAAAAACTGCTGGCAATTTGTTTCATTGTTTATATTGCTTTTTCAGTGGACTAAATGGGAGAGGTGGAAAGTAACTGCAAAATGTGACAGTGCTCAGTTGAGGTAGACAGATGTAGTAATAGACCTATATTTTTCTTTACCTATCCAAAATAAAACAATTTGACAGTTGAAAGTAAAGTAGCCTGCTGTCGATGCTTCATGAAACTGACATATGTAAAAGCAGAGATTGTATTTTATTTGGCCAAATCAAAGCCTTTACATTCATTTTGGCACACTAGTGTTTAAATTCAGCTGTGGTAATTTTGTAGGGTATATAACCGGAAATCATAATTATAGTTCTTGCTAGCTTGACAGTGGTATCGGGTGACGGGGTCATAAATGGATACAGACTCCCCATATTTGCATACACTATTTCCCCACTGCATAGCTGAAAGACAATATGACCCTGGACTGTCAACTCTCTGCTCGTTAATTGACCGTCAGCTCCGGACCGAAGAGTTACTTTCTTTAGTGGGGTTGGGTCGACCGCCACTTTCTCCACAGTTTTCTCTCTCCGTCCAGCCGGCTGCCGCTATCTCCCCACAGCAACGGGAGGTAAGAGAAAGGCGCCCCGCAGTGGGACAATCCGGTGCTAGCTTTAGCTATCAGCTAACTTAGCTAGCTAGCGAGCTAACTCGTTAGCAACTGGCTGAGTCCCACCTCCTCGAAGTAACACACCAAAATACTTGTTTGTCGCCACTAAAGCAGTAAGGTTTCTTACATAACAGCCCATCTGTTAATACTGTTTAACGTTGGTATAGCTGGTAAGTTCTTAGCCAAAACAATACAAAGTGTAACGTTATTGTTTAGTTGGCCAGACTCAATAGTATCGTTTCCTTTGCCTATCAAAATAAAAGCGCAATTTGTGTACATTTAAATAACTTCTCAGTAGCAGGAGGTAACAGAGTTGCGGTTATCGAATTTAACCGACGTTAATAGCGTCTCGTGAAATTGTGGTGATGTATATGTCAAAACTTTTTACTTATAGCATGTAGTAAAAGTGGCAAGGGTTGCTTGAGAGCTAAAGTAATGTGTCAGTTAACTTGTATCTAGGAATAAGTAGAGCAGTTTTACTTAAGCTATACTTTGTAGTCTATTTAATCTAGTTTACTTTTATAATTTAGATTAGTTTAGATGCTGTGTGGTGGCTCTACCTTATATATATATATATGTGTATATATATATATGTATATATATATATATATGTATGTATGTATGTATGTATGTATGTATATGTATGTATGTATGTATGTGAATATTTCTGCCTGGGACTTAAATTAATAGCAGGTTTCAACGCAACGGCGAATGTTTAGCATTATAATCGCCTGTAAAGATATAGTCACTCTTATTATTAATTATTTTAGTAGTAGTAGTAGGAGGATTAGTCTTAGTGGTACTATTAGTATTATTATCGGAGAAGCCATACAACTTTCCAAAAGAAAAGTTTTGTAGGAAAGTGCTTCTGTTTTGAAACTTTTTTTGCTTCACTTCCGGTCTCCTTTCGGTTGGTACTGTGTAACTTAACTCATCAATGTAGCAGGCAGCTATCGATGGGAGGCTGGTGCTCATGGGAACCAACCAGAGTTGACGGTGTTAGCTTAGCCAACATATCCCGCTAGCGAGTCATCTGCCGTTGCAGGTTTGCCAGCATGCTAATAGGAGCAGCTTAACCGCAACACACTGCAGCAAGTCTCCTGTCTGTCCGACTGTGTAGAGGTCCAGCCGAGCTGAACTCCGCTGAGCCATGCGACAGTGGTGTGTCCCCGCTGCGACCCCTCGCACTGAACCACTCCCGGGGCGCCTGTCTGTGTCGCCCCCTCCACCAGGTAAGAACAAAACCACGGACCATTTAGTTTTTAAGCCGAAGCCAGTTTTCTGCTCAGTTGTGAATGTTTTAGTTTTTGCACAGCGGAACCCAGAATACCAGTCTGTACTGTAAACACAAAATTTGAAACCGATTTGCTTATTTGAAAAGCTGACAAGTTAACTTTGTCCTGCTTATCAAAAAAGTACATAATGTGACAGGACTGGACTCGAGGCATCTTTGAAAACATCGAGTCTCTCCGGTAAATTCGGCATAGTTCCCTTTTAACAGACCAACTTTTTAAATGAAGTTGGCTCTGCTTGTTTGCAGCTCATCACTGTGAATGTAATACAGCCATTAATGTGTAAAATCAAACTGATGCCAAGTTGTATTTTACTTAGTGTCTACCTTTTCAGGTCAACAAGGTCATGTTAAATTTCTAGAAACAAGTTTATGTGATCGTCACACTGTTTCTATAGTGATAAGTAGTGGAGCTAGCTTCTGACAGCCCCACACAGAACAGGCAGGTACAGAAAGTGCAAAAATGGATCGGTGGGTGTGATTAGGCTGGGTGGACCTGATGTTAGGTTATGTATGCCAGGGTGATCTTACATTAATTCCACCCTGGACAAATGGAGCAAGGTTAGCCCCAAGTGTCTGTGCCAAGTGTTTGAAAGGGTGCCAAAATTTTGAATGACCCAAGGGTTCTTCAGAGGAGAATGCAGTCTATTTTTTTTTCTCCAAACCATTTTGCTTACTCAAAGTTATTTTGCATTAGCATAACTAATGGGATTTTGCATTAAAAGTGTTGTATTCAAGATAATAACCCCCATCAAAGAAAGTATAGTGTTTGAATTCAGCTTTCATGTCTTTTTGGGTTTGGGTGTTTCATCTATTAATAATCCTTTCATCCTTTATCAGTTTGTCTGGAGGTTCTGAAAAAGTTTGCGACATGTTATCTAAATTTAAGGTCTAATGAAGGTGTTGAGTAGAGATAAATATAGCAGTGTATGTCTTGGTAACACTTTGTGAAGTGTTGGGGTGCTGTTCATCTGGTGAGAAATCTTTTTTTGGGATAACAGGGCCACAGTTCGTCTGTTGCTGTTCCTTCACAATGTCTATCTTGACTTGAATTTCAACATGCAGATGCCAGGATGGAGTGCTGTGAGGTGGAGCCGCGCTACACCATCGAACAGATCGACCTCCTGCAGCGCCTGCGTCTGTCCGGCATGACCAAACCTCAGATCATCCACGCTTTGGAGTCCCTGGAGAGGCTCGACCCAGACCACCGCCCGCCGCATTGTGACTCCCAGCCAGCCCCGTCCAACAACACCCCCACCACGGCCGCTCCAGCCCCATCCTCTTCATCCTCCTCCTCCTCCTCGCTCTCTCTAGCCTCTGCTACCACGCAGACCTCCGGCCTGGATGGCGCCGCTCTGTCCCCCAGCAATAGCTACGAGGCTTCGCCGCCGCCCCTGTACCCCCCCAGTGTGGCAGTTCAGCGCTCGTTCAGCTACGACATGATGGGAGAGGAGGAGTGGGACCTGGAGGAGAAGGTGGAGGAGTACATGAGGTGAGCTGGGAGGAAGGAGGATATTGGAGCTTAGTGTTATCAGAGAGTCGGGCGATGACGAGTTGAAAAGCAAGACCAAAAGAATGGTTGAGACAAAGAGAGACTATTATAACATCAGATAATGACAGCTCCTGTCCCCAGAGGCGCAGGCTTATTCTCCAGAATTTTAGTGGAGTTAATTCAGGTCAGGTGTTTGGGGATGGCTGAAAAAAGAGAAGCACCAGTGAATAAGGTTAGTCAGAGCAAAGGCTGGGGTTTTTTAACCACCGTGTGATGGTTGTAATGCCACGATGGGTTTTTGTTGCTTTTTGCAGGAGAGACAGCAACTTGGTGAAAGAAGAGATCAAAACTTTCCTCAACAACCGCAGGATCTCTCAGGCAATCGTGGGCCAAGTGACAGGTACTCTGCTGCTGTTTTCACCAAGTTATCACAGCTACAAGGATACAAGACAGATGGATGAGTTTGGCTCTCGGTGTCACAATTTGATTTAAACAATTCATTGAAATTCTTCA
>JAQFJA010000008.1:19710284-19726288 GCA_029874485.1 Naso brachycentron | reverse complement strand
TACCTACTTTCAAGAAGTAATAAATATGGAAACAAATATGATCCTGAAATGATTAGTGCCCTTATTTTATTAGTCAATTAGCAAAAAATAAATCTACGAGAATTTCAATAACTGATTCATCATGTAAGTTGTTAACAAAAAGCAAAGTTCTTTGCTTGGTTTCCAGAGTGCAATCTTTTGAAACCACAACCTTCTTTCCAGTGTAAGCACCAGATGTGCCAGATCGGCTCGGGGTCCTGCGCACACAGAGGACATAACACATTATCCTGCAAAAGATCTTCCAAGAATAACATATTTTAACGCAAACCATGATTTTTCTCTAACCCTAACTACGTGTTTATATCCATAAAATGAGCAGATTTTAAACACATTGTTGTCACATAATTATTAACACAATAAGGTTGCACCAACTGCACAATGAAGAAACAACCTGTCCGATTATCGCGAGAGTTTCACAAGCCAAGGATTACTGTCACACACACTTGTATAATTTACACTGGAGAGTGTGTGCTGTGCTCGCCACACAGACTAACATTACCAAATGTGATTCTGTTATTGTGTCGACAAAAATATGGACATTAAGGTTAAAAAGTGCTTCATATAATAAAGTTCAAGAAAGCGTTGGTTGATTATAATGACAATGATTGTGTTAATATGCTAAAGTGCTAATTACAAATATAATTAGCGCTTTAGCATATTCTTGGTATTCTCCACACCTACTAGGCCTACGAAGTAGTAGTAGTAGTAGTTGGTAAATAGTGCTAGCATGCTAACACAAACTTTGTAATTTTGTGTTAACATGCTATCACTATTAACAGATGAAACAGTCATTTTTAAAGTTTATTTTAAGTTTGTCTCATAGTCAGTGGACTGCTGCGCATGTGCAGAACTGACTGGTTGCTGAAACCAACAACCAATCATAATGAGAGACCGCCGTACAGCCAATCATAATGCGCTACATCTTCTGTATGTGCCTGTATGACTCCGAGCCGGACCCTGAGCCGGACCCCAAGCTGGATCCTGAGCTGATCTGGCAGGCCGAGCACATCTGGTACCTACACCAGCTGTGTAAACTGGCAAGCGGAGTGCCTGTAAACACGGTGACAATGCTAATGCTAATGCTAGCACAAGTCAATGAATTCTGCTCTAGCCACTACCAAACTCTGATTAAATACTCCACAGCACACCGAAAGCAGGTCAATATAACGACAGTCTATTGAGGCGAATTCAAGTGCTTGTGCTATGATTTCAGAAGTCAATCTACGGCAGAATTTCTGTAATTGTTGCTTAGCGCTTAGCAGTAACAGGAAGAAAACAACTGTGGCAGCTCCGTCAGTATGTCGTTACAAACTTACACTGCTGGCTACTGATCTAACATGCATGCTACAGCACTTGTGGTTGTTCGTGTAAACGCAGACATACTTTGAAGACACAAAGCAAAGACCTTTCTCTTTTTAGTAGGGCTGCTACCGTGTAAACGTGGCCTCTGAGACCACCCAACCAGACCAGCCAGACCAGCCGAACAGCCCGAGGAGGAGTGCCAGGATAAGAGCCGTTAGCCTTTGTTGACCTTAAGGCAGCTCCTAGCTAATGCTGAAGGATAAAACGGACAAAGTGGGACTCGAGCTGCCAAATCAACCAGAAATCAGAGATGGTTGTGTTTACAATCTTCACAGAGACCTGTCTCCACCTCAACATCCAAGATTAAGTTGTTGCCTTTGCCAGGTGGTTCCAAGTACAGGACTCCAGGAGAGCTCAAGTTCAGTTAAATCTGATGGATGATGTTTCTCAGATATCAGATTTTTATTGTGAAGATTAAAATGATATTATGATACCTATCTTGTTGCTACATATTCAAAAAAAACTGGGTTACACTTTATTTGGATAGTTGGCCTGTAGATAGTTTACACAGTGTTTGTAACATTTCACCAACATTTCTGTTGACATTCAATAATGTAAATATTTCACCTAACCTGAACTGTACACTGACTACGCAAGTAAAGTGTAACCAAAAACTGCCCTCCAATATTACTGAGCGTATATCCGTAGATGTATATAAATAACATGCTGATGTTCTGTTTCTGTTTTGTAAAATTGACTCATTGGTTGTTGTGATTTCTCGCAGCGTGTTGTCGTTTAGATTTGTATGAGTATACAACCAGTGCGACTGTCAGTGAAAAATAGACCCAGCAATAATATCAAAATGTTATTTCAACTGTATCATCAGGCTCTATAGCTCAGTGGTTAGAGCACTGGTCTTGTAAACCAGGGGTCGTGAGTTCAATCCTCACTAGAGCCTTGTCACCCGCTCACGTAGCAGGTCAATATACTTATTTCCACACATGAATACAAGAAACATTGTGCATGGTGGACTGGAATCATCATCATGGTCATCGTGTTGCCTTTTCTGCTGAGCAGTACAGCACCACTGTCAACGCTGTGCCAAATTGGTCACCCTCTCATTAGGGTACCAAGTGGTCCTATAAAGGGTCCCAAGAGGGTGGAGCTATACACGTGTGTGTGACCGAATGCAGGCAAAAAGCTGTTGTTGTAGAGCTGTATATGTTACTTGAGTAAGTTTTCTATATTTTTCAGGCAAGAACTTTCCAATGTAGATTTAAAATATGTAGTCAGTTTATCCAAATAACACTTGTTTGTATATCTGGCACAAAGTTTTCCGACTTGCAAGAGCCGCAGCTGGCAGGTGAGACCTGCTCGTCTGCTCGCTCCAGCAGCCCGACTCCTCACGCTGTCACCCCGGAGAGAAAATTAACAGATGAACCGATGATCTGTGCAGAGATTAATCACAGGCTGTAATCTTTCTGTAGCGTTTTAAGACATGAAACAAAAATGAAGGGACACTTTGCTGCCTTTTCATGTTGATTTCTTGCCACAAGTTTAATGTTTATGGTGAAAAAAAGAAAGATTTCATTCACTTTGCCACTAAAATGCTTCTATTAAAAGGAATGTTTTCTCGCATGTTGTTCAATACATGAGTTACGCCATGGATTAATCAGTCCACCTTAAATGTTGAAGAGGATTTAAGAGGATTTATTTGTCTCACATACATACCGTACATGTACAGTAATGAAATGTCTGAACATCAATTGTAATGCATTTGCTTTTGCCTTTCTTTCATGATGACATTCGCATTAGTGATAATTAGATCTTCAAACGCTTCAAAAGCCAGATCTAGCGGTGCCATTCCGAAGATTGCTCACCAAAATCATACCAAACCGAACTGTACAGTGGAAACCAGGCTTTAGTAAACATGAAAGGTATTATACTGCTACCTGTGCTCACAGATCAGACCTAGCAAACGGAAAATTTTATAACTTTGGAAAGAGACAAACTTGTGAAGCTAAGTAAAGCTTTTTTAAGTTTTGCAAAGATTTAAGTGAGAGTAGTTTGACTATTTTCATTCTTCCTTGAGAGAAGGCTTTAATATTCTTTTAAGTTCCCAGGGAGACTGAGGGAGACAGTGAAAAACCAGCAGAGGGGGCTTAATTACTGTGGTTCAGAACTGTAGTTGCATGTTCACACACACACACACACACACACACATACATACACACAGAGCCAAAAACTTGAATGTGAATCAGTGCATGTTCAAGTGCACAAACCTGAATTCAGGCAGGAACACAAATCCACACAAAAAAGCAAAAAGACACAAACACCCACACAGACACAGGGAGAAGCTGCTGTGGACAAGAGCCCTGCTCTCTCTCTCACACACACACACACACACACACACACAAGCACACAGAGGTGTGTTTTGACCGCGTCACGCTTGGAGACAAACGTGGCTCTTCTATCATTCATTCCTTCAGAAGTGTTTTTCATCCTCTCTCTCCCCGTGGAAAACAGAATTCATGACCTGTCACCTTTTTCTGCTGACTGCACAGACCGTCCGCTGCCTTGGTAAATGATTTCCCAGCTATTTTAGTTGCCTCACAAAACACTTGATGACACAAGTGGCATGAAAAGTATGCAATTCAATTTATCACTGGTTGTTACTTTGCGGCATAACAGTTACAGTTATATTTCGATTATGGGTATTTTCTCTCGAGTTGGCTGTCAGTCGATCAGTTTTCAAAAGCAGAGAAAAAGTGTTTGTTTCTTCCTTTAAGAGATCTATGAAAAGTCCCTCCTTGCCTGGTTAAATTTCATCTCATTGCAGGCTCACCTTTTTGCGAGGTGTCCTTTTGTGTGGCCAGAGAGTAGAGGTGAGAAACGAAGTGAGGAGAAGGTGTTACACAGTCAAAGATAAAGGGAGGAAGGGAAAGGTTACCTTCAGACTGGCAACGGAGTGGCTGATTTGTGTGAATGTGAGAGAAAATTCCATCTATCGCTGTGCTCAGATTTTTCTCTTCAGCATGTGTGTGTACTGTGTTGCTGTGTGCATCTGTGTGTATGTTTTTAAATAAGGCCTCAGCAACAGCCAGATAGGCTGTTTGCCCTTGAAAGGATGACACAAGAGTAGATGAGTGGGAACCCTTTTACCATGTCCTATTTTGCGGGACAAATAAAAGGAAAACACACACACACGCACGCACGCACACACAATGACGCCGTGTCCTGAATCTGTCAGGGCCTCAGTCCCTCTTCCTCCACTCAGATAAGAATTTCCACAAAGGACTTGTCGCAATCTCTCCACACCTTTTTCTTTTCTTTTTTTTCTTTTTTTAACCATCCCGACTTATTCTTCCCATAATTCAGAGCAACTCTCAGCAGCAGCTAACATCTTCTCTCATGAACATGAGCAGGTTCAAATAAAATGAGCGAAACTCTTCAGAGGCTTCTCCTCTGAGCCAGGTGTGTTTTCTCTCTCTCTCTCTCTCTTTGGCCCCATAACTTTTTTTCTCTACTTTCCTCTTTCAGCAAATCATTCCCCTCAGTACGGTTGTAGACTTAAAAAAAATAAAATAAAATAAAAGCCTTTCATGTTGAAAGTAATCCAACCTACTGTTACTGGAGTACGTAACCATCAGTTATAAATGTTCAAATAAGACACAAATGACAGCTACACATAGATTTTTAACCGTATCCATTACATCTGGGGATGGGTTTTGCTGAGTGTGCGTGCTCCATACAAACAATTTCCTGCCTCATGCCACACAGTATCACACATTCAGAGCGGGAGATGTTTGATGCAACCACAGTTTTCTACCTCTGGCTGCTGGAAAAAGTGAGTGCAGAATGTTTCCTGCTTCTGGGAACTTTGGTTAAAAATTTCTTGAGACTCTAGAGAGTTTTTTAGAAATATTTTTCAAATATTTTTCCCTGTCTGCAGACTCAGACTCAAGAGACTGATCTTATCAGAAAAAAAGCAGCATTGGTCAATTGTTTCTAATGTTCACACAGAGGGTGATTTTGTGAAATTGCTTTCTGTGTGAACACAACACATTAATATTACTTACAAAATTAATGCAAAGACACAATTTCAGGCGGAGTGACACAAATGTTGTGATACACATAATGCAAATTACGTGATGTGTCATCCATCACACACATCACTTTGTCTTTGTCTTTCACTTTGTGAACTTTTCAGGCAAATTTGCGTGACATTTTCAGTGCCAGGCACTGCTGTGATTCTCCCATCATCACTGATGTCCCAACATCCTGACAGCACAAACGTCCCGACGTGTGGATGTTAAATCAGACATGGGGGTCAAAACAACTAGAGCTGTGGAAACAATGTTTCTGAAACATGGAGCTGTATCCGACGACTTTATACACCTCCTGATTACGTTACAAAGATAGACATAGTCTAAGTTTTCTAACGTTTCTTTGACCTCCAAAACTGATACAGTGCAGCAATGATGACTAAGCTGTACTTAATGACAGGAAGGAACGTCAAGCCCCCCTTCTTCCTGATGTTAGGAACGTCCCAAATTTGACTGTGAGTGGATACGTGTGCTGTGCGACACGACTTTATAAACCTTCGGATGATGCTATGAACCCAGATACGACGTTGTTAGGTTTTCCAACGTGTCTAGGACCTTCACAACTGATACAGTGCAGCAGTAATGGTTATATCAGCCATAGTTAATGACAGAAAATTGCAAGTCCCCCACTCCTCTGATATAGGCCGGGTGTGTGTGCCTTCTTCCCTTCACTTGTGCGAATGACGCGATTGGACACAAATTATGATCCCATGGTAAAATGTAACGTGTTACTGTTGTTACTCTACGTAAATTGTGATCATCACTTTCCATCTGAACACAACTCAGTACTTGAACATACGCCACCACGTACACCAAAAGTGACCTTTTGTAGCCATGTGACTGATGACAGTTTGCATCATAACCTCTTCAAGGAAATTTATAGGCTAGTTAATCATAACTTCGGTTTTACATTTGCAGTTCTTACCATCATGTCTATCATAAAAGCAACTGTGGGGATCACAGTGAAATTAGCTAAAAATTGTCCAACAGGGAAAAGTGGAATTCTGGAAATAATCCTTAATTGCGACTGTGAGTGTAGTGTGCTTATGGATGTCAGAGAGATTTTTACTGTGTGGAGTTTGCAAAGCAATTTTTACATATTCCTGTTCTTACCCGCTAAAGTAAGTTAGGATATAATGTTCAGATGTTGACTGCTTGATTTCAATGAAATCAATCTATCATTACTGACATATTATCACCCTGTGAAGTTGATATGGCAAACTGGCAGCAAATGGTTGCTTATATACAAATTAAGCAGACACAGAGCAACATTAGCATTTATTTGGCGTCATGATTTAGATAACCTGACAGATGTACCACCACATATTTATGCTCCCTTAAGCTCTGATCTCCACCTCCAACTTGCCACCTGCAAGTGGAGCAATGCTAATGCTAACTGTTCTTCTTGTTGTTATTCTTATTTTCTCCTTCTTCTTGTTATTAATGAGCTGATAGACATATTCCATACACCTGAGGGAAACTGCTGAGGGGGTGATAATTCTGTTTAGGTTTGTTATTCCAAGCAAGATCCTTTGTGTTACAAGTGATCATTTGATGTATTATTAATCTGAAAAAAGGCAGTTTGGCTTATAGATGTATTCAAGCTTAACATTAACTGCTTAGAGGCAATGTGATTGAACTCAAAAAGGAAAAAAACACAAGTTCGTAAACAGACCCCAAATGGCTGATGGCGTGAATTGAGCTAAAGATGCATAAGCTGAAAATGTTTCAACTGGAATGAAAAATTTCATTGTTATGCTGTAGGACTGAAAAAAATGAAAATGACAAGTTGAATAAAAGCAGACAGCAACAACACAATTAAATACACAAATACATTTTTTATAAAATTTTATTTTATTGTTTATTTTTACAGGGACAGCACACAAGTACAAGTAATTGAGAGTTTGCTAGTAGCTAATTTGCATTGTTTGTCCCTGGGCAATAAGCAAAAAAGGAAAGAATAACTAACAAATACATTTCATAAGCAACACAAGACATAAAAGTCAGTCAGTCTGAGATAAACAGAGTCACTGTCTTACAATAA
Source organism: Naso brachycentron (assembly GCA_029874485.1). Lineage (NCBI taxonomy): Eukaryota > Metazoa > Chordata > Actinopteri > Acanthuriformes > Acanthuridae > Naso > Naso brachycentron. Next base: position 19,718,797 of record JAQFJA010000008.1, on the reverse strand, counting down.
ATACAAGGCAATCACGGATGGTGATGCTGATTTATAGCCAAAACGTGGATGGTTTTAAACACTGCAATGCTTCCTCAGTCTCTGTATAATGTTTGTAGAAATGGAATTTGACTCCCCCACCACCTTAAAGCAACATTATGTATCTTTGACCACAGCCCGTGGTTGATGCGCAATAGTATGTTGCACAAAACAGCAATTTAAATAAAACCGGGTCATATTTTACAGAGAAAATGTGGTTTTCCCTCTGATGTCCTCTGATGCCCCACGACTGCTTTGTCTGTCTGCAGCCTTTTATTTTAGTAAAGCAACGACCTGCTACTGCAGCTGCAGCTTCATTCTGCAGGCAGCCTACATGCTGCTTTCAGGAACGGAGTGGGTTGTTGCTGGGCACAGAAAAGGAAGGGCTGCAGACAGAAGGAGCAGACAGAGGACATTTTCTCTGTGAAATGTGACCTGATTTCACTAAAATTGTTGTTTTGTGCAACGTATTAAAGTGCATCATTTAGTTCATTTTTCGAAGTCATGGGTTGTGGTCAAAGTTACATAGTGTTGCATTTTGAATAAGAAAAGGTTTTGACCAAGGACTGTCTCTCTGAACAGTTAAATTCAGTTGGGGCCCGCTCATTGTTCCGACAGCTCACTGTTCCACCCACATGTGTGAGATGCACCAACGGGCTGGTGTTCTGACTATTTCTGCTACCTTTTGAAATATGCTAATCTGCAGTTCTGCGCACGCACAGCGGAAACTGGATAACTTTAGGCAAGGGGTCCAAATGGTTAAGGTTAGGGCAAAATTATTGGGTGGGCCATATAAATCCAACACAGAGGTTAAGTTTAGGCAAGCAGTCACTGATGGTTATGATTAGGCATGTGAAATATATTTAATCATACCTACGAAATTTGTTAAAGTTTCTTGGTTTGCACTATGGTAACATTTTTTGTCAAAGCAGCAGAAATCAACAGAACATCTCTCTGTTTGTGTTTATCTTGAAAGGCATGGAGGAGGCAATGAGCAATTGGACGTCAGTAATATCGGTGCATCTCACAGCATGTGGACGGAACAGTGAGCCGTCGGAACAACGGGCCACTGGAACAGAGATTCAATCAACCTTGGTGGATGCTCTAGTCCGAACAGCGAACTTCCGTGTCGTGCATGCACAAGTAGTTGTAAGTAGTAGTAAGTAGTTGTCGCTCTGTCTCAAAAAATGGATGCAAGCAACCATTTGGTCGCAGTCTGAAGCACTATAATCACAAAAAAAACATTTGGCGACTTTCTGGGTCGCTAAGGTTGTTATCCATCTGGTCAGAACATTCCTTTCACTTATTATTATGTAGTTCTCAACAACCAGGAGTTTTTGGTTGCCTGGTTAGCCAAACCCAAGTGTATGACTTCTACATTATCGAACTGAACCACTCTAGCTAGTCGCTGAATGGTCTGTCCAAAAATTTGTCTCTGCAATTCTAAAAATCGCACTGTGTGTCGGGGGTCAAAAGGAGGGGTGCAAGATTCTGGATAAGTTTAAAACTTTAGAAATGCATCTGAGTGACACACTAAGTTTTTAAAATGAAGGAAATTATATATAGAATTATATTTTTTTTAGGATCTTACAGTAATGATTCCTTGGCTATTTTTCTAATACTTGTAGGACTTAAGAAGCAAAAATACTACTTTGAAAGACTTAAGGTTCCTCTAACCAAACACTTGCCACTGTAGGGAAAGATCAAAGACACTTTGTGTATAACGTACAGTGTAATTTCTGTAATGCTCATGTGGTTTATTTTTAAAGACCACGAAAAACAACTAGTTTTACCGTATCCTGTCGGAGGACTTGTTGGATCAAAATCTGACAGAAGCAATCCACCTAATCTCTGTATATCTCAACATTTAGACACTGTGTATTATGTTAGCATCCATAGATACTGGCTTACCATACTGCCTCATATGATTTCATGTTCCAGGCGCCCCACTGTTTCATAAGGGTTTAGGCTTACTGGCAGAGGACGCATGAGATGAAGCACCTGAGTGTGCTGAGCTTCAGAGCGTGCTACTCTGCCCTGTGATAGATAAGACTCCGTCTCCGCCAGCCTCCTTCACCATGCTCATCCCTCAGTGAAAAAGATTGAAAAGGGAGATTTCCTGGAAAATTTCAAAGCGGCAAACAGGATCAACAGCTTTGGCGGCTTTCTCACTTCTCAGCAACTTTCTCCTGCCTAATGTTTATGCTTTTTATGAGGGATCCTGCTGTGTGTGTGTGTGTGTGCGTGTGTTGAAGTAAGGGTGGTCTTAGGTTGGAATCTATTCTCCTGTGTATTGGAGTGTAAAAGATGCCAAAATGCTGTATTTCACTTCACTGATGATGTGCAGCAGCCACATGAAGCGGCAAGGTAAACCGTCCCTCACACACACACACACACACACACACACACACACACACACACTTGCACTGTAACTCTTGCCCTTTTACCATCACACACTTTGTGATATTCATATAAATATACCCACTCAGTACATTATTACTCTAAAAAAAAGGCCATTACTTTACACTGCGGCCTATGTCATTTTTATGGCTGCTGCTCGGTCGCATGAATGCAAATGAGTGTGAGCGTATGCAGGGACACAGCAGATGCACGAAAACCAACAACCTGGAGATAAAAGCTCGTAGCTGCCACAGCCAAAGCCTGCAGAGCTGGTTCTCCTCTCTGCCTCTAATTCTTCAGTCACATTATTGTTAGCTTGGTGAAGCTGAAATAAAACAACAGTTGAGCAGTTTTGTGTGAGTTGAATTGGCTTCCTCCATGTTGTATGTTTGCACCAGATGTTTTTCTGCAAGCAGCAAATTCCAAGTCATGGCCAGAAGCCGCAAGTGGATCGATCGGAAAAAGACGAGGAGGAAGGAAGAGGATTGAAATACACGGAGCTGCATTCTGGCTGTTGACAGAAGGCTGCAGCACTCAGTCAAACATCTAAAACATGTCTTCGACTTACTCCAAATCCAAATGAACTGATGGACAAAACTGGAGCAAGGACTAGAATGGGAAAGTGTTTTGGTTATGGGGCTCACAGACGCCCAACTGACATCAAAACCTCTGTGCATTGTTTGATGTTTTTCTAAGCAGTTCTGGGCAAATTCACTCTTTCTTGACTCTGACTAGTTTTGGGCAATATTAGTATTTTCAGCAGTTTGAAGGTCTTAATTTTCCAGCAGCCACTTTTAAGTCTGCAAAGTGAGAGCAGCACACTGTGCAATCCCCTGAGCTAAAATCCAGCTTTGAATTCCTCGCTGTGTCCGTCAGAATATAATTTAGGAAAATATTGACTCAACAGGACTCTGAAGCTCCAGTCATTCATTAAGTGATTTAGATCAAGGGGAACAGTGTATTTGAGGGAACAGTTACATATTCTGGCTCTTTCACTTCCTAACCAATAGTTAGATAAGATGATTTATCACCAGTTTCATGTCTGGACACTGAATATGAAGCTGTAGCCAGCCGCTGGTTAGCTTAGCTTAGGAGAGACATAGCTAAAAACAGCTAGCCTCACTCTACAAAAGTTACAAAAAACACCTACAACTACATCTTCCAGCTAATGAGCATGTTATGATTGTATCTTATATGTTTCTATACGGTTAACTGTTTCCCACTGTTTTTTTGTTTTGTTTTGTTTTTTGGCTAAGCTAACAGTCGCTGACAGTAGCTATACATTTAGTCTACAAATTAAGTATATTGGTTTCAGACGGTTAACATTGCAGTGGATAACTTCTGCAAATAAGCTAACAAGCTAACATTAGCTATAAATGAGACTTATCCGCTGCAACTGTTTGCACCAGCTCACGCTTTATTTCGTTTGCTGTCACTCTCTCTTTTAAGTCCAGTTTGAACTGAGGTGAAACGGTTGCAGGGAAAGCTGCAGCAGAGCAAACCGGTCGATCTCAGCTTGAGTGTGAGCCAACTGACGGTGTGGCTTGCAGACTCTCTGTTGCCGGCAGAGGCGAATCAGAACATGGTGAGCTTATCAGCTTGTACCAATGTCACTTGTTGCTAAGAAGCACAGCATAGACAGGTGAATTCAGACAGAGTACAGAGAGCATCACTGATTTTTCATTTTTTCGCAAAACCCTTGTCCAGGTGGCAAAGAAAATATCATGGTAAAAACAGGGCTTATTGGAGACCAATTTAGCAGCGACCCATATTACACTGTTTAATCAGGTTATACATCATAATTGGCAAAATTAGGCCAAAAAAAATTTGTCTAGTTTCGCTTAGACAGTGCACTGAACAATCATTTCTTGTATCATTGTCACATGGATTTTGACACTACCTTGCCCTTTTAGAGGATTAAATCCAGTCTCAAGTTTTTTCATTTTGATGGGAGGAGTGAACATGATCACAGATTATGACCAAGTCTTTCGCTCCACAGTCACCAAAGTACATGTTTGAAACTTTTGTCACAAGATCTGTATCTTGTGACACTAAACTGGCATTTATTCCGACAAACAAATCAGGAGAAAGTTGACTTTGTTCGAGATCGGTCTCTGTCTCAGCAACACGCTTTTGCTTTCGGACGAGGAGGCAATTGAGGTGACCCCACCCACTTGGGAGACAGGAAGTATGTAGCATTTTACACCCTTAGTGCAGTGTATTGTGGGGTATCTTCTGTTATGTAGAGTACCTTTGGTATCAATCTTCCTATTGAACTCTAAGCAAGAAAGTGCATATGAGTTTTTGAGTTGAAAATAAACATTTTGCTTTTTTGTTAGATAAAATTTTACTTTTCTCATTTGTGGTCCTGTACCTTAAGTAAATATTGGACAGTGATGAGAATATCATTGTTGACTTTGTGTTTCAGGATGTCAACAGGAGTAATTTTTACCTGTAGACTCTGAGTTATACTGACTGCTAATGAAGTTGTGTCTCTGTACAAACTGTTCATAGATATAAGTGCAGTGAGAAAATAAGTTAATATTCTTATTAAATTCGGTGTATGACACCAAAGCTGACATTTCTCATCCAGGAATGATTTTATACTTGTTTACATTTTAAACTCTTCCCATTTTTTTCTATTAAAAAAATGTGAGGAATGAAATGCAGGTTTAATCTTTTGTTTCCATCTGTCTACCAGTGTATATGGAGAGGTCGGGGAGGAGATTCATGAGGCAGTAAACGTGTGTAATTCTGGACTGTGACAGTAATTTAAACAGAATGTGTTTGGGAGCCAAAGTGCCATGTTCTTCTTTCAGATTGTGAGTCAAACGAAGAGTATCGGACAGCTACTTCTTCACTCCCATCTCATCTAAGAGTGAATGCAGCAACTATTAAAAAAACATGAGGCGCAATGGAAATATAAAGTGATGATCATCATTACTATAGCAAGGGCAAGGCAGACTGCCATCCACTGAAGGTTCATATGAGGTTGATAAAATCCGCATTGCTATGAACAACATAACCTTCAGAGAAAGGTATATTGTACATAAACAATGTAGGTGAAGGGATGAAATTGGGAAATGTAGCTCAGGAAAGCACTGATACCCAGAGACACGGCAGGCTTTCTGAATCTGTACATTGGCTATTCAAAAAAGTTCATCCTGGCCAGGCCAAATTTTAGCCTTTACACTGATATGAAAAATGTTTGTAACACTTTGACATTTTTGTTTGCTGATTTTTTTAAAAGAGCAATTCATCAATTCATCATTGAACTTTTCTAAATTTCACACTTACTATGGACAGTTTTTAATACACATTTCTCATTCACCTACATCACCCACGAAAACGTTTGAGACTGTTCCTGCCACATTCGAATGGAGAACTACACAGTAATGTGCATGTAGCAGGTGCAAGCAGCAACTTTCGGAGCAAGTTTTCAAAATTACATTGCTTGATCGTCATCAGCACCTGAGTTAAGTTTTTGTGAGCACTGCTACATGCGATTTCCTGACTCCCCAGCGTAAGCAAGGAGGATTTGCATCAACAAGCCTTGGATGAACCAAACTGCACTAAACATTTTAAGTTAATGTCATTTGACATATACCATTCATTGTCATTCAACATATCATTCTTTTGACTGTGCGTGCAGTATCAAGGAAGAGACAGGCAGAACTCAGAGCTAAGCTAATTAGCTTAGCTCAAATACTGGTAGTCAGTGGGAAGTGCTAACCTGCCTCCACCATCAGATAAACTTTCCAATAACTCTAAAGTCCTGTTTGCTTGGTGTGACTTGTTTATTTACTATGTTACATTATTTTTGAACTTAGATTAGCACTTTATGTAGTACTGTATGTTTTTCTTTTTCTTCTGCTGCCGCTGTTTACAGGCACACATGCACTCTGCGGATTGCTTCTGTGTTTTTAAGATTACATAAATTGCTATTCTAAGTCTAAGAAATAACATAACATGGTAAATATACAAATCACAACAAGCACATAGTTAGCGGAAAGTTTATCTAATGACATAAGGTGGAGGCAGGCTAGCACTTCCCATTGACTTACCAGTATTTGAGCTAAGCTAATTAGCAGTGGGCGAACTCTGCCCGTCTCTTCCTTGTTACTGCACGCACAGAAAAGCAAATAACAAAAAGAAAAAAAAGTTGGCGTATCCCTTTAATTCCAGCCACAATATGGATTTAATTTTTTTTTCAAAGGAGTATTGAAAGAAAAAGAAACTTGACTTTTGAAGCCACAAATGTTAAAATTTTGTATTGTGCCAGTGCTGCTGTGTACTAGAGGAGAAAGTCTGCAGCTGTTTGTTCTGCTTGTTATTTGGGCTGTGGGCTTCTCTTGTGTGCTGACCTCTTCTGACCTGTGACTGTATGTGCCGTGCACACTGAGCTGATGCTCTTCTTTTCTCTCTGGGCTTTTGGCTTCCTCCACTGCAGCTTGCTGCGAGAGGAAACCTCTGCTCTGGCATGCCCAAAGCACCTGATATATGCATGCTGAAATGTGGAGAAGATGTCACTTTTTTGCTTCGTGTGTGCATGTGTGGTGGACATACAGCTGTGTCAGGTGTTTTTATGAGGTTTGTCACTTTTTTCAGGGAATACAGACAGGTGCCTTCTTGATGTTAATGTCACTGATATGTGTGTGTGTGTGTGTGTGCTTATGCAGTCTTGTTCACTGTCGATCAGAAACCTCACTCTCTGACAGAGACATAATGAAAATTTAAGTATAAAGCCGTGATCACATCAAGTCTGTAGGAGGATTACGACCATTTCCTTATTTTCTACTTCATCCTGTCTCCCTCTCTGTGTCCGTGTTCCTCTTTTGAATTCTCGCATCCTGCTTGACCTTGTTTTATTCTAATTATTCTCATTACTGGGTGACTTTAGAGACTTTCCCTAGCAGGTATTGTGCCAACAGCAGAGCCTCGGCTGACCTTGGAGACAGTCGGACAATGATGGCTCATTTAAACACAATGGTGACGGTCCTTGCTTGGTGTGGGAGTATGGGAGGTTAGAGGGGGGCTGTGGGCTCGCTCTGGGAGCCAGTTTGTCTCCTACACAGGTAATTAATACGCTTATTAACTCCTCAACTCAAATCATAATCAAAAGCATGAGGAGAAAGTGGTGGGGGTGGAATATCTTAATGGAATTCAAAGGGGCTTGAACTTGCAGCGTTGAACCTGATGGTGGAGGGAAAAATGTTAGAGGTGACTGAATTCTTAAATTATGTGTGCTGTGACTCTGGCAAGTATGCATGGAGGTTTATTGGGTATGGCAAAGTGTTTGCAATCACCTCATCTTAACCTATCAGTGAGGACAAAGTAGATTTTATTGTTTGTATGAGAGTGAAGACAGAGCATAAAATTGACAGAAAAGCCATTTGGAGGGAATTTACACATCCTGAAAATTTAACTCAGTTGTCATTTCATTCTCCTCTGGTGGAGAGCAGGCCACCATATTGCAAAACATGCAGGTGTAAACAGGAAACAGCAGTAAATCTTTGCAAGTGAAAAGTAGAGTTACAGTTAGAGCAATTTAAGGAGTTACGGTATTGATTGAAGTTGAAGCAGTGGAGGGAGATGAGGGACCGCACCAGCAGTGGTATCTGTCAACATCAGCCACATAGGTCACATAAACCCCACCCATTTTTCCCAAAATGGCTTTATCTATGAGATATCGCGTTTGTTTACATTTTGTCCATTTTCAATAAAAGTTACAGAAAGTACCTGAAAATGTGTGACAGCCTTAGTTATACTGCATTCACATGGAATCATGTGACAGCAGGAGACACCTCGTGAACGGGGCGGGAAAAACAGTCCAACAGAATGGAAAGACGGCAAAACGAAAACAACCATGATGATGTGCTGCTACCACAATGTTGTATTGTTTACACAGAATAGAATAAAATACATTTACATTTATTTTGTGATATTTATGTAACTATTCTGGTTATGCATGAAGCTGTAAAATGTAGCTTTCTCTTAATTTTCTATTGCAAACTTAGAAAAAAAGTTAAATTCCCTCCAAAACATCACCTTTTGGAAGGCAGACAGCTTTGTGCTGATTACCTTCCATGTATCAG
>JAQFJA010000008.1:19628431-19650038 GCA_029874485.1 Naso brachycentron | reverse complement strand
GAGAGTGAGAGTGTGTGGGAGTGTGATAGAGTGAGAGAGAGAGAGAGAGAGAGAGAGAGAGAGAGAGAGGGAGCCTTGTGTTCATTGTGCAAAATCTAAGGAGAAAAAAGAAGTCACAAAGGGTTAAGAAGCACAAACAATAACATTTCAGGAGCAGATGTCCTTGAGGCAAAACCAAGGACAAGGCAATTGCTAATCTTGTATTCCCAGCATGATCAAATCACCAGGCAACAGATATAAATAAAAGGACAGGAAATGAGGAATTCACATTCAAGGGTGTCAGCGGCGAAATGAAGATTCATGGTGAAGAGCCCCGGTGAAGGCGGCAAAAATTAACTGCAAATAAAAGGGACAGACGGCCTCCAAAGTCCAGCGTATAAAGTAGGTTTGGTGGGGAAAAAACACACACACACACGTGCTAGATAGGGTCTAGTCAACGGTGGCTGGGGCTGAGGAGAATGGGCTGCACTTTGTCATGGAGACAGGTGCTTTTATTTGACACCCAATAGGCTGCGCCCTGACTGGATATTCTAAAAATATGAGTCTGCGCATGATCATCAGACTGTCTCGTTTTCCATTCATTTCACACCATCATTTGTTACCACAAACACACAGAAACCCCTTTGACTTTGCCTGTTGGTGTGGAATGTTAAAATGAAATAGAAAATGTGCTGGATGGAAATGCTGTAAACTGCAGTAAATGTTAATGCAGTTGCACATGCACAGGTCAGGCTGTAATGAAATTAAACTGACTCCTGAAAAATATTCAGGGAAATATATGTGCACCGCTGATGCTTGACAACTTTTCACTCTTTTCGGTATATGATTTTCACTTAACAGATTTCTAGCAGTGGATGCTGTACTGTTAATGCCTGCCTAATTCACAAATATATGTGTTTAAAAGATTAAAGGCATTAAATACATAATTCACCCTATGCTATGGAGACTCACAAGTTGTCTTTATGGACAGAATGACAGTGATGTCATTTTAGAACAAAAATCCTAATTTTATGTCACTGCACCATTACCTATTAAATACATATTCTTATACAGTTTTAGTAAAGAACAAATAAATTATTGTGCTTTTATACTTTTAAATCTGATAGCTCTACTTGTCCATTTTTTTCATCTTTGAGAAATATGTTGTGTAAATTACGTGATGTAAAGGATGCTTCCATTCTTAAATGTAAATATTTAGATAAACAACTTAACTTGGTCACATATTCAGTGAATACTCTGTAATTGTCCCCTAACAGGAAGTTATAATAACTAAACAGAAGGACATAATATTGTGACAAAACCAAAGCTGTTTATGTGCTGTCTTTGCAGCTGCATGAGACAGACACATAGAAGCAATCAGTCTGAGTTTTCCCACGATATGTTACAGCAGATAGATTCCGCAAGCGGTGAATGCTCGGCAGAATTTACAGTATGTGTGGTGAAGCTGACCTGTAAATTCGCATGACCACGACCTTGAATTAAACTGGGCTTCCAGCGCTGCTTAACATGGATTTCAGGCAAGTAACTAACATTTGAAAATGCACCACATCATTTGACTGGTGGATAGTTGACCCATCCAGTGCCATGAGGTACCTTCATTAAAAAGTAGGAAAATAGTGTCATCAATACCTGAAAGCAGCTAAAATATCAAATACACTTTAATTTGAATTCACCTCTTACTCAGCCATTATAAACACACTGATGGCAGTGAGTTGCCGGCCTCACAGTCTGGAGTGATTTGGAGTTTAGGGTGTTGCTCTAGGTATAGTAGGCAATTATTTGTGTTCCCACGTCAAAAGGATAGCAAAGGGTACCAAAAAAATGTACCTATTTTGGTCACCCTTTCGTTGGGGCACTAAGCAGTCCCAAAAGGGTCCCAGGTGGGTGGAGTTACACACACTGCGGTCTGCTGAAATTAGTGTTGTCGTAGAAGTGTTAATATATCACTACAGTAAGTTTTACTTATGTTTTAGGCGAGAATGTTACCATGTAGATTTCAATTATGTGGTCAATTTATTTAAATAACGCTTGTTGCTGCAGCTTGTGGGTGAGACATGTTGGTCATCTTGCTGCATCAGCACGGCTTCTGATGCTGTCACCCCGAGGAGAAAATTAACCAATAAGCCGATGATCTGTGCAGAGATTAAACGCTGGCTGCATTGTTTCCATAGCAATTTAAAACATGATACAAAAATAGAGGGAATGCTTTACTGTCTTTTCATGCTGCCATAAGTTTGACGTTAACTGGTGAAGAAAAAAAAATTAATTTACTATGCCACTCAAATGCATTACCATTCCAAAGAGCACCGTGCTGTATCAAACCAAACTGTACCGCTCAGTGGGAATGAGGCTTTTGACATGATAAGAGGAGGAGATGGTTATCGTACTACCGACCCAATATGTTTTTATGCCAGCTCGTCAAATACTTTGCGCGACAGAAGTGGCAATATTTGAAAATTCCCTGATACCGAGGCACTAGCTTTCAAAGCTAAGCCTTCCTACCACAAATCCTTTTTAAACACAAAGTTTACATTAGAAGACTGTGGTAGTTTGGCTAGCTTTTTGCACCAAAACTTGGTAGGACTTAGATTAAAAACCAGGACCAGGAAAAGATCTACACATTGTTATCTTTGGGAAAGGAACACACGTTTGTTAAGTTTACACGCCAAAACAACTTGGTTAAGTTTAGGAAAAGATTGCTGGTTTGACACTTCTGGTTCACTTTCAGTTTTGCAGTGGTCTCGAATACAGCCCGATTGATATGGGATTTTTGGGGATCATGCCGATACAGATATTAGGGGGTAAGAAAATACCTATGTCAGATACATTGGCCGATATTAATATTGGCTGATTGTGGTTATCAGTTACTTGTGACAAAGATATGTAATGGAGGAAAGATATCTTACATTTTGGTAAGGGTTGGATTAGGGGATTAGGGTTAGGGTTAACCCTAACAGTGAGCACTTCACATATTAGTTATTAAATAAAGGACTGCCCTCTGCTGTGCAAATTACATACTTACACCTTTTAAAATCACTAGTCCATGCATTTTTTCCAACCTTAAAATACTATTTTATAATCGTGCATATCAGAAAACATATATATGTGTCAATAGTGATATATCTGCAATAGGCCAATATCAGCCGGTAATATCGGCATACCAATATCTCGGCCGGCCCCTTGACTCAAACTTCGGTCCCCTGGATGACAGCTCGCTGCGTATTAAACAGAAAGTAAATGCTAGCTTCTGCATTTGTATAAAATGCCAAGAAGTGTGACAAAGCGTCAGTGTTTCACAAGCTGGGAATGAAACAGAGCTGGCAAACCCTGTGATCAGTGGATGACCCGCTCTATCTCCACCTTGAAAAAAATTTTACTATTTTATTTGTCAGAAGACAGACGTGGTATTTCTTCTCTAAAATGTCACAAAGATCAGTTAACTGAAACTTTTACATGCTCTTAGGGCAAATGTATACAGTGGTAATCTACCTGTTTCTGCTCCTCTCCCAGTCCATCCCACATGGAGGCTACTATCTTGGATACGTCTCCAAAGGTGGCGTTGGGATTTTGTCCTTTAATGGCTGCCTGGGTGTCTCTAAAGAACAAGGCATAGGCTGACACAGGCTTTGTAGGCTCATTGGGATCCTTCTTCTTCTTCTTTTTTTGGGGTTTGGGCTTGGGCTTCATCATCTCTGAAGACGGCCGCTTCTCACCCGTGATCTGGAAGACCATCAAAAACACACAAAAACAAAACAGCTTATTGACACTGCAGAAACAAGCTTCCAGATTCAGCTGGAGTGAATAACAGCATCTTTGATGAATGCTTAGAACATTGGGGCAAAATTGGGGTAAAGCATTTAAACTTCATTAAATCCATAACTACAACTCTTTGTTCAATACCCGTGTACTCAGTGCTTCAATATTGCAGCAATGTTTTCCTAACACTTTGAGACACACACACACACACACTGCCTGACAGCACCATTTTCTCTCTTTCCACACCTGGTCACCTTTCAGGATTGGTTCAACCAGGAGTCACAGTGTAGCATGTTAATGCTTTCTTAGAGACATACAGCCTCTTGGGGAAATCATGTGTGTGTGTGTGTGTGTGTGTGTGTGTGGTGGCCTGACTCATCTGACCTGAAGACTGTGTGGGTACCTTTTTTCGCAAACAACATAACACAGATATCGGCCAAATAAGAAATTAAGAAATATATCTTGCCTGAATAAAAATGAGAGGAAAAAGAAACAAATAGCTTTCAATATTGATTTCAGAATTCTGTTCATTATGCCGGTTTCCTGCCATTAGAGAGGAGGAAAGAAAGCAGGAGTGGAAACATTTAGAATGTCATTTCTGCTTTCCGTCTTGGTGGACTGATGATGGTGGGAGAGTATTAAAGCACCTTTACACTTCATTGCCTCATAAATCCTAATATATTTCATAAATGAACTGCCGCACGCTCCGCTCTCTTACTTAGCTCCCCGTGTTCATTTGGCTGTGTGACTGCAGACAGATTCATTTACCAATGCCCTGGAGCCAGTACTGCACCGCCACTGGGACCCATTTCAAATGCGATGGAGTCACCCTTACAGGATTACAAGCTTGCGTTCCTCTATTTCCATCACCTCAAATCAAGTGTTGCTTTAGCCGGCTTGCAGTGGCTCAGAGCCTGGGTGTGTGTGTGTGTGATGTGTGAGTATGTTTGTATATGAGAGTGCGTGGTAGTTTTTTATGAGTGGGTGGAAGATGGCATGCCTCCGGGACCAGTATGCCACCCTGTTTGATCACTGTAAATATGAGTTGCACCTCTTTTCGTACCGTGAACCCAATGATCATTAATTTTGCGCAAGAATTCTCGTCACCTCGGGGGGAATATGAGGGAGTACTGAATGAGGTGTGCGATTATTTTTTTGCTCTGACAACCCGGCTTTTACAGGGAAGTTGGTGAAAATTACATGTCACGTTGACTCTGCATGATTTGACATAGGATTCTCGTGCTTTGCCTGGTCTTCTAATTCTCTAGAATATTCAGGAAGGAAGCTAAATAAAGGCAACAATTAGTTTCCCACAATCTGTAAAACGGTTTGCCCTCGTTTTCAAGCCACAAAGCCACTGTTTGATACACCCACTCAAGGCTTGATCATCAAAATGGACTTGGAGTTGGGAGGCAGCGGAGGCCAATCAGTGTTAATCCGTTCCTTTTCTTCCTCTAATATAAAGGCATGTTTTCTTTTATCCAGGGGGGTTTGATGGCAAAGAGACATTTGTGTTTTCGGCCTTGCTTTGTGAGTCATCACGATGAATGATAAGGACTTGGCAACGCAGGCACAGGCATAACACGCTAGATTTGCCATGGAAATGTGCCGTGGCAAACACTCAAAGAGACATCAAGGTCTTTTGCATCGAAGTGGAGGCAGAGGTAGATGGAGAGAGAGAGAAGTGGAGGTAGTGAGGAAGGTTTGGAGTAAATGTGTCGTGCTGCTTTTTGGAATAAATGTGCCTGTGAAGGTTTGCATGTGTGAGTGTTTTTTGTATTTATGTACTCACACAAATGGACACTTTAATTTCTTACCAAAGCGACTATGACTTAATTAAATGCGTTTATTTTAGCGATTTTACTTTTTAGAGTGTTTTTTAAAGAGGTTTAGACCCTGTTTTGGACATGTTTGAGGAAAGAGCATCTAAGCATTAGTGCTCTGGCGTTGTTGGGAGACATACAGTCATTTGCAATGGCTCTGTATGGACTGAGAAAGCTATGTATTGTATAGCTTAACTACAAACACTGCTGTATGTATTTTTCACTTTTCAATACACTGAAAAAGTGTTGGTTATGTAGCTTATTTTCGGAGGTCCATCCCATTGTAGCATTCAAACTTAAAGGACCATAGCAGTCTATTTTTGACTTCTCATCAGTAGCAGAAATAGCCCCTATCCTCTGAAAATATTGTTCTCATAATTCAACCATGTGCATACTTGGTAGATTTCAGAATGACTTTTTAAACCCCATTCACTGTCATTCATGATGAAACAATGTGAAGTAACACTAAAGGACAACTGAAGGGTTTTTTTAATGAAAAATCACAAAGAGAGATAGAGAGAGAGGGGAGCCAGAAGCAGTGGAGACAAAAGTTATTACGCCTGGGAAAATAGTTTCTTATGTGCTGCCTTCATAGCTTAAATATTAGCATGAAGAAAGATTATGACACAGATGTTCTTTTTAGCTGACATTATCACATATTTTCAGGTACTTTCTGTAATGTTTATTGAATCTGGACAAAATGGAAACAAATACAATATCTTACTGTAAAAGCTATTATGGGAAAAATGGACAGGGTGTATGTCACCTATGTGGCAGATGTTGACAAAAGACAATGACATGTAGGAACACAGGTATGGTCTTTTAAAGGAGAAGTTCATTTTTTTTGCACATATAATAAGGATATTTACAATCATATACAATGTTCGACCACATTTTTATAACAACCAGCACAGTCCTGAAAGCTGGAGCTCATTGCTGATGTCACAGCTATCTGTAAACAATGGAGGAGCATGTGCGCACAGACAATCCATCAAAAAATACAGTAAATGCTGGTTTCAACGGACGTGAAACTCGCTGAATGTTTAGCGGTGTCCTCTAATGTACCTACACTAAAACACAAAGTTAGACGCTCTTTCAGCTGCTTCACAAAACAAACAACCAGCCGTTTCCGGGTCGTGTGCTGGTGTCTAACTTTGTGTTTTAGCGTCAGTACGCGAGAGGACATCACTAAACATTTGGCTACTCTTTTAAAACGTGAAACTCAACAAAAAACGTGAAACATTTAATGGATTGGATGAGTGCACGTGCTCCTCATTTGTTTTCAGCCGTTTTCAGCTAGCGTTACGTCAGCAACGAGCTCCAGCTCTCAACAATGGGCCGTTCATCGTAATAATTCTATCGAACATCATATATGATCATAAATATCCTTGTTATAAGGCTTAATCTGCAAAAAAATTAACTTCCCCTTGAAGGAGGACCAAGCTGTTTTTACATCAGTATTCACAAGAGAGAGCTAGCTAGCTAGGGTAACTAGCTTCCACCTGAAAATTTGTCAGTGCGCAAATAAATTAACTCAGTGGATGTCTGGATTTCCTTTCCTTACATCAGTTTACTAGGATAAAGTTGTTACCATTGCCATGTGACAGCTCAGTTACAAGGATCTATTTGCAACCAGAAAGATGCATGCTTAAATAACGCTTGCAATTTAGATTTAAAAAACAGTGTGTTCATTCATTCATTCATATTTGGTTTATTTGCTCATTTTAGTTGTGTAATTTTCAAAATAATACACTTGGAATACATCTATTCTCCTACACATTTCAATAACAAACAATAGCTGGAAGAAGAAAAATTTATAATACCTGCCTCTCTCTTACTGATAGCAGATGTTCCTATAGATACAGATACAAAAATCTACTCAATTAGCCACCCATGATTATCTCATTATTGGTGATTCATTCTCAGTCTCTGCTATGCTGTTCCTTGTCTGGCTTCTGCAAACTTTAGTAGCAAAATAAAATCTCACCAGAGGCAAACAAAATTGTTATCTTTCAGCACGGACTCTTCAAGATGTCACTTCTTTGAAATGAAAACAAAACATCCTGAATTCTATCCAACCGGGGCCGGTCAGCTTTTCTAACTACAGACGCGGTTGGAAAGAAACAATAAAAGATTTAAGTTTACAATCTGGTGGGTTTACTGGAGCTTTGTGTGCTGAGGCAACTACATGGTTGAAGCACCAGAAAAAGGATTAAACTGCCACATGTACAGTATGCAGTTAGCACTTAGCGGCTGTAGATAATGAAAGTGTCCGCAAGCAGTCATAGAAGGTCAGTTTTGTCTTGCTGTTCCAAAAGCCTTTGTAACTTTCCCTTTCTTCCACACTGCACAGCTTTGATTAAGCATCACAGACAGAAAGCTATAAGAAACATGTATCCGAAAGTGTGTCTGCCTCATGCTGTATCTCTGTGTGCCATTTTGTTCTCGTTGTATGCCCTTCCGTCTGAGTAATTGTGTTTGTGGATATACAGTGCGCCACAGAGGACGCACGGAGCACTCAAGCGTAATCTGGTCCTAATCCCTGCCAGAGGCATCCAGCAGCTGGATATTAAAGTGAGATTTTATTTTTTATTTCCCCCACACTCGTCTCATGGCTGTGATGTCACTACCTGTCATAACAGCGGCAGAAAACAGCTGCAGTTATTCAGTTGACCAAACCGTGACCTTGCCATCTAAAACTAAACAAAACAAAATCTAATCATGAGTTTCCTTGAGGTCAGCCATGTTTGCTTGAGTGTGTGAGATTTGACTGAACCAAACTGTCAATCATATCGTCTTTGAGTGCTCCTTCAAACACACCTGCTGCGAGTCGCATGGCTCCACATCACACAGAGGGAAGACGAGCTTCCCCATGATATCAAATGTTGCCTTTCTCTGTGAGTGCGTATGCACGAGTGTGTCTCTTCTGCCAATTTGCATGACGAGTGAGATAAAAACCCCACCGCCATGGGTAATTAATAAATCAGATTGCCATGATGGAACACTGGGACGGCGTTGTTCCATTAATCGCCATCCCCGTCCTCTTTCACTATCTTCCATCTCAGCGTCGCCGTTCGCAGCTCCTAATTAAATTGTACTTTCTGTCGATTGTGCTCATTACTCAAGCAAAACCAATCAGCGGTCTGCAGCTGGGTCTGGTGATGTAGATAAATACGAGAGTAAATGTTGGTTGGGGAACACAACATGGGGTGTCTCGATTGCAGAGACAGCACAGCAGCTCTTCCTCTAGGGTGTATTTCAGCACGGAAATTCTCCGATGAACATTCAGGGCTTTCAGGGATTTTTATTAGAGACATGAAGCCAAAGAAGAAAGTCCTCGACCAAAGAAACTGTCTTTTTTGCAAGACTCGCAAGGCCTCCTCTTTTTTGAACAAAGCCAACACCGAGGTAACAGGTGAGAAATGTCAGTTTTCCTAACCTGACCTCAATTCTCTCTTGAATATCTATTCATGCGTCACACAACAGAGATACTTCATCCAGCACAATGTCCTCTCATAGCAAATGCCACCAGTGGGACGAACACAGGGGGGGGGGTTTCTCTTTCTGTCTGTTTTTTTACTTGCTGAAAGATTCATTAAAAAAGCCCTCTGGTTATTTGTTTCTCTTTCCTGTTTCTTCCTGCCACAAGACTCCCAATCTCACCTCTCTCCACCTTACTGCTACACTGGCTCAGCAACATCTGCCTCACTTTAGTACATCACTCCAAATTTGGAGGGGTGACAGACTCTGCTTGTGTGTTCGAGAGTCTCTCTCCGTCTCAGCTTCAGAAGATAGCCAGGGTTTTAAAAGAGCTTCTTAAAGCTTTCTGTCAGTGTGCTATAGAGGCTTGAAAGCAGAGAGGTCCCTGCAGCACTGATGAAGGTTCTACCTGATAGGATAGGCCTTTTCCCCGACACCTCATCCTGCCTGACCAGTCAACCATTCCACTCAGACACATGGCGCTCCCGCTGCAATACTACAAAGCAGGAGATGGGAGGCAGCGGAGGGAAGTGGAGTGGGCTGGTGTTTGAAGAAATGACAGCGAAAATAGGGCGGGCTCTGCCATTAAAGAGGGCTTTTGTAGTTAAAATGAAGGCCGCAGCAGGTTGGCACTGTGCTCCAAAGCAGTTTGTTAGATAGCCAAAAGTCCACGCTGTCCAGGGAAAAACTTTGGAGTATTGGAATGGATCCAAGATGTCTTTTTGAAAGGTGTTCTGTCTTAAAAGAACAAGGTAGCAGATTTGTTTCACGGCCTCTGACTGCCAGAAGATAGATCACAAAGAAAGGCATCCGCATACCAACAAGAGGGAATTGAAGGCTTAAGAGTTTCACATTTGCTACTCAGCTCACTTTTTTAATGTTTTGTTTTTCATCCTTTTCATCTGTATATTCTCCATCATATTATTCTTTAAATGCAAAACTGGAATCAGTTATACCTACATAAGGTTGGACAATATGAGCTCACATACACTATTACAATTATTAAAGCAATATATATACTACATCACTTTTTCAAAAGCAAAGCTAGATTGCAATTAATTATCCCACATTACAATTTAATCTAAAATTGATAATTTTACTCCCACAAAAAAATAATTTACTCATATAAATAAAGATTATGTAATTTAATAGATTAAAGTATTTTGAAAAACACAAATCTTTGTCAGAGTAATATGAGAAGATAAATATTAAATTCATGTCTATGTGTACAAACTGGTGTTCGAATGCTGGTAGGTAGAAAAAGGGCCGACTAGGCTGTGTCGAAAGAGAGGCTATATATGCTAACATTTCTGAAGCTACTGGCATGTTTAAACTCTTAACAAACAAGTGACAAAATGAGTTAACATGCTACAGCCAGTGATGTATGAAACTGGGTGGATAAACCACAGACTGCAAGGTAACAGCTCCAAAATGTAACCTGAGCTAAACTTAAAAATTGTCATTGTGTTTTTACTTTGGATGGAGGCAAGCTCGCTGTTTCCTCAGGTGTCTGTTTAAGCCAGCTTCACACTTTTACAATTTAGCTCCATACGCACATTATGTAAAGTCTGCCACTAGAGGTCTCTCAATCAGAACAATGAATGTATGTGAAGCTGTATGGGAATATGAGATTTTTTTTTTAAATTACTCGTTAAAAAGCCAACATTGCAGATGGAAAAAAAAACATTTTGTTAAATAGCTGTAGCTGAGTTCATTGATTTTCTCAGTCACTTACAGATTAGCACGTTGTCTAGTACATTGTATATTTATTGACTCGTGGTCTCTGGCTTCATTCTATTTTCTGCATTTTGTCAAAACGGCCTGTGTCGCTTCCTCCTCCAACTCTCCCTCCTCCGTGCACACGTTTAACATGAGTATCTGACATTTAACAGCTTTAATAGGTCAGAAAAGAAAGGATAATAAGAAAACATGTTGCAAACATATCCAACGACCAATGTGATTGACTTTCCAATTAATTTGTTTTGAATAGGTCCAAGCTTTGACCAGTGCTGGTCAAAAGCAGCAG
Organism: Naso brachycentron; assembly: GCA_029874485.1. Classification (NCBI taxonomy): domain Eukaryota; kingdom Metazoa; phylum Chordata; class Actinopteri; order Acanthuriformes; family Acanthuridae; genus Naso; species Naso brachycentron. Next base: position 19,638,953 of record JAQFJA010000008.1, on the reverse strand, counting down.
AAGAGAGTCTGGAAACTGAAGAGAGAAAGGAGGAGAAGAAAAAAAAACTGCAGGGCATCATTTACTTAGAATTTGGCAATTAAATATTTGTAGAACACACAAATATGACATTTTTTAAGTAGTTATTTTTAGAAAGCGTAAGTGTGCCTTTTACTGTGTGCATGCACCATCCTCTCTAAACTTCCCTGTTTTCAATTTTCCCCCATTGTCATCTGGTCACCCAGCATTTCATGTTCCTTTCAAGGAACAGACGGCCTCCTGATTGGCCATTGTTCTGAGCATCCCAACAGTTGGGGAGTTAAATGTCAAGTTAAATGTCTAGTGGAAAGAACACATTCACACACACACACACACACACACACACACGGTATGTTTAGACACACATCCATTCAAAAAGTGGCGTGCTCAGCTGCTATCACTGACAAGAAGACAAGTGACGCAATGTGTCCTGTCACAGTAGTTAGTTGGTGTGTGTGTGTGTGTGTGTGTGTGTGTGTGTGTGTGTGTGGAGGGGTGCCGGATAGGTGGGTGGGTTTGAAAGTGACAGGGCGAGATGCTGAAAGAGATAAATAGTCACACTGAGGGAAGCGATAATGGACTTTTCTTGTCTGCACTGTGTTGGCATCTGCAGACAGCGAGGCCAGAGCGATGACAGACATGCTGATGTGTTTAACTGTTCTCGCTCAGAGTGAGAGTGGAGGACAGACAACGGCGAACAGACAGACAGCAAGGGGGGAGCAGAGAGGAAAAGATGCTGATGCTTTTTAACTTCCTTCCACATTGCCATTGGCAACGAGACCTCCATCGGCGCTCTGACAGATGCATGGTAATGAAGCCCGCTTTAAGTGAAACCCCTCGCCGCCTTTTCCTCACACATTCACAATCTGTCCCTCTCTCTTTTTGTCTCGCTTTCTTTCTTCCTTCTCTGTCTGTCACACACTTGCACACACACACACACACACTTGCACACACACACGCACACACCTATCTCTCAATCCTTATCGAGGAACAAGTCAGAGTGGCAGAAACAAAGGAAGTGAGAAAAAGAATTTATTGTCAAGATGTGGTAATTATTTTTTGTGACTTTAGAAATTAATTCAAAAAAAGAAACACATTTTCTAATTTAGTTTCATTGTTATCCAGTGTTTTGAGTTTGAATTAGATTATTTTTTTAAGGTTTTGAGATATCACCCATAAAATGGAGGTGAACAGAACTTCATTTGTGGTGTTCACAGCATTGAAAAGTGACACTGGAACTACTTTTTAGAGACGTAACCCTATTAAAACAGATCACAGTATGTTCTCAGCGCAAAAAAGATGATGCTTTTACAGTCATTTTAAAGATGATTGAATGGTTCAAGGTTCGGACGGGCATGATTGTCTCATTCTTAAAATCTTAGTTCACCTTTTGTAAGAGGTGAACAATAGCTCTAAAAAATTCCTTTGATCAAAGTTAATGGTACAAGCCTGAGTGTATAAAAACATTGGCAGTGTCGATTGCTGTTGTGTGGATTGCTAACCATGACTGAAAGCTTAAGTTTACTCTTGTTGGAAGTAAATAAATACAGCAGTTTCAATCAGTTAATTGAAATTTTTTTTAGCATTCTTTCATCTTATTGCAAGTTTTCTGCGATTGATTTGTCACCAGGGTTCAAATTACACAGTGAATTTCAGGGGAACCCTATTATCTGGTGCACGAAACAACTTCCCAAATCACGTGCATGTGCATATATGTAAGTACACGCCAGTGAGGTCAGTAAAGATATTTGGCTTGCTCAATAGCCTATAAATAGCCTATCCTGTGACACTCAGTCACACTGTTGGCGGGCTCGTAACTGCGTCCTTGAACAATTCCCACATTCACGGTAGTGCGCTCGCTTTGCCTGTGATCTGGGGCTTTTTAACTCGCGGTCTCTGAAAACTGTCACAGAAAGCAAGATCAGCACAAAAATCCTGTGGTTTGAATAACTTGTTTTTAACCACAGCGAAATAAAACAGCTGTCTGTGGCTCGCAGCTCCATCTCTCTACCACCTTAGGTGGCTACATAAATCTAGTAATTCAAGTGCATCGCCGCCACACACAGCAGAAATAGACACAGAATTGTGTTAATCAGTGGAGACAGATGTTCAGAAAATGAAATGTAAATTAATGAGCAAATATACACACAACACTGACAATGTAAATGATTGATTTTTTAATTTAAGGAACCGTAATGTACGTAAAATAAAAGCCCAACCTCTCTAAATGTCTCAGGAGAGGCTTCTGCTTCTCAGGGGAGCCGAGCTCCTCTTATCTCCCCTGTAATTTGAATTTTGTTTGTCACTCAAATTTTTTGCCAACGGCTGACTGTACAAAAAGTCTAACTGCTGAAGAAGTAAGATAACTCACTCTAAACCACTCTGACATTGAAATCATGCAAGCAACTACAAATTTAATGGTAGAACATAACCTTACTCAACAATATGATGTATGGCTCACACAATAAAAAAGTTGAAAAAGTTTTATGCAACGGTGAATGTCATTCATGTGAAGGACAGTGAGCTGGTAAATTTTTATGGGAGCTGCAGCTTTTATTCTAACCTTTTACTCAATGTTTAGCGTCGTGGAAATGGTTTATGTTTCATCTTTATCTCATGTTAACATTATCTTAGAGAATGGATAAAAGCTTGTATGTGTTTTAAAGTGACATCAGTTAATTTTATGATTAGCCAAAGATGCTTGAAGTGAAGAGGTGTAGCCATGGCCTTATAAGCCAATAATAATCATGTTAGCTATGAACCGTAAGTAAGAATTTCTAGTGGAAAAGATACTTGGGACAAACCACTGGCTCCTACTTTAGAGTTCAGTTAGGATGTAGGCAGAAATCCGATACCTCACTCCTGTTAGTAGGGTCAGGGAGTGAGAGAAAGCAGAACAGCGTAGGGGGAGAGAGGCAGTGAGTGAGTGAGTGAGAGAGAAAGTCTCGCTTGTCTGATCTATTGGTCACTTCATCTTCTGACTGGTTCTTCCTCGCCGTGCAGTTCGTTTGTCACTGCCAACACAGGCTCATGTCTCACTTTCCTGAGGAATTGTGTGCGTGAGTGTGTGTGTAGTGCCACTAGCCGAGACAGAGACAGATGGGCCGACTCCCACTGGTTACATGTGTTTGCTCTCAGTCAGAACGCTGTGCCAAGAGGTCTGGACCTGCAAGTCATTGAGGATAATGCTCTCTCCTAGCGGCCCCCGGGTTGGTAGTTCAAACCCCAGCCTGCTGTTTTCCTGAAAATGGCTGGTGGAGGTAACAGCGGCTGCAGATAAACAAGGTGAGGAAAGTAATGGAAGAGAGCAAAGTGCACCTCTCCGAAACAGACGAGAGGAGAGTTTGTGTCGGACACGCTGGGTTGACAGGCACACAGAGGAAAAACTCCTTTTATTCCCTCTCATACTCTCTAATTCTCTTATGTAACATTATCAGTCTGGCCTTTCCTAATCCAGTGCTGCTCAATTTACCCATCATCCCTGGAACATGTCCACCGAAAACCAGAAAATGGCCTAAATGAGTGTCACGAGGATGAGAAAAAGCTCAGTCTTCTGAAATCCCTGCTTGAACCTTTTGTCCCAGTTTGGGGGTTGACATTTCCTTTTTATTTCTGGCATCAGCAGCAGATTTATGATGAACAAAGAGAATGAGTGCTGGATAGAAAAAGCTGAACTGGCCTGCAGAGCCACCGTCTCCAGAGGGGGGAAATGTTTGGTTTGATGGGAGTTGAGTTTTAAGCCCTGCGGCCGGTGCTGGGTTTAACATCTGCTCCTGTCACACTCAGAGAAGAGGTGCAGAACACTGTGGCACGCATGCACACCCACACAAACACACAAACACAAACACAAACACACACACACAAATGGTCGAAGACCTAAAGGTCCAGTCCTAAAATCTGCCCCAAATAAGCATACTGAACCAAAGATTAAGTTCTAGTCAACCCTGCTCAGTTGAAATACACACACACACACACACACATGGCAGCATTGCTCACCACTTCCTTGACCTTGTATGTTGAGGGTAACATACATGATGTAACCGGAGATGCAGAGTGTAAATAAAAGTGTTGGTAAACACCTCACCTACTATCATTTTTACTTCGAGGGAGACTAAAAATATCACTGTGTTCTGTAAACAAATTGCGGTTTGACTACAGTCAGATCACTTCACTGCATCCTTCTAACAACGGACAGATGCTCAAAGTTAGACTGGAGATGATTTCCAACATATTACAAAAGAGAGAAATTACAAAAGCTATTGTCGTTTTTGGCCATATGGGATGTGAAAACGCTTTGAAGCTGGGTATCTTAGCACCGCTCTGACAGAGCGTCATTACTCTGAGCTCGCATCTGGACACTTTGTTTTACTGAGCTGACAAGTGTGAAGTGTTATAAATTCAGTTATCTTGCACGTCTTTGCGTCAGCTCAGAGGAATGCGGTTTTGTGATGTCAGAATCAAGCCGGAGCGTTGTTTGTGAAAAAAAAAACAAATGCAGGATTTTAACTGAGGAACCTGCACCAAGTACACAATAACTCTTTAACAGAGCATGAATCACACTAACATGAGATCTGTCTCAGTGTGTGTTTGATTGCGTGTGTGTGTATGTGAGAGAGAGAATAGAGAGTATGTTGTCTTGGTTTGTCTCCCAGTTATAGTTGTTTACAGCAGTCGAGATCACAGGTAGCCTCAGGCTTTCTTGAAGGTGGTGTTATCACCTTTAATACACTTCTGTTTAGCCCTGGACAAACACACAACGGCGATGAGAAACACACAAGCACACAGGCATTTAGACAGACTCACAAATAGGAACTGCCCGGTGTTTTGAAACCACAGCAGAGCGAAAAACATGTCTAAAAGGAGCTGCTTAGTGTCTCTCTGATTAAACAGTCTTACTTGCTTAGGTCTTGTTGTTAGGGAAATGTTTGTGGTTTGGGCTAGAAAAAAAGTCAGGATCAGGGCCAATCAGAGGCAGAGCAGGGGCAGGTTGTGAAATAAGAATGGGAAAAAAAGAAGCAGGGCATCAAACAATAGCTGGGTTTCCATCAGCCTGTTTTTGAGCACATTTCTGACTTGCTCATAAAAACGCCTGAATGGAAACACAGAAAGATCTAAAAATCCTGAAATATCGCAAAAAAAGTTTTACCCTTGAGGAAGGTGGAGAAGTTGACAAAAGGAAAATACGAATAAGTGCAATAAAAAAACAGATTTAGCAATAAAGGATGAGATTTAAAAATCATGTGACTTAAACGTCACTCAGGCAACAGTCGTCCTTTGCAACAGAGAAACAATTGTGGCAGCGGCAGACGAAAACACAATGTATGGACTGATGAAGAAACTTCGACATTTCTTGACTTAGTGCAAGAAACAAACATAAATGCCATATTAGGTGGGAAGCAGCAACAATGTTTACTTGCACCTTTTAACCACATCATCATGTTGCTCTGTCTTCTTCTGTTGTGCTAAATGACACCTGACAGGAAAACGTTTCCCGCCTACTGCTTATCTCGGTGAACTCGCTCCTAATATTTGCATAACAATAGTGGACAGAAACACATAAATGTGCTTTTTCTTTTTCCGAATATCTAAAAATTCCTGAAAAAATTTCAATATATTTTAATTGAAACAGCTAATGGCGTGGCATCCTCACAAATAAACAAATCAAAATGGAATCAAAGATTTCTGAGATTGTTCATCTTGTTCACAAACAAGCCCTACAAAATTATGGGCTGTAGCAGATGCAAGGAATAACTTTTTAGGAGTATTTCAAGTTACTCCACTCGATCATCAACCGCACCTGTGTCAGACACATATCTGTGACCACTGGTACTCGGATTTGTGATTTCTTGATTCCCATACAGAAGCAGCACTGTGTCAGAGTCTCTGAGGAGATGTCTCTGAGATGATCAGCACACGTGATTAGAGTTTACGCCAACGACCCAGAGACCAAACAGTAGTCCTCATGGTGGAAGGCCAAGGTCGGCGCATCAGGTCTGGAGCGCATGTCAGGTCAAGTCAACTTTATTTATAAAGCGCCAAATCACAATATAGTCGTCTCAAGGCACCTCACATACAGAGTAGGTCTTGACCCTACATGAGCAACCTCTCAGTGACAGTGGCGTGCTGGTTTTCGTTGAAATTTGTGAGTTTATCATTGACAACCAAAGTCGTAGCTCCCCACAGCACGATTCACTGGATTCGAGTCTCTGCACTGTTTTTTATTTATTACTATTATTTGTTTATTTATTATTGTTGTTTTTTTTAAATGAAGTTCATTCTCTAGGTCATAGCTGCAGACCCACGTTTTGGGGTCAATGACGACATCACAAATGAGCATGCACACACACTCACAAAAATGCAAATGACTCAGGTGCTCTCAAGTGATGCAACTTGGAATATTTACTCATGAGAATTACTTCTTTCACCTGCTGCATACACATTTCTCAGCAATACTCCAACTGTGCTCAACAGGAGGCATCTTGTTTTTGATTGCATTTTGTAAGTTTAAACACACACACACACACACACACACACATACACGGACACAAAAAAAATGCTTCAGTTTGTCAAAGTTCATTTAGTGAACAGTTTGCTCACCATGTGCGAGATGGTGTGCATTGCTGTGTAAGAACAAAATACCCCATTGTTGTGTGAAACAGTTCTTCAGAAAAGAAGTGATCTACCTGTTCTTAACAAATTATGTTTTCACTGCACAAAGGAAAAATGGACAGATGGTGGCATGGACAATGTCTCAGTAAACAGGAAACAGAAGAACTGGTTGCCAGAGTGTAAACAAACAGGTGGGCAGCGGATTTAATCATTTTACTCTCTCCGTGTGTGTGTGTGTGTGTGTTTGAGAAAGAGGGAGGGAGAGGGTTTTGTGTGCATTTCCAAATCTGTCAATTAAGCGAGCAAGCCGTTCGAATCCAGGAAGGTGAGCAAACGAGGAGAACCTGGGTAAAGGTGGTTTCCATGGCAACCACTGCACTTAAAGCACTTTCCCTGCTGTACCCATTTCACCTGCGCCTGCGGTGATGGTTTCCACACGGTGCAGCCAAAAAAGATTTCCTGCTAAGTGATGGCAAAAAACTGCAGGGAAGGAACCTGATGCATGAGAGAAGATCCGCGGAGATGACAGCAATGACAAGCCATTCCCGAGAATGGAGCGCCTTCGCGGCTTCGCGTGCCAGGTGGGAGAGAGGTGAGGCAAAATGGAGCGTGTGATAGGGAGATCCGTCAGCAGCTGCAATAACAGGCTGAAGTCACAAAAAACACCCCTCCTGTTAAAGCTGAGTCCATTTATTGCAGCAAATGATTACATGGTTATTTTAGCCACTCTGCTCTGAAGGCAAAAATCAATGCAAACATGCTAAAGGTTTCACCAGCAGTAGAAACTGTAAATGCCTCCTTTGGATGACCGAGCACTCTGTTAGGAACCTTTCACCTTCTAGTTGGCGGAAATATATGATGTTATTTTCTCATTTTCCAGAGCTGTATGTTACACTGAGAGTTTAACTGATGCCTGTTGTGGATGCTTACATAGTGAGAATGGGAGCTGCTCGTGTGTGTGTGGTGCATTTTAGTGTGTATGTGTGTGCACGTGCACAGATGGTGCTCAAGCCAATTAGAGAAGGAAAGTGGAAAGGGAGCCATTAGTGCGCAATTAGCTCTGATTGCTTCAACATTGTTTTGGTGGGCTGCAGCGCTCTGTGAAATGACCAAATGCTGCATCCCGGGGCCTCCTGCTCTGGCCCCTCCACCGCCGCTGATGCTGAAGTGCAGGCAGCCGCAGCCGGAGGGAGCACAAAGAGGCAGGCGAGACTGCAAATATATCTGCTGTTGTCACTGCGCCTTTTCTCCTCTGACTCTGTTGATCTCTTCCTCACCTCGTCCGTTTGTCTCTGCTGTTGCTCTAGCTCAATATTTGCCTGATACAACACTGCTGCCTCTCTGTTTCCCTCCCGATGTGTCTGCTTTTTCACTTAACTCTACTTCAGCAAGTCTATTTTCTCTCCGCTGCCTATTTCATTTACTTTCACTCAATGTATTTCCAGGCTCTGTCTCATGAAGGTTTGCTCTTTTTTTGCCATTCAACTTGACAATTCCTTTGTCGTTTCTTTTCTTTTTTGCTAACTGAGCAGCTCATATCTAGACGAATTTTGTTGACAGAAGATTCTTCAGTCTATTAGCACATATTTGAAAGAAGAAAATATGCAAAAAATAAGTTGCAAAGGCACAAACACTTTTCAGAAAACTGTTACAAGAGTCAGACATGTGGCTACATAAATAGAGAGCAGTGGGGCTGACCGATATTCTTACTTATTTACTTACTTCAGTAAAGCATAGGCCATCAACGACACTTCAGTACTTCTCCCTTCTGCCTCTCCCCCTGCTGATACCCTCTCTTGAGTTCTGCCTCAGGGTCCTGCCTTCAGTTGATTTTAGGCTGACCTCTCCTCTGCTTCCCCTGGCATTTCCAGGTCAGGGCCTGGTGTGTAGTACTGTCTGCCAGTTTTTTCAAGATGTGGTCCATCCATCCCCGCTTTTGTCTCAGAATCTGTTTTTCTACTGGCACCCGTCTCCCTCTCTGCCAGAGCTCCTCATTCCTGATTTTGTCTGGACACCTGATCCTGAAAATGCATTCCAGACAGCTGCTGATTAAGGTCTGCAACTTCTGCAATGTCCATTTTGTCATTCTCCATGTCTCTTAACCATACAGAAGGATGGTTTTGACATTGCAATTGAAGATCAGTTGTTATGGCTGTTTCCTTGGAGGCCTAGATGTTTTTCAGGACGAAGGCTGCTCTAGCTTTGCCTACCATGGCTGTGACGTCGCTGTCTGTGCCATCCTGTTTGTCTATACAGCTGCCAAGGTGAGTGAAGGATTCGCCATCATGTATGGATTCGCCACCCACTGTGATTGAGTTGTTGGTAGGGGTGTTAATTTTATTGAGTTGGTCTTCTTCGTCCTTAAAGCGTTTGACAGCATGGAGACACTGTGGAAACTGCTGACGCATAATGGCGTCCCAGATAAGATCATCATCCTGACTGAAAACACCTACCAAGAAATGTCACACAAGGCCATTTAATTGGACCACTGTCCTTGTCCCAGTATACAAGCACCGAGTGAGAATCGCTGTATTGTACTCTGCTACAATAGGAAGCGATATGCACTGTTCATCTTGTTGCTATTGGACCTTCTTCCGGTTAGCCACACAAGCTATAAAACAAGTTAGTAAGCGACTAGCCGATTCCATGTCAAACAGTGGAAACATGGACAACTTTACAGTGCTGTATGCTCCATTTCTCCGCTTTATTTATTTAATGCACGCTGCCCATCGTGCTTACAGGATTCTTGTTTTCCTCTTGGCTTTCTTCTACAAATTTATTTGGTTCGTGTTCCGGGTCAAAGACCACCAAGGGGACTGTCCATCATGCGCAGATTGCTTAGGCCAGTCCAGGTCCGGTTGAGGCGTAAACATGCAGGAGTAAGTCGACTTCCAATCTCATTACGTGGGTGTGTTAGCTCGACTTTGAGAAAAATGATTTTGTACGATTTCAGTCGGACTAACACGTTTACATGCATTTTAAAAGTCTGGTTTTAGCCAGTTTAACACAATAAATCGACTTTCTCTAATGTCATGTAAACTTACTGAGAGAGTCTTCAAGTCAAGACGGGAGTCCAGCAGGGATGTCTCCCATTGCCCTTTATGTTCCTTCTTGTCACTGACTGGATCTTGAAGACCACAACAACAGGAAGGGAAAATGACTTACAGTGGACCCTGTGGACACAACTGCATGACCTCGACTTGCTGATGACTTGATTCTCCTGTCACACAACCACAACCATATGCAGAAAAAAGACAGCCGAGCTGGCAATCACATTCCTTGGGATTGGGTTAAGGATAAAAAAGATCCATATTCTGCCTGAATAAAAAAAGTGAAATCATTGCACATTCATCTGACTTTCACGTCATTTTCTCACACAATAGTTTCTAATATTTAAGTGTGTGTGTGTGTGTGTGTGTGTGTGTGTGTGTGTGTTTGTTTGCACTCTGCCGCTCTCCTTCTAGGTTTCTGCATTATCCAATCACGTGCCTGCTTGAAGCTATCTGCACTGTTACCACATTAAAAGAAAATCAGACTACCATGGACATTGTAGTCTGAATTGTTCACATTACATTAAAATTTTTGAAAATATCGTATTAGGCTATCATAAAATCATTCATTCATTTATTATCCAAAACTATTTAACCTTTGCAGGGGCTGAAGCTAATCCCAGCTAACACTGAGTAAGGGTTGGCAAGTTCATTGCAGGGCTGACATATAGAGACAAACAACCAAACAAGTTCACATTCACATCTATGCGCAGTTTTTGTGTCACCAATTAACCTTCATGTCTTTGGACTGTGGGAGGAAGCTGGAGTACCTGGAGGGAACCCACAAAGGTACGAGGAGAACATGAAAACTCCACACAGCAAGGTCCCATCCCTGCTGGTTTTCT
>JAQFJA010000008.1:19614948-19628331 GCA_029874485.1 Naso brachycentron | reverse complement strand
TAGCCACTTTGCTGCCCACCATAAAGTCAGCTAGTTGCAAACTTCACTCACTGAAGAAGAGAGCGGTCAACAAGTGTTCACATTTGTGCCAGAATCTAAAAAGGAATGTAAATTACACAGTGCAACAGTAAAACTGTTGTCCATCTCTGCCCTCCCGTCTGAAAATGAAGAAATTAACAAATGGCTCAGTTAAGAACAACAGTGAGTTTTATCTAACTTGGTACAATCAGTCTTGAGAGTATGACAATTTATAATGTAGTCCCTACATACACAGGCATGAAAGAGAGGAAGAGATGAAGAAGGAGAGAAATACTGACAAGTTTATAATCTCATCCATCAAAGAAGCTAAGCAAATTATTCAGTTGTAATGCTGCAAGAACGAAGGTTTCTGTTGCAATGAAAATACAGATTTACAAAAACACAACAACTCGTGTGTGTTTATAAGGCAAGCCTGGGGTGGTAATGATGGTAACTCATATCTCCTCACAGCAGAATGAATAAAAATGAATACAATTCATTAATATTTCTTAGCAGCTTATGCTAGTTCTACAGTTACTGCCCTTCCTCCTCCTGGTTTAAGACAATTAGGTTAACTGTTACCTGTCTGTTTTATTTACTGGGACAAAAAAAGCAGCTTAAACAGCTGAATGAATCTGATTACAACAAGCAGAGCACAAAAATTGATTGTATTATTGTATTGAATCATGTGAGAAGAAGAAACACACACCCCTACAATGCTACAGTGCAAATTCAAACCATAAAAGCCATTAAAAAGAATTTTCTCCTCTGGTATGTAAAGGCCACATCTACAAGCATTTACACTCTCATTTGTAAAATATGGTCATCGGATGAAAGATTACATTTATCACTGTAATGGCTTGGATCAATAGTACTCTTGTGAGGAGAGGGGTTAGGCAGCAAGGACGCAGTATGATAAATTGGAGAAAGATATGAAAGCACAGCAACTGTTATTGGAAAGAAAAAAGATAAATATCCACAGGGGTGTAATTTGACTGGTTTTGTTATATTAAAAGTTGTGTTTTCAAAATTTATTAAGATCTAGAACAATTTTTTTAGTGGAGACATCCTTGAAATTTGTGCTTATTTTTAAATTTGAGTGTAATCTGGGTGCTGTTTAGGAAGCTGCTGTTATATCACATATTTTATTGTTTCTTTGTGTGTCTCTCCGTGAGTGTGTGTGTGTGTGTGTGTGTGTGTGTGTGTGTGTGTGTGTGTGTGTGTGTGTGTGTGTGTGTCTGGGTTGAGCAGAGACACTGATCTTTTGACAGAGCAAGAGCTAAAGTTGACGGGGGAGCCACATCACCAGGGTAAATTTAGGATGCTCAACAAGAAGCTGCCTTCCTGCTTTCTCTCATTCTCTGCCTCTATTTTTGTCTCTCTCCCTGTCTTCTCTCTTTTTTTGTCTTTCACACACTCTATATCTCCATCACACCAGGTCCCCTTCTGTCTCCTTCAGAGTCAGTTGCTTCTCGGCGGGGTGGGAGTAAAGTGTTGATTGGTACCATGCTGGCAAATGGCGGGAGATGGGAGGCAGCCTGCTGATGCGAGCTCATGTTGAGCCCACACCCCCTTTTGGCCTGGTCTGGCAGGAACAAAAGAGATGAGGCGATGGCAGGGGGGCTGGCAGACCAAGTTGAAAACAAAATGAAATGCCACTGAGGGAGAGCGGCACTTTCAGCTTGTCTTTATTGATGCTTCAACCACAAATAGATGCAGTTTTGTTTTTAGCTTCACTTGTCAGGGCATTTTCCAGCCCCCAGACTGCTTGTTTTGTCCCAAATTGTTATACTGTTGCTTTTGCATGATCCATCGTTGCAATGATTTTTATCAGTGCCACGTAATTAAAAGGACAGTCGTCTGGAGTAAACAAGAAAAGTGTTTTCACATTGTGTTTTGACATCCTTCTCTTAATTGATAAAAATAGTAAGACTGTAACAGTGGAGCATTAGCAAACTTGTTTATTTTCCTCACATAAATCAAATTCATTCAACTTAGTTCTCATATATTTTCTCTGATGATTCACATCCCACCTTCAGCAGCTCAATGCTCTACTCTTGGGAGCCGCCCCACGGTTTGAGAACCACTGTCTTAGAGAAACGGAAAAAATTATGTAGGTAGATTTCGGAAATATATAAAAATGTGCAGGATGATCAAACTAGACCAGACAGCATTATTAATAGTTCATTAAAATGGCAGGTAAGTTGGTGGGGATAAATGAGGATCGGGGAGGGAGGGATGATAAGAATGGAGCACACGAGGATGAACAGAGGTTCAAATGGGGATAGATGATGAGCCAGGAGGTATCATAGCCAAGAACCCGATGAGAGAAGCTCAGGGAGGGGGAGCATCTGGTTGAGGCTTTATGATTTCATCGTGCTCCTATGGCTCCTGTAATGAGAGAGAAGAATGGGAGAGTAGTGAGAGAAACAGGACAAAATGGATAGAAACACCTTTAGAGGTGGGTACAGGAAGGTGTTTCAGAGCCGGATGTGATCTTTGCTCCCAAATGTAGTTAAAACAACTTCTCGGTCCCTTTTTTATCTGTTATTTTAATCCCTTTTTATCTGTTTCTTTTGTTTTAATTGTTACTTTTCCCTTTTTATCTGTTACTTTCCTTTCTCTGTATCAAATCGCATTATAAATCAGAAAGACAACATATTGGTTTGATAGATGTCTATTTCTCTTTTTGTCTGGCAGCAAGAACGTCAGGGGGTTGACACATGATAACCTGTCATTCAGTATGTTGTCATCAGTCTTCATGCTCTTTTTTGACTGTTAAGACAAAACAAAAATCAGTTAATTTTCTTGAAAACAGTCCTTAATTATGGGATAAATATAGCCAAACACACACACACACACACACATATAATAGTGCTGTCAAATGACTGAAAAATTGAATTGTGATTAATCGTATGATTTCCATGGCTATCTTTCGATTAACTGCAAATTAATCCACTTTTTTCAGTTCTACATGCACTTTAAAGTGATATTTTTCAACTTTTTAATACCCTTAACAAGATGTGAGTGGACTAATATGCTTGCAATTGTAGCAGTCCAAAACACTGACAAACAATGTGATATATTTTGTTGGTAATCAGGGCTCAATTGTTCATGTCTGCTGTTGCTGCTATGAGCAAAAACAACGGCCCCTTCAGTTTAATCTTCTTGTCTTATTGACAATTAGTCATAAGTGTCATACTAAAGATCTAACAACAACTCATCCTGCATTCGGGAGTCACACCACATTATAACAGTGTCCCAGTGTAATACAGACTACAACATGGTGTCATCAAATTGAGTTACGGAGTGATTTTAGCGAAGTACAGTGTGCGAATGGAGCTAGCCCAGAAGCTAACAGCTGACTTTAACCGACCAGCGCGAATATTGTGCAGTTGAAGCCGCTATCACCACTTATATTCACACATAACCTTATAATAGTGTCCCAGTATAATACAGGCTACAACAAATATTGTCCAGAATATATGCTTAGTCCTCCACTTCAGCTTTCCAGCCTTGAGTTGTGTATCTTATATGTCTATGTTGGTGGCAACATTGCTTCCTGATTTCCCACATTCCGAATCCCCCTCAACAAATTCTCTGTCAGTGCTCTCCTAAGACCCGAGCAGCCAAATCTGAAGTGAAACCACTGAGATAAGTGATCTGATCCAACTAGGTGTGAAAAAGCCTTAAATGACGCCACATCTATAAATGTGCCAAATGCTGCCAGGGGTGCGAACAGAGCAAGTGCCACCTCTACAAACCCAGAACACAGAGCCAGAGGCAGAAACATGAGGATTTGCTAAATGTCAAGTGACTAAAAAGGGCTGCGTGACTTTTTTCTACATTTTTCTAAAACCAAGTGACTAGACAGTGCAAGTTGTGGGAAAAGGCTTTGGGTGTTTTTCTGCAGAAAAAAAAAGGGAACAGAGGATGAAGAGAAATGAGTTATGGAGTAAGCTTGTTGAACTTGTTGCCAGTTTTCTCTCTCACTGTGGAAAGATTAGCTGGTGCTCTATAAAGGTCACAATGGTGTAGTCCTCTCTGGCAGTGTCAGCCATGGAATTGGATTGGCCGGCCTTCAAAGGGAGGGATTACCATCAAGCCGGAAGCTAAAAGTAACCCAGTGCGGACGGCCCAGTTTGCAGCCAAATGACAAATTACAGCTGGTCTGGTTAGGTCTGTGGGCCAGGAGAGAGTGTTTGTGTGTGAGTGTGTGTGTGTGTGTGTCTCGGTGCTGCAGCAGACAGATGAAGGCTCCTAGAAGCTGGCTGAGTTCTTACTCCATTATACAGACGAGTGCCTCTATTCTCTCGCTGTCTCCACTTCACACACAGTGCACACACACCCACACACACATACACACCAAGCCAGAGTTGAAGTCCGCATGGCTCCTCTGCCCCTTTGCCTCCAGGAAAAAGACATCAAGACCCACAAACACGCACACACACACCTCTAAAGTCTGACATGCAAGCAGGCTTGTATGCCCTTCAAAGCCCAAGGAACTGGAGCAGATGAGATAAAGATGGACACGGCGGCAGTGATGCTACATGCAGCCACAAGAGACACAAGGGTAACCTAACCCGTCCCTGTTTACTCCTCTTCATCGCCCTCCTGTCAGCCGCACAGCTTGACCTTGGGTTAGTGTGTCTGCCTTGCACAGAAAGTCATGAAGCCTGCAAGATCTTTGATGATAAATTACAGTTTTCACAAGACCTTGAAAAGCAGATAAGGTAACATTAATGACGCATTTTAAGCAAATTAAGTTTTGCAAACTTCAATGATTTTCATTATTCATTATATTAGCTTTTTTTAAAAAAAAAATCATTATGTAAAGCTTGTGTTTAAATGATTAAATGGACTTGCTGCTCAGCCTTTTTGCAAATAGGGTACATCAAGAGATTAAAGAGCTGCAGCAGAGCCGCCGGAGCAGCTTCAAATGACAGTTGTAAAGTTCCATCCGGCAAAACATCTTTTGCTCAGACAGCTTTTTCTGTAAAAGAAGCCAAATGGAACTACCTGAGTACTTGCACATTTCTTTCCAACGTCACCAGTTTTAAAGGAGCTGCTACATCCTGCAAAATACAGCAACAAACCGCGAGTAAATAAAGAAATAAGTTATAGAAAGTGAAGGATAATGAGGGATCTTTGTTGTTGTAGGAAGTCTGTGAGGACCCAGCAAAAGGGTGAACTGAGGTAACCACTGCTAATTTTCAACATAAATTTGCACTAATTGTATTTATTTGCGTGTTGGCCTCCTGTGGCTCATCGACTGCGGCTGTTACAGTTGAGAACCTGCCACCAGGTTCATTCCCCGGTCAAAGCTTGCTTCCACTTTCAGGTCCTCTGGGTCTCTCTGTCAATGTCTGTTTTGGGGACGCCTGAGTGAGCATGATCTCTGACTTTCCGGTTTTTTACTCGAGTGCAAAACCTTCATGTCCTGTAAGTAAACTTGCAGGATTCAAAGATGAACAAGGAACACATTTTGTTTTTAGCATTTTCAGAACAAAAAACTTTTACGTGTAAAAAAAAAAGAAAAATGGTTAAACGCTAGAATGACTGGCAGACAGAAGATACAATGCTCGGATAAATTCACAATCAAGCATTTGACTTAATGAAGGAAAAAAAACCCATTAAAGCTAAGTTGCAGAATATAAAAAAAACCCCCCACACACTCACTGTGAAACACCCCCAACAGGGTATACAGCACACAATATAATCTTCAATAATCCTCAGATTAATTTATAACAATCCATTCATGTGGGATGTGCAGAATGCATTAACTTTCAAATAAAATTATTTGAACATTATTCTAGCTTTACTGTGTGCACTTCCCTGTCGGGAGTGTTTCAATTAGAAAAATAAATTATGTTAACACCAGTCTGTAGATATGTGCACTGAACAGTGACTTTGCAGAGATGGAGGAGAGAGAAAAGCACCTGCAGGTAAACAGGTCGTTCATACTGTTTGTGCATAAAGCTTGCTAAAGTACAGGCTTTATACATTTAAAAGACAGAAGGTAAAGAAAAAGCATAAGAAATTAGCCATCTGTGTCACCGTTTGCACTGATGCAAGTTGCTAAGCACTATTAGAATTGGTTTAACAACCTTGAAAGCAAATGCCCCCAAAATCACAAACCATTCAAAATTTGTGTCTCAATTTGACCATTTTTTGTCTGTGAATTTTCTCTGTCAAAGTAACTCACAGGACAAGGGCCAAATCGGTCCTGCACTATTGCCTGAGATTCTTGAAGAGAGGTCCTTCTGTCAAAATTTACTTATAGAAACATCATTTCAAATTATGAGATTGAATTTGTGGGGTATGCATGCATATGCAGACTTACAAACAGAAAATTTTGATTGGACTTAAATCTAGAGGATTATTTGCGTAAAATCAATGTCAACATAAATGACGTGGGAGCATTTGGGCAACAGAGTTTGAAACGGACATCTTTAATTACGTTGTGAGTACCACGTGTGCTCGGCCTGCCAGATCAGCTTGAGGTCCTGCGATTGTACAAAATGTAGAGCATTATGATTGGCTGTACGGCGGCCTCACATCATAATTGGTTATTGCTTTCAGCACCCAGTCCGTTCTGCACATGCGCAAGCAGTGTATCAACTACAAGACAAACTTAAAATAAACTTTAAAAATGACTGTTTAATCTTCTAATAGTGCTAGCATGTTAACGCAAAGTTATAACATTTGTGCCAACATGCTAGCATTTGATATTTGCAGTGAGCACTTTAGCATACCAACACCATCACTGTCATTTATAATCAATGAACGCTTTCTTGCCCTTATTTTATGAAGCACTTTGTATCCTTAATGTCCATATTTTTGTTGACACAATAACAGAATCACATTTGGTAACGTTAGTCTGTGTGGCAAACACAGCACACACTCTCCAGTGTAGCCTACAGTGTGTGACAGTAATCCTTGGCTTGTGAAATTCTTGCGATACTTGTGTTGTTTCTTCACTGTGCAGTTGGTACAACCTTATTATGTTACTAATAATGTGATGTTGTGTAAAAGATCTGCTCATTTTATGGACAAAAACTTGCAGTTAGAGAAAGATCATGGTTCGGATTAAAATAAATTATTCTCACGAGATCTTTTTCGGGTCAATGCGTTACGTCCTCTGTATGCGCAGGACCCCAAGCCGATCTGGCAGGCCGAGCACATCTGGTACCTACAACGTCTGTAAAGGTATAAATGAGGCCTTAGGAAATTCTCACATCTGAATATAATAAAAACCAAGCACAGATCTTGTCTATCACATAGTCGCTCTCATCCCTGATGCACATTTTTTATTACTGCAGAGACATTTGACCTAAAGCCAGCTGTTGACCTGTGGATGCAGAATACTAATCAGATGTCACCCATACTTTTGCTTCTGTAAGACTACTAATGAGAGCCCCAAACAGGAACTGGGAAATGCAGACAGACAGACAAACGACAGAGTTGCAGAGAGTGTGCAAAGTCCACCATCAGAGTTCAAAAGGCTCCTTAGCTTGTTGTATTGTGATAGCGGTAGAATCACATCGATTGCCTGCACCAACTTTGCTTGATTTTGTGCAAAAATGTTTCCTAATTTTTTTTATAAAATGTATTGAATCAAATAAACACACATTAAAGCTGCAGTTGGTAAATTTTGACAATGAGATTACAAGATAATGTCAATTGTAGCATGATGACTCATTGGAAACTCAAATCCCTGTTGTTGTTTCGGCTTGCGTTTTATTTCATTCGTCGTCTCTCTCTCTTTTAAGTCCCGTTTGAACTGAGACGAAACGGTTGCAGGGAAAGTTGCAGCAGAGTAAACTGATCCGTCTCAGCTCGAGCTTGTCGCACGCAGACTCTATTTTGTCGGCAGAGGCGAGTCAGAGCATAAGGCACGAACAGCTAATCAGCTTGTACAGACGTCACCTGTCGCTAAGCAGCACAGCGTAGACTGGCCAATAAGGACAGAGTACAGAGAGTGTCACTGATTGGGCAAATAGAATGAGTACCAATCCTGAATACAGATGCATGATGGGAAAACACAGAGATCCCGTGATACTGTCAGACCACGTCACTTACTAACACCTGTGTATCTGTCTATGAGTATTACTACATTTTTTTCCAAATTGAACACAAAGTTATTGATGTTTACCCCGAAGTTACCAGCTGCACAACATGCAAAGGTTGTTTGAGGAATCTGAGTAAACTGGGGCCCGGTGCCGAATTTTTGCCGTGGGCCAGCTGTGCAGGTTGACTTTCCGGCCATGATTTCCATACACTACAGTGTCTGTAAAGCTGCACACAGTCCTCTGACAGGTTCATTTTTCTAAAGCTTAACATTTGTCAGGGGAGTGGCTCATACAACTCGCAAACACCTTTTGTGTTTGTTTGAAATGTTTATATAAATGAGGACTCAGGAGGACGTTGAATTGGGCAGGTGGCTCGTTTTCGGCTGAGGCATACAGACAGGATGCTGCTGGACGCAGGTTATGGTCTCTTTAGCTATTGCTGGCTGCTCAGCACAGTCATTGGCCGAGGAGTGGCAAAGTCAACAGACATCTCTGAGTCATCCTTCCTCCCTCTGTCTCTCTCATTATTCTCCATTTCACTCGTCCACACAGGGGAAAAGGTTTTTTCTTCATCCACAGAACATTAATGCACATACTCAGTTTTTACACGAGGATTTTATTTGCATATCATTGCTTATATTTAAAACCACATGCTTGTTTATTTGTCACATTTTCAGGTTTATGTCAGCTGTATACACACACAAAACTGAAAAATGAGACGAGGATGACAGTGCCCCTGTAGATACCAGATGTGCTCGGCCTGCCAGATCGGCTCAGGATCCTGCGATTAGAAAAGATATAGAGTATTATGATTGGCTGTACGGCGGTCTCACATTATGACTGGTTATTGCTTTCAGCAACCAGTCAGGTCTTTAGACATGCAGGCAGTTCACCAACTTGGACTGCAAGACTACCTTAAGCTTTGGAATTATCTGTTTTATCTGCTAATAATGCCAGCATGATAATGCAAAATAGAGTGTGTCAGAATGCTAGCACACTATTTGTAATTAGCATGTTAGCATGCTAGAGTAATATTTGTAATAAGCGTGTTAGCATACTAACATAATCATTGTCGTTTTAATCAACACTTGTTTGCCCCTTATTATATGAAGCACTTTGTATCCTTAATATCCATATTTTTGTTGACACAGTAGCAGAATCACATTCGGTAGCTGTCTTTGCGTTAGTCTGTTTAGCAAACACAGCACACACTCTCCAATGTAAAGTACACTATACAGTAAGCGTGTCTGACAGTAATCTTTATTCGTAAAACTCTTGTGTTACTTATATGTGTTGTTTCTTCATTGTGCGGTTGGTACAACCTTATTATGTTAATAATAATGTGACAACATTGTGCAAAAGATTTGCTTGTTTTATGGACAAAAACTCGCAGTTAGGGTTAGAGAAAGATCATGGTTTGGGCTAAAATAAATTATTCTCAGGGGATCTTTTGCGGGTTAATGTGTTACGTCCTCCGTATGCGCAGGACCCCAAGCCGATCCGGCAGGCTGAGCACATCTGGTGCCTACACCCCCATTCATAGGGTACGAGATGTCGCTGAATGGTTTGATGAGTGTGAAAATGATGTGAATAATAAGCTCTGACCTTTGCCTTCACCAGATCTCAACACAATTTAACACCTTTGGAAGATTTTGGACTGACGTGTTAGACACCACTGTCTTCCACCATCCGTGGTTTTTCCTATAATTTGTTACCCATTTTTCTCTGTATGGTGGTGCTCAGAATATGATTAATTCAATCAGGCATGTGTGATCAAAGGATTCTTTGAACATAAACTCTACGTGGAATTAAGCATATCTGCAGCAAAGCTTCATGTGAAGTCTTCGTGGCTTCATGCATGCCCACTGTTTGGCTTTTTTTTCCTGGTCTTGGTGGGAGAAATGATGGGATGCAAGTAAATATTGATACACACTCTGTTTCCTCTCAGTCTCACTCCATCTGGATCCACAGCAGCCTCCGGAGAACAAACAACCTGGAAGGAAGTATCATCACTCCCCCTCTCCCTCCCCATACCAGACCTCCTCGTGCCTCTTTGTCTTTCCACCTGTCGTTCCTCTGTCCTCGCACCTCGTTTAGTTTTTACCCTTTACCCTTTCCTCCTCCTCATTCCTTTTACAATCCTCCGAAGATCCACTTTGCTCGCATTTCATGTATGTGCTCCCAGTCACAACAGATAAATTATGGATGAACATCCATGAAGCAGAATGCCAGAGATCTCTTGCTGCTGTTACACACACGCAGCCCCACCACAAAACTACTGCCGTGAGCACGGAAGAAGTTATGATACGGTCATTTAACAAATGCTTTTATCTTAAGTGAGCAGTAATATGCAGTGTATTTTTAGCCTCGGGCTTTTGCTGATTGTTGGGATTCGAGAAGCAACATGCATTTTACTCCGCAGCCGGCTGAGCTGTTGCCTTCGTATTGTATTGTCTCTGCTCAGCCTTAGTCCATATGTAGGGCACAGAAACGGAGCCAGTGGAAAAGATGTCCTATTCCCTGTTATCATCTGTTGCAAAATAAATATCTAAGCATGTCCAAAGCCTCAGAAGAATCTGGAGTATTTGTGCAAGCCGACCGTGAAAGTGAATAGTAAACCCAGCACCCGAGCGTCACAGCTCCCTCACTGCCTAGCCTCTTTTCCATAGCAAGTTTCTTTCTGGAGCGTCTTCTTCTTCTTCTCCTTCTTCCATCTCTTTTATTAAACAGAATCAGTTTTTCTTGTCAGAGTCCTCCCTCGCTCCATCACTTTTTAATAACCCTCCTCTCTTTAATGAGTTCTGTTATGTACACAGGGGGCAGCGGCTAGGGGCCAATTTGTGATTTCACATTACATCAGATCAGAGAAAGCTGGGAAAATAAAAGAGGAAAAACACACACACACACACACACACACACACACACACACAACTTCCTGCGTATCTCCTCCTCTCCTCAGCTGCACTCACAAGAGGGAACGCTGCATCTCATCTCGGCAGTCAAGGGAGTAGTGGCGCTCCCAGAGACGCCATTTTGAAAGCATGCTCTGGAACGTCAAGTCACAGGAGAAAACTCCTTAGAGAGCGAAGGAGAGAGAGATAAAGGAGAATGCTGATGTGTACCCACATGAGGTTAGTTAACTTTATACTTCTGGATGGGCCTAATGAAGTCCCCCTGTTCTTCCTTGCTGGGTTTTGTAGCTGGAGGAGTTGCAGGTGAGGGATTTGGTAATGGGATGCAAACCTACAAACTTTATCACCTGGACCGAGTTTATCTCTCCCAGGTTCAGATGCAGAAGCAGACCAGATTGTCTCCGCCACAGATGAACTCACAGAATGTTGGTTTCCTCACCTTGTGTACAGACCTTAAGTGTAACAGACCACACAAGCAGCTGTCAGAGCCAGCTCCGTCTTGCCTTTGCATTTCAAAGGGCAGACCAGCAAAGTAACTGCTAAACTTTGTGTGCAGCGCACAGCTTCACTTTGATACATGCAAGTACTCCTGATCTAGTTTTTCATTGAGTCCCTCCCTTTGCACTTAAAGTGAAACTAGACAACTTTTTTGATTTAACTTTGTCACTATGATGTATTACCTGATTCAACAGTGTAATAGTGGTTGAAAATGACACCATTCGCTGCTAAATGATCTTCAGTAAGCCCTGTTTTTACCATGATGTTTTCTTTTGCCGCCGGGACGAGGATTTCGTGGAAAAACGGAAAATTGGTTTATTGTTTTTTATTGTTTGCATTGTGTTGCTTTCTTTCATCATCTGTAAAGCATATTGAGTTTGCATTTGTATGAATTGTGCTATACAAATAAAACTGAACTGAACTGAATATAGGACAAATTCTAACAAACATGAGAGAATCTTTTGTGTTTTTTCTGTCTGCTGTTTTGTAAGTGGGAAAAAGTGAAAAAATCTATACATTGGTGAGAAATTAGAGTCACAAAAAAATGACAATGGATCCACTGAAAACGTTGTAGTGTTTTGCAGCTGTTAATACGAAGTGTTTATTTCCAGAGTGCAGTAACCATCCTTGTGACAGTCGCTAGCGTCACAAAACATTAGGAGTGTTTCAATACACAGGTCGAGTGTTTTAAGAGTCAAAAGATCAAGATGACACAAGTTCCCCAAAAACCCTGTTAAATATTAAAGAAACACTGACTGATGATTTCTGTTCAAACACAAAATCAAAAACAGTCGAGCTGCTTGTTCAGTAGAAACTAATTCATTCATACACATTTGTTTCGATGTTAAAGATTTTCAAAATGTTTTCACTTTTTTTAGGTAAAAATATATAACAATTTAAAAAGAAGCAGAAAAGGTTCAACTGATTTCAGTTTGATTTGATGAAATTTGAGAAACTAAAATGTTTGGTTGTGCTTGAATTCTGCAAAGTTTACAGTAAGCTTTCTATATCTTAGCATAATAAATTCAGCTGATATTCACATATGTGTAAAATTTTGCATAATTCTTGTTCTTTGTAAAAATCAAACACTAAGAACTGTTTGTTCATTTTTCAGTTGCACCTTCAAAACACCGATCAGAAGTTTGTTCCTCAGTTTTTTTTAAAAAGATTTCATAAAGCATAAAGAAAAACAGAAAATACAGACAATTAAAATGTTTCGCTGATTTTTCTTATCAAAGTTTTTGTCCAAGTGGATTCTGTTTCACCCTCTCTCTCAGCCAATCAGGACACTTCATTCTGGGCCACCACCTTTAACTCCAGCAGCATTTTGATGATGTTGTCACTGTAGGACAATGTGTCTCGCAGCACCTGCACAGTGTGCTGTCCAATCAGAGGAGGTGGCCTAGGCTCGTTGGGGCTGAAGCTGCTGAAACGAACCGCTGGACCTGAAGTCGAGAAAATAAACAGGGTTCAGCACAGGAACATGAATGAAAGTGTCACTGAGATGATGATCAAACTTCTGTTTTCTAGCATCTACAGGCCAATAAATCTTAAATTAAGGCTGGAAATAAAATATCAAGTCTTGAATAAAAGCATGGAGCCAGTGCAAACAGCTGAGGGTGGAATCATCTGTTGTTTTATATTCAATATAATGTTCAGATTCACAACAGTCACGTCAGTCTCACTCAAAACACAACAACCTGTTTTTACGCTAAACATTTCAAATCTTTTACACTGCTGTAAAGCTTCTGTCAGTGAAACTCAGGACTTCCTGCAGATGTTTCTTGTTAGGATCATCTTTCAGAAAAAAAATAGATTCAAGAAACTGAAGAATTTTATTTTGAAATATCTTTGCAGGAAGTGCTGAGTTTCACTGAAGGTGA
>JAQFJA010000008.1:19596326-19608638 GCA_029874485.1 Naso brachycentron | reverse complement strand
AGGGTTAAACTCCTTCTATTGCCTTCTATCGACCAATGCGCTCAATACCATCTCCACTGCACACACACTCTGGGTGCCTTTTGATTGCTAACTTGCCGATTAGGTGTCAGATGGCCCTTTCTGACCACAGCAACCTTTCCTGGAACCAAGGAATCTTTTTAGCAGGTCATGTGCTTCACCTGCATTTTGATCACATGAACCTTTTTCCAGTGTTTGTTCCTGGATTGCAGTTCCTGACATGCCAAAGAGTCCCTGCCCCTGAAATATTACTTTCTGTCAACCCAAGAACCAATAGAGCTTGCTGTATTGAATATCAAACATAAGGCCTGTGAATGCAACAACATGCCAGCCACACTGGAAAGCATCAGCCACTGCTGTCAATTAGAGGACATTAAATGGAGAGTTTGCCACTGACAAAAAGTTTTAAGAATGAAGCTGTGGGTGGGAATACTCAAAAATAAGCAAGATTAAGAGTGAGTGACAGACTAGGTAGCACCATAACATACAACACAATGTTAATAAGTGATTGAATGGCCAAAGTCTATAGCGTAAATAAAATCAGCCACAGACTCTGAACAAATTATAGCAAAAATAAACTAATAGAGCTTGTCTGCAATCACCTGCATTTAATAAGGGCTTGTTACAGTCCATTTTCATTCCATGATCTCGTCATTAACAACACTGCAGCACAGTGGACTAGCGGTTAGCACTGTTGCCTCATAGCGAGAAGGTCCTGGGTTCAATTCCTGGCTGGGGCAGCGCCTTTCTATGTGGAGTTTCCATGTTCTCTCTGTGTGGTTTTCTCATGCAGGTGTTTCAGTTTCTTTCAAAACATATATATACATCTATCTCCAGTTAGTACCCTTGACTGAGGCACTGGCTAAGAATCTGGTGTTGGTTCCTTGGCGCTTTGCTGTTGCTGCCCACTGATCCTCAGGGATGGGTTAAATGCAGAGACCAAATTTCACTGTACGCTTATAGAGACCCCTACGTCACAATATTTAGTTATAATTATTTACATGGCAGATGATTCCTGAAGATATTCTTCGTAAGACATATTCAGAGATGATCTCCCCCCTCACGGATGCATTTATTTTAACCTCTAATACATGAAAAGCATACCAGCAAATCCTTACATGTAAAAACTTAATAGGTCAATCACTAGCATAATGATGGCATACCTGCAATAAGCCTTCTGGACCTTATCATACCAGGCCTTCACTGTACTAGACTTCTGTCATCATGTGCTTAATGTTGTCATATCACATGTGCATAGCTCCAAATCTAATTGGTTAACATTAGAAAAAAGAACACTGTTTAGGTTAAAATATTTATCTATGCGTACTTGTGTATGTATTTTACTAAATGCAACATGTCCTCATAACTCCAAAAACAACATTTTAACTGCTGGAGAGCACCAGCAACAGAAGCAAGCAGACCCGTCGCCAGACCTCAGTCTTAAGGGGGGCATATCAAATGCATGGGGAGGGCACAATTATTATTACCCATAATCCTCTATTTGCGCAGCACTGATGCACGTTAAACATAACCAACAGCACATCCAGCAACAGCCTACATCAGTCTTCATAATTTAAAATAATAGATTACATGAAAGAAGAAATGTTATCAATATGTATATCAATGTAACACCAGAAGCATCTCTCAAGCTGAAAAAGCACCGTGGCGGGTGCATTTCAAAACGTTCAACAGAGGAATATGCATTTCCATTATGCGTGTGCGCGGCACACACACACACACACACACACATACACATTTTGAACCTACTTTGAGTGGAGGCAGCGCTGTCCTCTCTCCAGTCAGTACAGCAGGAGGCGGCGTTTCTCCAGGCTGAACCTCCTCATCAGTGCATCCTTCCACTCAGACTTGAATCTGTGCGTGAGGTCCTTTTCAAAAGCGAGCTGAATAAGTCGGGCCTTGCGTTTCTGGAGCATGCTGCGTCGATGCTCCGAGAACATGCTTTTTAGCGTGGAAAAAGAGTTTTCGCATACTGCTGTCGATGCTCCTAAGGTTAGGGCCAGGTTGTATGCTCTGACAACAGTCGGCATTGCTTGGAGTGCACAGTTGAAAGTGCTGAGGATGTTGGCTATTGTCCATTTTCCATCTTCAGGGGGAACCGGGGTATCAGTCATTTTCTTCACCAGAAACTCACAAGCCACAGTATATTCAGATTCAACCACATCAGCTCCAACTAATTCCAGTAGAGGGGTTACCTTTGATGCGTCCAGGAAATTATCCTCCTCGGCCTCGGGGTTCAAAGCGGCCAGTGCGCCAATGAGCGCGCTACTGCGCTCCAAAACGCGCATCCATCTCTCCTTGCACAGCATCAATAACACTGTAAAATAACCTCTTGAACTCGGTCTTTTCGTCTATGTCACTCTGTGGCTGTCCAACTGTTTCTTCAACTGCAAATCCACTGAGGTTCTTGTTAACGGTGCGTCTACTCTTGCTTGGACCGGGGCCGGTCACCGGCACAGCCTCGGTGGCAGTGGCTGAAGAAGCGCAGAGATCCCACAGTGCAGAAAATTCTTTTTCTGTGCGCCGTTTCTTCACGCAGTCGGAAGCGCTGTTCACAAGTGTCACCGCAGTGAACAAGTCCATATCTTCAGCTTGCAGTAGTCTGTTCGGCGGCTCGAAAAGTGACAACAGCTTCATAACAAGGTGCGCAATAAAAAGAAAACTGCGCTGCGTAATGGCACGGAGCAGCCCCGTGGCCCCGACGCGCACCTCCGCTCCGAGGCCTCCTGTGTTCTCCACCTCGGTCAGTAATGTGAATATGTCGTGAAAACTCTTCACCACAACTTTGACCGTTGCCAAGTGGCCAGTCCATCTCTGGTCCAAGAGACGTTTCAGGGTCTCGCCTTTGTACAACATAGCGACGGTTGGCTTCCAGATGAAGTTGTACAGCATGTTGCATACTCCAAAAAAATCCTGGACTTCTGCTTCACTGGACACGGCGTGGACCACAACCAGATGAAGTTGGTGATTAAAGTAGTGGATGTATGGTATGTTACGATCCAGTTTGTTTTGGAGCAATTTCTGCACACCACCATGCCTGCCACACATGAATGATGCGCCATCATAAACCTGACTCAGGATTTTGTCCGTGCTGAGTCCGGCGCTGGTGAGCTCATCAATGATTACACCTGTCAGAGCCTCTGCATCACCTTTCTCGGATGTAGCCATTACCAAGAGGCGCTCACACGCAGCATAGTTTTCGTCAACAAAACGCACAACTATGGATATATTTTCTTGGCCTATAGGATCCCGTGTGCCATCCACTTTAATTGAATACCAGCTATCCCCGACTTGTCTCACTATCTCCTCTGTCACAAGTTTGCTCATCATTTCGATGATCTCGTTTTGTATCTGTGGGCTGGTATAGCGTGCATTCTGTGGGATTGTTTTTGTAATCCTAGTCAGTTCTGGATCTTGGTGCATGGAGTACTCGAAAAGAGACAAGAACAGCCCCACGGAGCCATTGAGCCATTGTCATCGAGCACACTGGCAAAACCAGCATTATCTCCACGTAACGGCTGTTGATTCACCACTAAAAACTCCACCATATCAATTATGGCTGACATGTAGTATCTGTTGCAAGCCAGTTGCTCTGAATTTAAGAGAGTGGAAATCTCTTTTCCACTACGTTTTTCCGAATCTCTCCACATTGTTTCACAGGCTAAATGTTCTTTTGAAGCTGCATGCTTATTTAAGCCCTTGCCTGTTTCAATTGCATGTTTCCAGTCATTAAATCCCTTACTGGAGAAGGTCGCGTCTGATGATACAGATTTGAATTTTCTGCAGGCATAACAAAATGCAGCGTCCCTTTCCACCGAGTACTCAAGCCAGTCCCAGTTGTGGCCCTGTAACGGATGCACTTGACCTGCTGCTGGGCGTAGCCTCCACACTGTTGCTGCTGCCAGGGTCGGGCTCGGCAGAGCTGCTAGCTGCAGGCTCCGGCTCGGACTGTTGTCCTTCTTCTCCACTAGCACTGACAACATCAGGCGTCGGGTTGTCTGATTTTGCGGAGGTGGTGACTGAGTCCGACGGTGGTTTTTTAAACCACTTACGTATATCCATAGTGTCAAAGAAATAGAAAGCTAGCGAAAACTCTCACTCTCACTCACAGATTCATTCACATTCATTCAAAATGCGCGGTAACTTGCGCAGCAACACTGACGTAGGCTACGTCACGCAAGGGCGTCAGATTAGCTGGGGACGCTGGGGACATGTCCCCAGCACTATTTATGATGAACAATTTTGTCCCCACCACTTTTAAAAATGTTTCTCAATTTATCATTAAAGAAGGAAAAAATGTTGGTGGCAGATAGGCTAGATATAACCTCTTGTGACCGAAAAATGCCCACATAATCAACCGAAACATCCGAAACGATTGGGTCGGTCGGTGTGACTTTGTCTGACTTGCAACAATGTGACTTTGATTAAGAAGTAATCATGTGATAGGCACGCATGAATCACGATGACATCATCACAGCATGATTAACCTTCACCTGGAAATGGAAAGGGCCTGCCTGCACCACGCACCTATCCTTGTCTGTACGTGGAGCAAACGAGGGGATGCTGACTGTGATAAAAATATATATTTTTTGAAATAACGGTATATAGGGTGGCGGCGTGCTCCCTTAGAGATAGGGTGAGGAGCTCTGTCACCAGGGAGGAGTTCCGAGTAGAGCTGCTGCTCCTCCACATCAAGAGGAACCAGCTGAGGTGGCTCGGGCATCTGTATTGGATGCCTCCTGGACGCCTCCCTAGGGGGTATTCCAGGCATGTCCCACCTGGAGGAGACCCCGGGGAAGACCCAGGACACACTGGAGTGACTACGTCACTTCGCTGGCCTGGGAACGCCTTGGGGTCCTCCCTGAAGAGCTGGAGGAGGTTTCTGGGGAGAGGGAAGTCTGGGTGTCCCTGCTCAGGCTGCTGACCCCACAACCCGGCCCTTGATGAGCAGAAGAGGATGGATGGATGGATAACGGTATTAAAATTCTTTGTGACACACGGTGTTAATGTCATCACGTCGCCTGTGGTGTGGGAGTGTGGAGTCGACATGACCAAAGCCTGAACGGAAGACACACGGGTAAGCTACGTAGTATTTTCTGGTAATTTCTGTGAAATACTTATTTGCGTGTTTGAAAAAACTCGTCATGACCTATAATTTCTTTTCTATCGAGAGAAACGCGAAATTATTGAATGTTTGCTGAAGTTGCCTAACACCATACTACTTATCGATAAACTTAGTTATAAGGTAAGGTATAGCTAGCTAGTAAGGTTGTTGAGGTCGAGTAAAGGATATTTCAGCAGGTTAACATTAGGCTAATGTTAATACATGACTGAGGTGTAGAGCCCGCACACTTACTCCATGCCACAAACTTTATTAGACAATGTTTCAGTCCCAAAGGGATCTTCGTCAGGTCTGAATGTTAATAAGTGGAGAACCACACCTCTCTTTGTAACATATGTGACAGGTGTGGTCAATCATCCCATCTCATCTGGGTTTTTTCTTTTCATAAAAAACATCGACCAGTTTTCATACATGACTGAGAGCTCATGGAAACTAGGTTGCTATGGACCAGGATTTATTGAATTAATACACTGAATTGAAAAAAATACCTGTATTTTTAATGATTCGGAACACACTGAAATCTGTATATGAATTTGAACATGACCAAAAAGACTGTTTAACCAGAATTAAGAATTTGCCTGAACTAAACCTTGGCTGTGTGTGTGTGTGTGTGTGTGTGTATTTTCTTAAGGTCGGGTGGAGGGTTAAAAATGGACAAAAGCATGCACCCACCTTTCAGAAGTGCCAATGAAAGCTGTGGCTATTTTCCTCTTGTCTAACAGCTTCAGTTTGTCCCTGTGGACATGGCAGACTGCAGTGCTGTTGAGCCTCAACTGTGTCATCGTTGACCTCAGCCAAGTCTTCAGCCGTTGCAGAGCACTGAAGCTCCTTTCAGCCTCACAGGATGACACTGGGACCACGAGCAGAGTCTCAACTTGTGAGAAGAGGCCTCTGACCTCTGGTGACATGCCTCTTAGAATTTGGGCAGCCTCTTTGCAGGAGGTGTAAGAATGATTTGCTTTAAACATGGCCAATTGAATTTGTAATGCCTGTATGTCCGATTCTGGGTACCAGCTCACCATATTATTTGTGTTTCCTGTAAGCAGCACCTCCTCCAGCTGGACCAGATTTTCCAGGCTCGCCTGGTCAAAGCGATCGTGCAGCTGGGTGGGCACCGTGTCAATGGCACTGAAAAACTGGACCCGGAAATGCTCCTCTGGTGTTGCAGGAGTATGATGCTTGGCAGGACCACCATATCTTCTGGACGGCATTCGGACATGAGGTAGCTGTATTGGCTGGAGGTCCAAGTCTGCAGTGAGGTCCACAGCTTTAGCATAGATGCCCATGAAAGCAGCATCAGTCCTCAAAGAGAGAAAGCCCTGCTTTGTGTAATCCACAGCTTTCAGCATTCCACTGATGGCTTTCCCTCTTGCCTGCAGACTCAAATTCAGGCCCTCCAACCTCATGAGGAGTTCTTTCCCCAGGAGAAGGCCGAGAATGGTGTTACCCTTTTCCAGTCTCTCAAGAAGGCCATTAGCTCTAGAGGCAGTATTGTCAGTGACATTTGAAGATGCCATCTCCTCCAGTGCAGTCAAGATGGATCCATATTGGACAAGGGCTGCTCTGATGGATGGTGTGCGCACAGTCCATCTAGTGGCACACAGAGGCTTGATGGAGGTGAAGGAGCCTGTATTTGATATGGCAATGTCTTTGAAAATGGTTTTGCATTTTCCAGACTGAGCAAATAAGCATCCCAGCTCATGTATCTACTGCAGGGCATCCCTGATCACAGGTGTGGATGTGCAAGCAGCCTGTGTGACAAGGTTCACACAGTGTGGGCCACAATGGACAAAATTGGCCAATGGTTGCTGTTTGCGAATCAGGGCTTGTGTCCCTGACAAGTGCCCCAACATGTTGGCTGCTCCATCATAGGTCTGGCCACGAAGACCTGAGAAAGGTAGGTTTAGCACATCAGTGGCAATTTTAAAGAGGTGTTCGCCAGTTGTTGAAGAGGCCTCATACAAGCCAACAAATTCCTCCTTTGGTTCCAGGCCTTCATCAACATACCGGAAGCAGATAGCGATCCGTTCAGTGCCAGATATGTCTTGCGTCCCATCCATTATTAGTGAGTACTGCAGTACAGGTAATGCACGGATTGCTGCAGCTATTTTTCTGATAATGGTGTTGCTCATTAACTTCAGCAGCTCATTTTGACACTCAGGAGTATGGTGTATGAATGATTTTTCTGCAGCCAGCTTGCCAGATTGGGGTCGTTCTCAGCCTTCTCCTCCAGATGCCGCTTGAAGTTTCCCTCATCATTCTCATGACCTCTGAGAGCTAAGCCCTGACTTGCAAGTCACCTAACTGAACTAACTATCTCTATCAGTGCTGACCTGGCTGCCTCTTGTGCACTTGCTGAGATGCTGCACAGTGTGCACACACATCCACCGGGATCATGAAACGAGCCCAGCAGAGACTGCACTTCCTTAGGAAACTGAAACAAGCATCACACCCCACTTACATTCTAAAAACATTCTACAGAGGTGTGGTGGAGAGCACCCTGACCTTCTGTATCTCAAGAGGATCGTGGGGGTCTCCCTGCCTTCTGTCCAAGACCTTTATCAGAGCTGATGTATCCAGAGGGCATAGGACATCTGCAAAGACCTCTCACACCCCCTCCATAATCTGTTTGTTCTCCTGCCATCAGGCAAAAGGCATCGGACCATAAAAACTAAAACAAGAAGGTTCCTAAACAGCTTCCTCCCACAGGCAGTCAGACTGCTCAATAGCTGCACTACCTGACTCTGCTGCTAAATTTATTTATCACTGCTCATTTCACACTTTTATTCTTGATTGTCACTTTTAAAAATGTAGCAAAGTTTGAAGGTGCTACTGGCCATTGCAATGTGAAGGTCAACTATAAAATGATAGTTGAAGATGCATTTTTAAAGGTGCACTTTGATGTTCTCCTCTACACATACTCTACTCTGTAGCTGGTTTCTGCCATCCTTTCCGCATTTTCTCACATAACTCTCACTTCTGTGCTTAGTGATCTAAAAGCCTACCTTTTCTCCATGATAAAGCTGCATTTTGCCTCTCCTCTGTGTCTACACACAAAATGTTTCCGGCTCTCTCTGGCTGAAAAAAACATCTCCGGGCTTTAACCCAACACCAGCATACTGGGCCAGTTGGGTAGCTGTCTCTGCCAGGGCTTCATCCCTCATCACCCCATCAACCCCCCACCCCTCCCGTCCCTCTCGCGCCTTTGGTATTGAGGTCACGTTTTCCTCCATTGACAGGAAAGACTTCTTTAGAGGGCGGATTAAAAGGCCTTCAAACCGATCCTGATAGGAGGTGTCTGGCAGCTGATGTTGCTGGGTGATATGTCACAGTGCTAAGGAGTGGAGAGGAGATGAGGGGGGAGACAGAAGTGGAAACTTCTGATTGGCTTTGACCATGTGTGCAGGTGTGTGTGTGTGTGTGTGTGTGTATATGTCAGTGTGCGTGTTGCTTTCTATGGGTTTGTGTGTTGCAAAGGGCATTTTGTACTGACCAGAGATGAAAGGATAACTGTTGGTAGTCTCCTTTTTAGATGGATGATTAGAGTGATGCAATCGACTGAAAGCTAAGGGTGCTCTCACACACAAACACTGTTAACCCAATCATCAAACTAACATCAGTGTACAAAGATGTGAAAACACGTGCACACACACACACACAGACAAACACAAGCTGGATACATCGCAAATCATCAAAAGTGTCCATATGACTTCATCTTATTTATGCACAAGAAAACTCCACCCTTTACTGTCAATTGCCAGATCACCAGCTGGCTCATTTCAACATCACACTAGAGTATTCTTTGTTAGTATCAAGAGCATAATGCGTGTGTGTGTGTGTGTGCGCACAGTGGTGCTGCTCTAATAGTAGATGAGTGACCCAGTCAGAAAAGGTCAGCAACACTACAGGGCTGATGTGGCGAGACGTCCTCCACTCACCAACTAATTAAATGTCAGTGAGTCAGATTGGACAGAGGAAGGGGAGCGGGGGGAGGAGAGAGAGTGCACAGGAGAGAGGGGCAGATAGATGGACAGGGAACTGGACCTTGTTGTAAATGTCATGTGTTACATAAGATTTGACTCTTTGGCAGCTGAGAGTTCAGAAACAAAAAGGAGAGAAACATTTTCGAATGGCTGCTTCGTTCACGTTAGAGGATTTTCATGTGGTGACCTGCAGGATCTGTGCTTTCTTATTTTGCTAGTGATAAATACTTACTGTAGTGGTGGCAGTACATTCAGTCTAGGGCTATGCTTTCTTTAGATTTTCTCCTTTCCAAGTTTGATATTAATACATTCCCTCCTCACTGTAAGTGAACTGCTCTAGCAAGTCTCAAAAGCTGCAAAAAGTTATAAACATTTAGTAACAAGCTAATAACACAAACTCTGGTAATGATTTGGATCCTGCAATAATACAACCTGCTTGATCAATGTGGTACATTGTTTAAAATATGTATATTTGCTACATTCAGCTTAGCACTAGTTATATGCAAAAGACTATAGCTATCTTTACTCCACTACTTAAATGCAGATCACTTGACCAAAAGCCTGTTACATACAAAACTTAGACTCCATTTAGACAGTGCAAGTTTTGACATCAAACAGTAAACTTTTGTTGTGGTTCGGCCTTTTTTTTTTTTAACATGACAACGGCGTGCTGACAGCCCAGAAATGACAAACTTTTGAAACCTGGTTCCAGAGTGCAACATTTTGAAACCATACTCATTTTTCCCAGCTGTGTAAACTGGAAAACAGCAAAGCCTGTGATGGCGGTGATAATGCTAATGCTAGCGCGAGTCAATGCATTCCACAGTCGCCACTACCAAACTCTGATTAAACACTCCACAAAGCACTCAAAGCAAGTTGAACATGACAGCAGTCTATTGAGGCAAATTCAAGCGTTAATAGCATGATTTTAGATGTCAAACTACAGCTTAATTTCTTTAATTTGTGGCTTTTTATGGCTTAACAGCAAGGAGTCTTCATTATCTCCTATGGTATGACTTTGCGATATTACACTGGCAACTACTGGCTTTGCATGCATATTACAGTGCTTTCGGCGCATCATGTAGATTTTTTTAAAGACCCAAAGGAAAAGCTTTTTTTAAGACCTGCTCCGTGTAAACCTGGCCTTAGTCACGATATTAAATCCAATGTATGGAGTAGAGCCCAACTACTATGGGAATATGGGGCAGATGCTGATACCAGTAATTGAGAGTAAGGAAATTCTGACATCCAATATCTATCAACTGAAATTGTACATATATAATATCATCTGGAATGTGGATGAGACCGGCACCGTCACAGTACAAGTCCCTGACAAGGTTGTCGCAAGCAGTGGGAGGAAGCAGGTGGGAGCAATGACATCTGCAGAGAGAGGAGCAGTAGTCACATTAGCACTGGCAGTTAACGCCCAAGGGAACCACATTCCACCTCACTTTGTGTTCCCAAGAAAAAAATATCATGACCATTTTGTGCATGATGGGCCTGTGGGTTGCATTGGATCTTGCAGTAGGTCTGGTTGGATGCAAGAGGCCGATTTCTTGATTTTCACGAGGCACTTTGTGAGCCACACCAACCCATCTCCAGATTCAAAGGTGCTTCTCCTACTCAACAACCACACCTCTCACCTGTCTTTGGAGTGTATTGAGTATTGCAGGGAAAAGGGAGTAGTGTTGCTGTCCTTCCCTCCTCACTGCTCCCATAGGCTGCAGTCACTGGACTGCAGCGTGTTTGGCCCCCTGAAACGCTGTATCAACAAAGCCATGGATCACTGGATGATGAACCACCCTGCAAAAACAATGTCCATCTATGATCCTCCAAGCAGTGTGGCCACTGCGCTGCCATCTGCAGCAACACCAGCTAACATCATGGCAGGCTTCAGGTGCACTGGCATATTCCCTTTCAACCCACAGATCTTCAGTAACACAGATTTCTTACCTGCTTATGTCACAGATCGTCCTGATCCTGCAAAGCTGCAGGAGGCCTCTCCACCCGTTCCTCTGGCTGATTCACCCGTTGCTTCAGCACTGATATCCACCTTCAGTGCGCTGTTCACCTCTCCCTCCCCTGGTGAGACATCTGCTGAGGATGACTTTAGTCCCGAAGTGCTCCGCCCTTTTCCCAAAGCTGGACCTAGGAAAGGGGCTCAAAAGGGGAGAAAGCAGCGATCAACCGCCATCGTCACTGACACTCCTGTCAAGCAAGCCCTGGAGGATGAAAAGGAGCCAAAAGTAAGGAAACGGCTGCACAAAGAGAACACTAAGAAGACACCAAGGCCTGCAAAGAAAGCTTACCATGAAGACCAATTTGAGTGCCTTGTCTGCTGCGAGGACTTCCTGTCCTCCAGGCCTGGCGAGGTGTGGGTCCAGTGCATCTTCTGTGAAAAGTGGGCACATGAAGCTTGCACTGAGGGAGCATTTATATTTGTCATAACTGTGATAATGAGTAA
The DNA here is from genome assembly GCA_029874485.1 of Naso brachycentron. Taxonomy (NCBI): domain Eukaryota; kingdom Metazoa; phylum Chordata; class Actinopteri; order Acanthuriformes; family Acanthuridae; genus Naso; species Naso brachycentron. Next base: position 19,597,033 of record JAQFJA010000008.1, on the reverse strand, counting down.
ATGTTTTGTAAAATGTGCTGCAGGCTACATTTACTGTTACAGTGTTAAGTTATTAGTTAAGGCACTTTAGTAAGAGCACAGGCAAGTTCAGCATGCTCTGCATTACAAAATGTCTGTTTTGCCACTTTGGCCTTGTAATGAGTTTTTTGTTTTTTAAAGTAGGCTAGTTACAAATACGGCTATGATAAATGCACTGTGTAGCCTACACCCTTGATATTTAAAAAAAAAAAAAGTATTATTCTGTTTTATTTGGCCTACTATGTATTACAATGATTTAATCATTTTCATGTTGCACTTTTCTCCGGCGCACCTGTCACATCAAATGTGCATTTTCTTGTTTTGTGTTTAATGATCTTTGTTTTATTAAGATAGGCCTACATGTAACTGAATAAAATTATTCATTCATTCATTCAAAAATGTGTTTTCAGCTATGTTTACTAACAAATGAATCTTTAATTTTTTATTTTTGAAAAGGGACAATGTAGCCTTCATCAGTTAACATTTAACAAACGTTGATAACAGGTGACCAATGTAAATGTACCCAAGGTTGCTGAAAGGCTACTTTTTACTGGCAGTCCCTTTGCCTGATGTTAATGGGCATCCTAGTATAAGTTAAAAACAGCAATAAAAGTAAAACTGAGAAGTATACGCCAGAAACATGTGTTAACTTACCGTTTTTTGCCTCAAAATTTATGATTGCTACAAAT
>JAQFJA010000008.1:19579920-19590432 GCA_029874485.1 Naso brachycentron | reverse complement strand
TCTGCTATTCCCACCTGCTGTAAATATCAATAGCTCTGCTCCTTATGTGCAAAATGAGCTATGAATGCTTGTAGTTATGGCAATCAGAATGACATGCATTCATTAATATTTGGTTGTTTCCCAGTTTCTTTTTTGGAGAAATATGAAAGGTGAAAGATAATTTTGTGGCCAAAAGTGGAGTGCGATGTACAGCTCTTATTATGAATCTGATAAATTCTCACCAAGTTAGTAATGTTTGCTTTGGGGTGTTTTGCCTCTAAGTCCTGCATGTGAGTTCACACATCTCTGTTTTACAACTGTTACGATTGAAGGGTATTCACTAAAGCAAAGTTAAATAGCTTCACGAGGTACAGAATTTGATCAGTAAGGGTAGGTGGGGGTGTAACTTGAGCATTCAGGAGGTGGAGGTGGGAGGATAGATGCCCGTTCTTGTCAACTACCCAAACATCTGTTTTGAATCTGGCATCACAACACAGACTAGTGCCCAGTAGTAGCCCGATCAAGTAACAAATTAAAGCAACACATGGCCATAATTCATAACACACCACCACATACCTAGATCATCATGTCATATAAATGCTACAGGCTACAAAGTCTCTTCAGTCACTGGTGGATCCATGAATGAACAGTCCCATTTTGTCCTGATAATGTGTGTTTTGGTTTTGTTTGTTAATACCATCCATTCTCAATATGTCTGTTAGCATGTGTCCTGCAGATTAAGTTACTGCATTTGACTCAGGCCACTTACTTCATGGTTTCACTGCAACAAAAAACGACAACATGTGGATTAGGCGAGAAACATATCTGAGCTCAAAAAACACATCAGAGCACCGGGCAAAGAACATCTGAATGAACAGTACATAAAAGAAAACAAAAGAAAACTAAATTCACCTGAATTTAAATACAAGGAGGAGGACGGAGAAGTCAAGGAAGGTAACTTGCGTCGTAGCAGGCATTGATGTCTGCTGGGAGGAAGCTGTGCTAGGAATTTAAATGACCACCTGATGAAAACAAATCGCAGTTATTTACAGGGATGCTTGGAATATGGATTGAGCATCTGTACAGTATATTTAAGAAAGCCTGGAACTGCTCGAAACTGCAAGGCTCCATCAATGGGAAACAATGCTGTTTTTTTACATCTCTTTGAGTGCAGAGCTGGCAAAGGTCTCTACACACCTGCTTTGTTTTTTTCATGCGATCAATTCCTTGGCCAAAAATGTTTTTTTAAAACTGCTAATTGGGCATGAGTACTTTGACACAGAATGCAAATATCATGCCATAAAAGCAACCCTTTTATTTTTTCAAATCAAGGTGGATTTTTCCCAGCTTTTGCACTGTGAACAAAGTCATCACCCAATCAAGATGGTTGTACGAAACGAATGTCACATCCTTCTCCCACTCTAGGGGGAAAGTGTACTTGTAGTACACTTAGTTTTAGTACACTGTAGTACACTGTAGTACACTAGTTTTGAGAGGAATTCCAGGCGCTAGCGGACCAAAAAACCCTCGTTATTAAAAGCTATGCAATATAAAAAAAAGGAATGTTCCAACAAAACAGATGACAACCTTGCCAATCCAGCAAGTATTGTTTATTTGTGATTACTATACATATGGAGGAATAGCAGTCTCTAGAATGAGTGTTTATACCGCTGTGTGCCTTGGTTCACCACAAGTCTCAAAACCAGCGGACAAAAGCACTAAAACTGACGTAAATAGTTAAAATCATAACACCACAATATAACAGCATCTATGTGATTATTTAACAGTTTGTGGAAAAGTTACGTTAGACACCACTTGTCTGTCTGCAGGCCAACGGTATCGATGCCTTGTGCCAGGCTACTGCCCGGGCTGGACTGGGCTGTACAAAGTATTCATGTGTTTCTGTCGTAAATTCGTGTCGCTGTCAGTGTGAATAATTTTAGTGTGAGGTAATCACTGGTGAGTATTTCACATTTTCATGTTGTTTATTTGTAACGCTCTGCCGTTTCAACAGCCTTAAGTCTTGTATCCCGATTTTAAAAGCCAATTTCATGACTTTATGAAAACTGTAGGGTGACCTGGTTGTATGGGTTGCTTAACCGGAGTTCTCCACTAGTGATTTCTTTCTTCTTTTGATCTGTATCAATCCTGGGTTAGGCAACCTTTGATCCATGGCTTTCTGCAGCCCTTCTTTTGTTGTAAACATGATCATTTTACCAGCAAGATCAAATTTTATCATAGCCATTCTGTGAGTTAAGCTTACAGTAAATAGATTTTTTTTTTTAAAAAAAAAGAAAAAAAGATGAGATCTGTTTGTTCATATTCATTGCTACATCCAGGAATTTGCCTTTTATATCTGCTTTTAGCAGTTTGTACCAGAAACCATCCCTCCCACTGTATCACATGTCGTAATCAATAAAGGAACATAAATGATAAAGTTATCCAAATCAATATGTTTCCACAAAAAAGACATGATCAGTGGTGGAGTACCTCTTTTACTATGCTCTTGTATTACCCACAGTGAACACAACAATGCATTGAGCAAGTCTGGGAATATATTAGCAAAACATCTTCTGAAGTTATTCCAATCTCTGGTGTCACATTTCCACCAGCATCCAGAAATAAGCATTAGAATACAAACTCAACTGCCAGCTTATATTTAGCCTGCTCTCAAAAGATATAAATAGATTGGATAAAATATTAGAAACACTTTTCAGTGTCCACCTTTTGTTTCCCAGGAACAAGGAAGTGCTTTGTCTTTTAACTTCCTGTCTTCACTGGGAGGGGGAATGTGTCTTGATGTGTGAGGTGACATCAGCTGCTTGTAACTACCCTGGACTTGTATTTCAGCAAATGTTAACCAATTTTTTTCTTAACAATAAAGTATTACAAAGTGTTATTATAGCGTTATGCCTTTGTTCTGATGGTCCACTATCTCCAATCTACAAGCTACAATCTATCTACTTCTATCTACAATCTACATAATCCACAGACCATAATCAACAAAAGCTGCCTCCTCTGCTCTGAAGTCCCAGTGCTAGAAATATGCTCACTCTGTTTTCTTTTCTTTTCTTTTCTTTTCTTTTCTTTTCTTACCTGTAATCTGCTCCTAGTCTGACATTTTTTATAATCAACTCTCTAACAGATGTAATAACCAAACAGTGAACACCAGCCAATCAGAAGAAGAGTAGTGTCAACCATATTGTTGGTGGTGAAGAAAAAAAAAACAAAAAACATCAACGGAGCGTGTGTATTTTGGGAGCACTGGGCCTATGCAACCGTAGCCATTTGTTTTCAGGATAACAGGCTGCTGGACAAAAGAGCTTCTGGTCCAGTGGGACATTTTTCATACAAATTAGGTTTTTGTATTTTGGCGGTTGAAAAAATGACCAGTCTCCTGATGTTTAATATTAGGACCTGCTGAATTTGAAAGAAAAGTCGTAGAAAATCAGTTGCAGTTGTAGAAAATCAGGTCTCTTGCACAGCTATATATATATGTGCTGTTACAACACATAATGCTTTTATATGGATTTCTTTAGATTTTTTAAGTATCAGAAAGTTTTCCAATTAAAAAAATCCAATGCCACATTTGATTGATCAAAAACTTCCATCAGGGAAGTTTCCATCCAACCTAACCCTAACCCCTTACCACTATAGCTGGTGATGGTTACAGGAGAAAAAGTTTAGAGACAAGAGAGGAAACAAGTAAACAAATTGGCTGTTTGTTCCCTCTCGTCAGATTTCTGTACAGACATCTCAATGGTTAAACAGATTTTGAACATCAGAAAAAAATAGTCTGAGGAAATAATGTTTAAACCAAACCTTACAACATTTTGCATGATGAAAAAGAGATACATCTGTGAAAAATATGTTTGTGCTCCATTAACCAAAACACAAAGATGGTTGTGCGCCCAACAGTGATTTGGGATCTTGCCCCTGCACCTGAGACAGGCCGCCACCGGCTGGCCACAGAGGAAGAGCGGATCTGTAATGACTGTGATTAGAATGAAACTGAAAATGACTTTCACTTTGTTTCATGGGCCTTTGTATCATAATGTACACTTAAAACTTAACTTAAAGTGGTCATTTGATGCAGACAGACTTAGTGGGCTTTTTGAACATGTTTCTGTTTTTGTAGATTACTTAGAGAATTTATAGCCTGCCCTCCTTCTGCTCAGCTCAGTTTTTGCTGAGAATCAGTCTGGTAACGAGTCCCGTCTTTAGAGTTGCAGAGGTAAATTTTTGACTGGACCAATCAGCGACTAGTGGAAGTGGTTAAGTTCAATGACAAAGAAGTCAAATGCTTGTTCAAAGCAGTTCAATCATGGCGCAGGCCTACGGCTATGATTTACCAGGCTACCAAAAACCCCTCATGAGTGAAAACAACGGAAAATTAAATACAAGGGATGTTTCGACCGGACAGATAGAGACCTTGGGGACACAAAATGTATTGCTTTTGTGTGATTACTACACGTAGGGAAGAACATGAGCCTTTAGTCTTTTTACCGATCTGTGTGATGCGCACTTGAGACTCACGCAGCCTAGGGTTCAACACAACATGTTAAAAAAACACAGTAAAAAAGCACTAAAACTGACGAAAATAGCCAATATCACAGCACAAAATTCTATCATCTATGTGATTATTTTACAATTTGTGGAAAACTAATGTTAGCTGCCACTTGTCTTGTCTGTAGCCTGCAGGCTACCGATGTTGAAGATGCTGTCTCAGGGGAGCGAGAGGCTTTATTAATGTGGTTTTATTTCAAACAAAAAATGTATGATTGTCTCTTTCCATGATGCATGGCGGGTCAGAATCTCAATCATAACACAATACAACGGCTTTTATGTAATTTTGAATAGACCGGACATTAACCTTCCCATACCTCTGCTTGTTTTACAGAGTAGCTGGGCGCACAACATATGTCATACAGTCGATGTCAATGCTGATTGGTTTAAGGCTTCTCCAATAGTCTTACACTTAACCCAATACCACGCCTACTAGGAATCAAATTCTCCAAAGGATCCCCAATGGAGCGTGGCCAGACCCTTTTCACAAAGTGAACTTATTTGCGAGTCATGGGCGTGGCTTACCAGGCTAGCTATGTTTGATGTATTTACTTTGGTTCATAAGAATGTGCAGACTGTTTACTAGGCAGCTAGCAGTTATTGGAAGTAATTGTATTGATTGGTTATTATGTTTATACTGTCTTATATGAAGGATGGGTCATAACAAAAATTCTTTCATTCATTCATTGATTCAAAATTTGACATCTAAAAGAAGGTTTTCTGTTTTTTTAGATTTAGAATAACTTCTTTAAATCTTCATATACTAGACCTGACATATTCAAGAGTCATTTCCAAAATTTGTCCAGTCCATCTACAGCGGTATTCAAACATTCAACAAATGACCAAACCTTCCCTTCAGTGCAGTGATAATTGATTTCATGTGTCCTGATGGTGAAATTCAAAGAATAACATAAAAAAAGAACACATTTAAAGTTATTATCGGTCCTTTTTGTCCGGAGCACAGCGTAGTTGGTGCAGCTTTTATGACAAATGCTCCCGCAATTTGGACACTGACGTCTGGACTCTCTGAACTCCAACTGGGGGTTGATTGTTTGACCTCTTTTAAAGTTGACATGCTGCTAATTGCCACTCGGCTGAATGTGGTTCACCTTCAGCTGAATGTTGCCGCCTCTGTGATTTAGTTGCTTCAAAGTCAAAGTCCTTTTCATGTGGTGTCTCTATTATTATGTCCATGCCTCGCAGCTGCAGACTAGTTCAAAGGGAATAGCAACATATTTGCGCAGTCTTGCTCTGACCGCTAATTTGCTTCTGAAAACTGAATTTCTGTTAATATTAAATTTTTATTTTTTTAATAATATTTTTTCTCTTAAATTAGGAACATAAAAGATTGCAGCAGCATTACCTAGCTAAAGGACAAGTATTTCTTTTTCATGTGACAGTATTTGTTTAAGATGTGCTGCTTCTATTAAATTACCAAAGTTAAATGGCAGTTTCATCATTTGTAATACATAACATGTTGTTGTGTTATGTGACTTTTTAAATGTAGAACATACAGACGGCTCGTCCTCCTTGATCAAAGTGAATACACGTTCTGTCCAGATGGAAGACTGATCTTCATGTTGCAGTGAGGATCAAACTGATAAATGTTTTATTTTTCAGAGAAATTAGTGCAGACTCATTTTGTGATCCAATTGGGTCACAAACTCGCTTGATAAATGAGATCTCAACTGATAAATGTGTTTTCTAACTCTGTTAAAATGAGAATTTGATCATTTTTGCTACTCATTCTTATTCTTTTGTAGCAGCACAAAGATATATGGTTCTTGGCTGCATATGTGGGGAGAAAATCAGGGAGGTTATTTAGGGCAACTCCAGTTTGTGTGAGAGATTCACCTTCCAACATTTGGATAAACACTCGGGCGCTTTACCGTCCCCTATCATTTTCAACAGGGCCCCTCACAGCAAGTGTGGCCTCACATGCAGCCAGCAAAGCGGAGAGTCTTTTAGCATTCATGTATTCACTCAGAACTCAGTCAAAGCAGCGAACGCTGTGCCAACTGGGGATCTCTGGGAAACAGGTCTCGTCCCATTTCATCCTTTATGAATCAAAGCACACTCCTGGACTTGGATTGAGAACAATGCCCCTGGAATGGGATTCCATCCATCTTTCCGCTCAATGCCAGTGTGATGGCCGCGTTTGTAAGGGCACGTTGCTCCCCGTGCATCTGAACTGTGTGTGTGCACGCATGCATCTCTACACTGCGGCGGGAGAATGTCAAATGTGACTGCGAGATGTCAACCTCCGAGCTCATTACAGCTGATAGGTTGTTGGTGAAAAACGACGGCGAGGGAGGGAGGGGTGGCAACCGAACGGTTAATGAGGGAGAAGCACCGAGAGCGCCAGAGGAGTTGGAGCTTTGTCCTTCCTCCTACACTCAGCATCTCTCTCCTGGATTCCCTGCTATTGTTCTCTAATAAGCCCAGCTCCTCGCTGTTGCTCAGATGCCTGTTTGTGTGTGTAACATCCATCCATAACAACATCATTATCAGGTTTTGTTTGAAGCCCCTCTCTCCTCTCTCTCTCTGCCTCTCTCTTCCCCCCTCCTCTGCCTCATCTGCTCATCCTTGGCAGGCTCTGGTAAGCCGGCACTGAGGAGAGGAAGCAGAGGGAAGGGGAAGGAGGGGAAGATGCGAAGTGAAGAAACTGTGTTGGCTGCATTAGCATATCAGACACATGGTGAGGGCTGGAGATTGGGTACTGGAGCAGATGTCGATTTACATATTCAGCGTCAGGCAAGCGGTGCATGCGTACATAGGTGTGTGTGTGTGTGAGAGTGGGAAAAAAAGTAATGGATGTCATGAGTGTGAAAGAGGCATGGGTGGAGCAGAAAGTGTGTGGAGTGGATTGGAATGAGGGAGGAATCTCAATCAGAGGAAAAGGCTCCCATCCGTCTGTCCGTCCGACCTGACCAGCCGCTCTCATTTCACTCCGGGAAAGTAATTTAATCACTTTGCTAGTCCTTTGTTTTTTGGAACAGGATTAGCATAAAAGGACGATGGCTGTGATTGACGGGTGTGTTTTGGAGACACTTTGGCAGGCTTCGGGGAGCTGATCAAAGCCTGAAAAGCTGTCAGACAGAATTGATGTAGTTAATTAGAGTAAACACAGAGCACGCACACGCCGCCTTGTTATCTGTTATTTGCATACACACATGCGCTAATATGTGTTGTCTTTATATCTCTATTCAGCAGCCTGAAATAGGAAACCTCTCATCTGCCTTTATCTTTCTGTTTCAGTCTTTTTATTCCTTGTACTTTTTCTCCCGCTCAATCTCTGTTGTCTTTAAACTTTGCAGCTCTCTGCCTTCCTGGCCAACCTCTGTCTTTCATTTTCATTCTGTGGCCTCCTGACTTTGTACTGTATTCAATTTCTCTCTATCTCTCTGCCTCTTTTCCCGGAGGGAGAACAGGTGGTTGAAGGGAACAGCCTTAGCTGTGTTTCCAACCGGAATGGCGAGGAAGCGAAACACACATGAATCACACTTGAGCACTGCTGGGCTGAGTGTTACTTTTGAGAGAGAGGAAGCAGGGGGCCGAGTGTGTGTGTGTGTGTGTGTGTGTGTGTGAATTTTTGAGTGTGATGAGAGGAGAAAAGTAAAGAATTCAAAGAGAGGAGAGGTGAATTTGTGCAGGAGGAACAGAGTTATTATTCAGCAGATGCACATGTTGAACTTGCAGTCCTGTAACAGGACAAGGGGAAAAGGACATATGTGAAATATGCCATGACTAGCATAAACATGTAGGTTCAAACACACTCATGTCTTACATGCACAAGTACAGAAGATTGTCGCCTCAAGGAGGTCATAATTTTTCAAGAGATTTTAACCAGTTCGGTTTACAATTTCCGTCCTTGTGAAGCACATTTGAGCAGTTTGATGTTTTTGTCCTGTAAAAAAAAAATGCTTCAAATATTTGCAATGAAAGATGATTATCTCCAGTTTGAGAAAGAAAGATGGGCAATAACAGCAGGTGTTCAACTTGCCATTACAACTATGCTTGTTTATACACAAACTCATGCATGGTTGTTGATATGGGACGACTGTGCACAATGCTGCTTTAGGGATGCATTAGGATGATTGCAAAGATTTATTACGGCAAACAAAATGTGGATTATGTACGGTCAAGGTCAGGTAACTAAAATACTTTCTTCTACTTGCCTGAAACTTAACTTACAAGTCTGCAAAGGCCTTCCACATAAAAGACGCACTACACAAAACCACCACTCCGACGAAGACACCATAACCTTTCCTCTCATGGCATAAAGAACACATACCTTCCTGCATTGATACTGTTTGTGATTTGCAATAAAAACAACAACGATATAGCTTCTGGGGAAACCAAGACTAGGAAGAACTTTCACCAAGGACGTTCTGTGCTGACACTTGCTCAGCCACCACAGTATACAAATGCTCGAGTATGTTTATATGTTTCAACCTAAATTCAATCATGAGAGGCAACTGCATGGATAGGTAAATATAATGTTTGTTATTTTGTTTATAATGCGGCATGTGATAACTACACCGGTAAGTCTTTGGCACTTAGACTCTACAGGGAGATTTTGTAATCGATGGGCGTCAGCAGGATGAATCCCCTCCTGGAGTTCAGACACTGGTGGAGCTGTTTGCTGATGGCCCTGCTGAGACTGAGAGACTGAAGAAACTTGATTAAAAAATACAAAAAAAATCTTGAATCTGATAATACTGGCTTTGATGGGGGGTGCACACAACAGCTGCATAAATGAACTAAAGGTAGACAGAAAAAATTTTTTTGTTTGTTTTTGTAGACACCAGCAAATTAAGAGACCAACAGCGTAGCTGTGTTGCTACTGGACAGATGTTAATAGCTGATGAGAAAAGACATTATTTCAGTTGACAGCACTGGATCATTACAGGCCTCTCTGACTGAACTTTTGCTTGAGTTTCATTAGTGTGCATAACGTACAGACGTGTATGCTCACAAATCCACATGTATTAAAGCAGGTCTGATCCCAGCGTCCTCCTGTCCACATGACAGAGTCGAAGATTATAAACCCCAAATTGCTCCCAATGGTCAGCATCCTGTGTGTAACCTTGGTACTTGGTGTGTATGAATTTAATGGTGTAAGAGCAGCAAAAACCTTGTAAAGTGCTTTGGATAAAAATCATTTTGATGTGTCAGCCTTGTGAGTAAATGCATCTAGCCCCATATCAGCTGGGATTGGCTCTGAAACCCAGTGTTCTTTCAAGGCAGGTTAACGGCAAACTGAATATCATTTAAGTGGATGAGAGCAGGTAAAATCTGATGAGGCCGGCAGAGAATGCCAGCAACGGTAACGGCAGACAGCATTGCCATCCAAAGTTGAAATATTTTAACTTTTTGCCGTCCTCCACAACGGGATTTACAGCCAGATGTTACGTTGATCCTGAGACAATGACAATGAGAAGGTGATTAATTAGGTGCAATAATACCCGCAGATGTATTTATCGACGCCTGCAAACCTACTGAGATGTCAAATGAAAATCTGATACATGGAATTCAACTTTGCAAGTTTGCAATAGAAAAATAAGAAAAGCAGCATTTTATAGCTGCATGCATGTTAAGAAAAGGTACATAAAACAGTAGTCAGTGCTAAATGAAATCATTTAATTAAATATCTTTTATTCCATTCTTTGTAAACAATACAACATCACAGCAGCGACACATGGTCACAGGTGTTTCATATTGCTGTCCCTCCATTTCAGTGGACCATTTGTTTTTTTTAACCGTGCAGTTTACAAGGTGTCTCCTGCCGTCTGCCCGATTCCTTGTGAATGCAGCGTAACTGGTTATAATGGATGGATATGTGTGGGGCCCAACTGAGATGGGTATCATGGGAATTTTGGAGCTGATATTGATACTGATATTAAGGATTTTAAAAATTCCGATATCCGAAATATCAGGTTAGGGTTAAAAAAAATGTTTTCTCGC
>JAQFJA010000008.1:19513666-19524058 GCA_029874485.1 Naso brachycentron | reverse complement strand
TTTTTTATAGAGGCAGGGGGAGGGCAGAGAGAAAACAGAATAAACGTCTGGGAGGTCTGTTAATTTCTTTTTAAATGAAATGTCCAAATTAACCATACCTCCCATATAAATAACGTATGGTCCCTAAATTCAGATTGTTGCCTCAGGCCAAACAAATGTTATCATACTGTAACTTTAGTATGCATCTGTATGTAGATTCTTACTGGTTATTGTCCATTTCATTAATTGCTTGGAAGTCAGTATCCCTGTATTAGCCTTTGGCCATTCCTCTGGTGAAGATCAGCAGCTGGGCTGTGATGCACACACGGCTCTCAGGGCCAAGGAGAGATGTGGAAATTGTCTGTCTCACTGCTCAGCTGTAGCTCCAGATTTCTTGTGATGTCCTCAGACCACCTTGTAACAGATTGCCTTGTGAGGGACAGATTTTGAAAAAGTATCTGTCTTCCATGGACAGAGTATTACCACAGAGTCGACCAGGCACTTTGATAAATTCCCCATCAGAAAATGGCTTTCGCCTTTTGGCAATTTTGTGAGCTAATACATAACTGGTTTTACATTTCCCTCCTTTCTAGCACGAGGCTTTGTAGGTACATGACACATCATAAAACCGATTTATTTTGTTCGCAGTGATTTATAGCCTAACAGTTCTGAAAGTTTTAGTTTTTTGTTAGCTTTTAGCACATAAAAGATAAATGTATTAATAATGCTAATAATAATCCCTTACTGCACAGGAAAAATGTGATTACAGTGAGTCAATTTGTAAACCGTGATGAATGTTTCAAGTGGACAGTTGAAACATTGGACTCCTTGGGAAGCAACTCCGCTGCACCCTGTCAAAAACCCTGTTTTTGCTCTGCCTCGGGTTTTATTTCATTTGTTGATGATCTCTCAGTTTATGCCAAAGATCCATGGCGAGACTAAACGGTTGCAGGGAAAGTTGCAGTGTGGTAAGAACACAGTTGGCCAAAAATACGCTGTGACCATTTGAATAAAGAGCCATGGAGAGATGCAGAAGTGTAGTGTTCTTTCAGACCACTTGGATTACAATCTGATGAAAGGTAATTATGGGATTTTAGCACAATGACACCAAAGATAAATGACTTACCTCAACATTAATAGGCTTAATATAAAGTATTACCTTGAATCTTGTCTATTGAATTGGACATCAATCAGGCAGATGAAGTGTGTCCTGACGAAGCAGCCGCTCTCTATGTTGTACCGTACTCGTACACGTAGTATCGTAAATTCGGTGATTGTGAGCCTGAACCTCAGTATGTCAGTTTCCTTCTGCATAGAGTTTGTCTGGCACCTGTCTGCTCTGTCTTCTGCCATTATGAAACTGACAAAACGCTGTGTCACAGCAGTCTTAAAGGGAACAAGAGGAGCTGATCTGATTGGCCATGATTAAAACCAGCTGACACACCTTCTAATTGTCTATTCCTTCTACTTTACCGCTGCGTCACAGATGCGCCTGCGTTTCTGTTCACTAATTTACCAGTAAAGATTGCAATCTACTTGCGCTCCCAGCACCCAGAACTTAGACCTACATTTGCGCCCAGACTGACGATCATAGAGCCCCTAATGTCAAAGATACCTCACTTTGAACAGATAACTCCTGCATTGGATGTGTAGCATGCTGGATCAAAACCCTTTCAAACAAGACACAACATCTGCTCCTTTTCTTAATATGCCACCTAGTGTGAAATGACTTGAAGGCTTCAGATGGTGAGGGAAAAGAGGAGGGTGGGACTGCACCAAAGCATCAGTGTTTCATCCTGACTGTATGAACAAGGGGCTGGTGAGACTTAACCCCAGACGCTGTGGATCTTGACAGGTCGCTTCCCCCGCGGCTGCAGAGTGACCTCCTCAGACCCCTGACATCAGAGCTCGCAGCAATATTAGCCCTTCAGATGTACTGCGAGAGCCAGAGAACCAGATCTCTGTTATGTTACAAGTGGAGGGAAGGGAAGAAAAGAAGTAAAAGCAAATGGAGAAACAGGAGTGAAGAGGAGAGAGTGATAGATGGCACGCTGTGATGTCTCGTGAGGCTTGAGAGAAAGTGAGAAAAGGAGAGAGAGAGAGAGAGAGAGAGAGAGAGCAGGAGGAGAGGCAGAGAGATTCAGTGTCGGCTGCTGGATCAAAGGAGAGAAAAGGGAGGCAGACTTTGGCAATGAAGGCACCTGAAATCCATTCAAATTAAAACATACGCTGACACAAAAGTCGACACATGAATACAAAGAGCGACTTAGCGCCGTTTGTTTGTTGAGCCTGGAGAAAAAGACGAAAAAAAAAAAAAAAGGTCTCTTTGTAGAGCACGTTGTGTGCATGTGAGTGTTTGTCTGGCTGTTTGTCTGCCTGCCCGTGTGGAAGTCCCACCGCTCAGCTGTGTGTTTGTGTGAAAGCATGTGTGTGGACATTTCCTTTGCTTTGTGCGAGTGTGTGTGTACATGGCTGGAGGTAGGTGAGCATCGGGGAGCAGGGAGCTGGGGAGTTTTGGGAAAGGTCGTGAGGCACAGTGGCTTGGCATGGTGGCATATTTCATTTATAAGCTCACTGGGGTATAACTGTGCTGCAGGAAAGATTAAGCTGTAACTCTTCAGTTTGTACTGAAAATGCAGCGCATGTTCCATTAGTGAGGAAAAACTAAACCCTCCTCAGACCGACAAGTAAATTAGTGATGTTGCTGTGGCTGATTTCATCAGCAAGATGCATTTTTAACAGATTTTTAAAGTATTTATTGTGTTTATTTCATGTTGAATGGCATTAATTCAAATAGAAAATGACACAAGGAAGACAGGGCAAAAGGGCAATTACGGTATGTAGTGTTTGAGCCTGTAATTATCATAGCAACATAGCATATGATTGCTTAACCTGATGGAAACTGGTCAAATGTCATGTCAAAACCCTGAGGATGAACCACTAACACAGCTTTCTGTTTCAGGCTGATGGCTGAATTTAAACCATAAGGTGTCATTTCCAGCTAACAAGCTCAGACAAGCAGAGACAACTCTACCTTCCATTAATCGGATAACAGCGTCCCAGGAAACTATCAGCTAGACAGAGCTACTAGCAAGCAGAGTCCCGACTAAAGTGAAATGGCCACTGAATAATGAACGTACATTATCGTGCCTTCAAATGGGGTCGTTTTTACCTTGAAGAGACCGTATGAACGCACCTCTCTAGTCGTAACCACGACGCCGTAAGTCAAATTTATCAGAAAGCTCCATGTTCATGAGTTGTGACGTGTTAGCTCATGTTTTCAGAAATAGCGGAGCCCGTACTGGCCTGTACAGGACCAAAAGTAAGTGTAGACAAGTTGTTAATCTAGATATAAATCGTCACCTTCATCGTCTCGTCCCTCCACGTGGCGCTTAAACGCAAAATGATGATGTAACATTTACACGCAGAAAGCCAGGAAGAGAACAAGTGTTTCCTTCCACAGCCTGTCGCCCCCGAACAGAAGTAAGGAGCACGCTGTTTATTACTAATATGTCTTGGCTCATTATTAGTAACTAGCTTCTAGTGGTCCAGGCAACTCCACTGGAAGAATGAGGGAAAAGGCGTCCAGGTACTGTCCACGAACAGAGGCTTCATCGCAGTCTTCAACAGCAAACATGAACACGGCCGTCTGTTGACTAACGTCACTCTTGTACCTGCAGCATTCACTGTTTATCCTGAGGGGGGGGCTCCCACAAGCACACCGGCACATTCCTCCATTACACCTCAACACACACACACAGGTTACCCATAAGGCCACACCCTTAAAGTGGAAAGGTGAGCCAGCAACACAAGCAATCTTTTGGAGTCAATATTGCCGTTTCCTAGCAACGTTGTTCTGTTTTTTCCCCTTTTCTTTAACAGCTTTGTCACAGCGCATTCAGGAGACAAATACATTCAACAGAGAAAAAAAGAAATAAATAAATGAAACAAGTACAAATATTAGTCCAGTAATAATGATGCAATTGTACAAAATCAAATAGACCAAAAAATAAAATAAAAAGTACATCTTAATTTGAACACACACACACAAAAAAACAAGCCTTTCCTTTTAATCCTTTTCCCTTTAATTTACAACATGACTTCATAACTTCACAAGGTCCATATGAAGGCAGCGTTAGTCTAGTTGAATTTTCAGCTCTGAAACATTTTCTTGTCCAGTGACATCACTGCCACTTTGACAGGGTTCTGAAGGTTACTTTGGAAATGTGACAGTTACAGATTAATATTTTCCAGAGATGGTCTCAAGTCTTTGACCTCACGTCAAGTTTCTCGTGGTAATGAGTGTTTAACTGCAGCCCGCTGGTCTGCTTAGAACGCAGCGTAGCTTTGTTTAAGGAATTCAAAGCATGTGCTGTATTACAGTTAGTAGTAAAGACTGAACATGCTGACGCATTAAGAGGAGAATGAGATTTAGCTCGTCAGATCTTGTTACTGCTAAAAAGATTTTAAAAAAAGATTGTTGACAAGTCTGAAACCTCGAGTCCGAGTCAAGTCTTAAGTCTTTTGAGGTCGAGTCCCTGGTCAAATCTCAAGTTAGTGTGTGTGCAACTTTGAATGTGACTTGAGTCCAAGTCTCAAGTGCAAGTCCCCATCTCTGCTAGTTACCCTATTTAAAATGTAATAAGTAATATAACTATTTTGATTACTTTGTGCAAGTAATGTAACTTATTACATTTTTGAAATTACTTTTCTACATTTCTGGCAGAAATTTCTACTGTGAACCATTCTGAAGTGTCTAAACCAGTCAGTGTCAACCTTACAGTAGTACTCAACACATACCTGCAGATGTTTCCTCAGGTTTGACATGGAAACTTTCAGCATTTTAACAGCTAGAAAACCACATTTTGCTTTGCACTGCACTGTTATGTTTGAGCCCTTTTCTGATTTCTGAATAAAATGTTTCTTAAATTTTCAGCACTGGACCTCGTTTTTATTCATAGACATGATGGCAACTCTCAGACAAGTTGTTTCGCTCTAAGCCGCAATGTGGATCGATTTAATTGGCTGAGATGGGGCTGCCAAACAAACGAGATCCAATCAAAAGCATCAGAATAGCCTCAAACTTTTCTAAATAGCTTTGACTGGAAATGGCAAAGGAGGGCATTGTGCACATCAAAAACACGCAAAGCAACAAAATGAACATTATTCAACATATAACCTAAGTTTTTTACAGAAAATACACAGATGCAAACCCCTTCGTAATCATTAACATTTTCATAACTAACTGGAATTTAATATCTTTTTTTCCTCAAAACTGTAATGGATTACAGTTACATTAGGTCTAAGACTGACCAGGCTATTTCACTTGTTAAAAAATCAAATGTAATAAATGAATAACTTGGCGTTTGTTATAAAAAAATGTTTCTGTGTCGTGAGCGTGCTTCGTTTCTTCCTGTCAGAGTTGACATTCATGTGAGTGATGTTTGAACTCATCGTCTGCTGTGGCACGCCGTAACTGGGCATTTTCTCTTTATTCTTGTTTATGTTTCATTTGAACTCACCTGCTGTAAATTAACATTGAAAAGCATGAAGTTGCTGTGTTTAACAAGTCATGGAATGCTACGTTGTTGTTGTTTTTTTAACTGAGGTTCGCAGTAAAGCTGTCTGCTTAGTTTGCAACAAACGTGGCTGCAGACTTCAAATTATGCTGCCTCTTGGATTCATCCATTCAAAGATAAGAAGTTGTGGACAGCTGAAGCATAGCCAGTTAGCACAAAACTTTATGCATCAAAGGCTGTAGTAGGAGTCATAATGACCAATGAACTTGTTAGGGTAACCATTGGTTTCAAATATACAAACTGAAAAACAGGATGTTTGTTGTTTGTGACAATAAAAGTGTCAGAGTTTCAGGTGTTTGAATATTTGGTGTACAAAACATTTTTGTTAAGCTCCTTGTATTGGCATTCACAATCTAAAGCAAATTGAACACCAAACTCAAATATTCTCATATACTGTATGAAAAAGCAGCGTGTGTGTATGGGTCAGAGGGTTGTGCACTGCTCTGGATTATTTTTTGTCATCAGGTTTGTTTGATTTTATTTTCAAACCTGCCTTTCTGGAGCTGCAGAGCATGTTTTATCTTTCTGACATGCTGAAAATTTTTTTGCTTGCTTTATGAAATGGCAACAGATCATGTTTGGAGATATTTTCAAAGGAATAAATGCTGCAGAATAAGTGCAAGTATGTTTTCTATGTTTTGATCTAGTGATAAAATCAGAGGTTATGACATTACAAATGGGTTTCTGATGTGGACCTGAGGAAATAATGATAATAATAATAATAATTGCCCACCTGGTGTAAAGAGGGGCATAAGTCTAGTGTTCCTTCAGACCACCTGAATTACAAAATGCTGAAAGGTTATTATGGAATTTTAGCACAATGACACCAAAGATAAACTGCCTCCCCCAACTTCAGTACTAGAACTGGTGATGTGAATATTGTAGGGTTGAATATTGGTGCTTTCAAAAAATGTTAACACAATTCCATTTGTGATCTCTGATCATTAGTAATGTAGACATAATGACTATGTGGGTAAAGGCAAATATTAAAACAAGTAGAAATCTCTGACAGATTGAGAAAATTACATGACTTTACTGTAATGCAGCCTTTAAAATCAGGGGGAAAAACATCCATTTCATTTTATAAGAATATCCAGTACGGAGGACAAGACATAGTCTCATATCTTGATTATGATATAAAATCTTTACATTGCCAAGGCCTCAGTTGAACTGTTAATAATTGCATTTATTTTTGAAACATAACTCCATTGCATGTATCTAGCTACTCCAACACTGATTATAACATTTTTTGAGAAATTGTTTTTTATTTTTTTGGATTGTTGTTGTTGAGATGATGAAATAGGAACCTTTTCAGCTCTGCAGGCGCACTTCTATGAGTGTGTGAACATGCACACATGAGGCAAAATGCAAGAAGGAGCTACAAAGTCTGCATTCCTCTGTGAAGGTTACTTTTTTTTTTTTTTGGAATGTTGACAGAAAGCCGAAGGTTTTATTTTTTTTTTATGGAAGATGTGTAGAAGACTAAGTGACGCAGATTCAAGTTTTCATTTATTTACACTTTCAATTTTATTACCACAAACTGTCTGTTGGTTCCTTGCGCAGCTCAGCCCTTCTATCTTATCTGATATATATCCTCATTATTGCTGTTTTTTCTTGTTTTTATCACATGAAATTTTTATTGTGTACTTTATTCTACATTGTGTATATGTATATATATATCGTGTCAACAGTATGTTTTTTATGTTGAATTAAAAAAAATATGTATGACACTAAAGATATGAACAAAACTGAATATAGAAATCATACAAAAGAAAAAAAAAACAAACACAAACACCGCTTTGTTAACCAGCTATGAGATGCATCAATGCCTTGACAGCGAGTCCTTTGTATATTCAATTGGTTCTCTTACATCATCCCACTCAAACTCAGTTTGGCAGCCAAGGAGCTGGATCGTGCTCCTCCATAGTTTATCATTTAACATATTTCATGTTTCTTTCACCTTTAGCACTGCTCAATACCGTCTGACGGCTGACCTTTAGTGGGAGAATGAGAAAGGCCTGTAACAGTAAGCACCCACTCACACACAGGCGAGAAGAAGCAGGCGAGTGCACGGACTGTTCTAAGGTCATAGCCCGAGGCAGTCAATAAGAAGGGTGAGCTTTTGTGTTTGCCAATACTTGCCAGCAACATCAGGAAGAGCCTCTTCAGTGCACTGATGGGAATACATGCATGTAATATACAAAAACGGATTTAAATATATTGGAACAGTGTTGATGTGAAAAAGGAAAATATGACACTTCCTGACCTCACTGCAAGCTCTTCTCTGTGTGTTTATGTAAACTTGATTTAATGGGGCCTTTGACACCCAGCCATTGTTGCGGCAGTGAAACATCCAGAGACACAGGCAGGCAGGTAAACAAAGGAGAAAAACATTCCCATCAGCTGCACACTCCGAGGTGTGTGTGTGTGTGTATGCAGCTCCAAAATCCTGCAGAGAGGAACATTAAGTCATACAAACACCTTGAGTGTCAGCCTTGGCTGTGAAAGGGGGGAAGATGGATGGTCTTTAGCCTCGGCTGCTCAGGCAGTGATGAATGACCAGATAATTTTCAGGCCACACACACAAACAAGCACATCAGAGTACACACTCACACGCCAACACACACATCCGTATGAGCACGCTTGAAAAAAAAAAAACATATACATTAAAACATACAGGATTTATGCTACCAAAAACACTTGCACAGACTGATTGCATGCCTTATACATCTGCACAGGACGCACAATAGTCTTTGAGGATGAGAGATCTGATTTCACAGATATGTCCCTGGGCCACAGAGCACCTCAACAAGTGATGGAAAGGACCTGTCTGCTTTGACCTCTCCTCAGCTGCCGTGCAAAAACTTCTTGTTCTGCATCTTCTACAGTGAAGGAAAAATAGGTGCTGGTGGGCTGTATCAGTACTTTGTCACCAAAGGTGTCGAGCTGAGGCAAGCAAGAAGCTTTGGCTCTCATAAAGCCATATGTGCCTAACTTACAGTCTCCTCCTCGAGCTCCTCGTGACGTCTGTCTGTGACAAACTGCTTTTCTTTGCCATGATTTTTGGCTCAACCTATATTACTCGTAGCTTGCTAGCTAGCTTGCAGAAATTTTATTCCTCTGTGCCATGCTGTACCCTTAGGGCCTGATTAACTAAAGGTTTTCATGTGTAAAAAAAACGTGCAAACCTGATATCAACAGCAAAATATAGGGCTTCACAATTAATCACAATTTAATCCAAATCGCAATATGACCTACTGCAAGGGAGGTGCAATATTTGTTGTGGGTGCAAATGTGTCAAAATAACATTTAATTCAAATACTGCAGTGCTGCAGAGTTGTCCTGGACTACACATCATATTCTATAGACTTAAGAAAACATCTTTATGTATTTATCAATGAAAATGAGAACAATGATTTAAAAATGATCATTCCCTCTAATATTGCAAGTGATATCACAATCGCAATGTCAATGCAAATAATCGCAGTTAGGTATTTTCTCAAAATCGTGCAGCCCTACAAACAAATGTGTGAACTGATTTACTGGGGCGTTTTCACCTGAGTGTGCAAAATACATTAATTTAGCACAAGCATTGTGATTTATCAAGCCTGAAAGTGATTTCGGTGACGGCCGTTTGCGTCCGAATTCAAAACATTGAAAATGAAGGTGTTAATCTGCCCGGCGATGTGCACAGACGAACGCTGTTATTAGGGAGGTGAGGAGGCACTGAAGAACTGAAAGAATGCGTAGAGGTGCTTTTAACTTTTTTGGCATGACAGAGGAAAAATCACTTCACATCGCCTCTTCAGCAATACAAATTCGGAGCTTTTGGATGAGCTCCGAGCTGATTTGGAGCCTCGCATGCGACACTCCACACTGTGCTCTCTAGGGTCTCATACAAGGTTTTTTATTCTTCGTAAAATCGTTCATCTCAAAATAATGAAACCATAATTTAGGATAGAAATGTGATAAACAATTCATTTTATCATATGTATTTCTGTTATATTTATTCATCTAATAATTTTTATTTATTCCTTTATTTTGAGAATGGCTCTTATCTGTTTTTGCACATGAACTCTTGTAGCCAAACGAAACACAACTTTCACAGCCACTGCAGCCTAAAGAAAATTAAATCCTGTTTGTCCTCCCATCACTCTTTTCTTTTTCACAGCTGGCACGTCTCTCCTCCACTGTGCTCCTCTCCTTCCTCTCTATTTCATTTTACTTTTGCGCTGGTCGTTCCCCGAACTCTCCAGGCAGGAACCACTGAAACAAGCAAAACCTTCACTTAAATCCCGCTCTCTCCACCATGTTTACACCTGTTGTCAGTCACACAATTATTATTAGTAGATTTCTTGCAAAATGTACACCAACAAAATGTGCAACAACAAAATGTGCACATGCAATATAGTACTCTGTATATGGGATCTTAGTACATCAGGCCCTTATTTAAAGAGAAGAGGCTGCACACAATCTGGCATTCAGAGAATCTGACCTATAGACGTTCAATGACTGTAATTTACAAATGATCCAGCAAAATAAGAAGCTTTCTGTCAGAGCTGGATGGCAGAATAGAATACCGGCAGCTCGTGAGAAGTGTCGGTGCTTCTGAAAAGGTCACGATACAGAAGTGCCAAATTCGGTTGGATGCCAGCCCACTTCGAGTGCTGACACACATCAACTCCTCGACCTGTGGTTCTCAAACTTTTTTCAAGGATGTACCCCCTTTGAAATATTTTTTCAGCCATGTACCCCCTGAGCAGTGCAAAACATTTTTGAGGGAGAAAAAAAAGAGGGACAATACCGTGCCATCAGTGTCTGATTTATTGTCTGA
>JAQFJA010000008.1:19440509-19460794 GCA_029874485.1 Naso brachycentron | reverse complement strand
TTACAAACCATAAAAAAATGCCACCAAAAATGCAGTCATGTGCCTTGAACTTGTTGGCACCTCGTTCTGATTTGGGTTACTTAAATTCCAGCTCAATTCCAACATGAGTGAATATGTAACATTTGGAGGTGCATGACTATGACCCTGGGGAGTCAGCTCGGTCCCACCCAATCCATCTGGTGAGCCAGAGCTGAAAGCAGCAGAAGAGCCGTGTTGATTTTCACCCACATTGTCACATTTTTCACACACAAAGACAACTAGCCAGTGAGCATGTGAAGAATTTAGCAGCATAAAGCCACATTTTTAACTCAGGAACTGGTTGAACCCAAGAAAATGCTGAAAGCGATGTGCACCGTGGTGTTACGTTTTTCTAAATTATTGCACGTGTCGCTCCACGTCTGCTGGTTAACAGGTCGCTGTTGTTTTACATATCCACCATAAAAACTTGATGACTGTGCTGCTGCCCCCATGTGGCCAAAAATCATTTAGTGCTGCTTTAATGGACTACAGCCTGATAAATTTGTACTTTTCAGAAATAAAACTCTAAACTTCCATGATATTCTTCATGATTCAGGTGAGCAACCGGGAAAAGAGTTCCTGGTATTTCACAATATATTGGATATTCATATGGATATTTTATTCCTTACAAATGCTAAAAGATTAATACACACCTATTAAAATTACACACCATTTAGCTTTGAAGCTGCTGCCATTAGCTTGTCATTTTCTCTGCATTGAGATAATGTTATTACCCAACAAAGCGTTAAGCAGAAGGATGGTTTTTAATGCCTACGATGAGCAACAGACTGGCGGAAACAATTTATTACGTCAGTCTTTAGCTCTGTGCAGTTGGAGGCAAACTTAATGTTCTTACTTTGGTGTGTTTTCATCATCTTTCCATCCTTGCAAGGGCACTGGAAAGCTAATAAGGAAAAAAGAAGATGTACAAACTCATACACACACCTAGTGTAGCCTGCAGCTCTAAGAGAAAGAGCAATCAGGGGTGATACATTGGCAAATGTCAAACAAGGATTAATGGATTAATAACGTTGTTAAGTATCCTCCGAGTGCTGTCTCTGTTGAAGTATCCTATTTTTTTCCAGCCCTCCCCCTCGTCCTCGCTCTTCCTCACTTCACTAATAGGGAGTGTGAAGGGAGCCGGGGACGTTAAGAACCAATCTCACAGACAAAAAACTCTCGGCAGAATTTAATCTCTCCGTCCTCTTTCTGTCTCTATCTGACAGCAGCTTCCCAATCTGTGTGTGTGTGTGTGTGTGTGTGTGTGTGTGTGAGATGCTGGTGTGTTCTCCAGCCTGGGTTATTGGGGCTTCTATTAAACCAAACTCAGTGTAATCAGCGGAGAATTATGGACGCCGGGGGCAAAAATACTCTGTAAGCTTTTTCTAGGTCTGTGTAAGTATATTAATGTCAGTGTGTGTGTTCTTACAGTATGTGTGTGGATATGTTGCATTGCCTGCATTCAGGTTTGCACGTATTTGAGCATTCATGTGGCTGTGTGTTGAGGTTAATAAAGGACTTTTTCTCTAAATTAAGAATTCATTTTCCCCCGGACTGGACTTAGCAGAAACCTCCCTCTCCAACACACTCTGCTACGGCCAATTAAAAGATTCGAGGGCTAATAGAACTGCTGCAGCTTGTCAAATGATTATCTAGGAAGTGCCTCAATGAGACACTTGCAATAAAATGCATGGGTGGCAATTCAGCTGCAGTGGCAGTCGCTTGTTAAAGTCTCTCCATCAGATATAGTTTTTATTTCAGTCTTTTTTAAATGCGCTTTCTCGTTTCATATTTTGAGATATTCCTCACACCTCTAGACGCAATTTTACCAACTCACAGCAAAGATATTTTATCAAGTCAGACCAAAAACTCATGGAAGACCTTTTCCAACCTCACGTCTTACCTTAAATCAGCTGGAATATTGCTGACGGGACATTCTGTGAGTGAATATGTGAGTGAGTTATTCCTCCCCTGAATTCTATTAGCAGCTCTGCTTACAAAGGTCAGCCTTAATTTCCACAGGGAGTGATAATTACATGGGATTTCAGCTTATCCTGCGGCCTCCTCACCACAAACACCCAGCTCCGTAGGGGGTTGGCTTCACTATATGCCTTTGACTTCACGCTAATCAGCTCAGCTTTAAGTGGAACACAGAGTTATGCCTGGACTCTCAGTAGCTTGTTTTGATTTTTATCCGTTGCTGCTTTCTCATTGTAACATCAGGGCTTTATGCGAGAAGTTCGATGACAATGATGATTGGAAGTTCGACTGCACGATGATTGCCTGATGATTACAAATATGCCATTTGCATTCAGCAGCTCACTACTCAATGGAAGACGACTCCACACCTCAATCACTGGAGCCGTATGCCC
This sequence comes from Naso brachycentron, assembly GCA_029874485.1. NCBI lineage: Eukaryota > Metazoa > Chordata > Actinopteri > Acanthuriformes > Acanthuridae > Naso > Naso brachycentron. The sequence goes on along the minus strand of JAQFJA010000008.1, from coordinate 19,458,404 downwards.
ATAATAAATACTCGACAGGCCGTTAAGACAGAAAACCCAAGTCGTGTCTTTTGCATACCAAACACGCTGAGGAAATGAAGAACTGTGAGGGAATGATACACTGTAGTTTGGGGAGCGTGCGCTGGTGTATAACTCAACTCTCTCCGCTCCTCCACAGGGAAATTAACTGTGGCGAAGCTGCATTACATGAATTACCGGGGTAATCCTGCACTGACACTGCCCTAATCTGCACAGGGATATACGGGATCAAATCACAGCCTGCATATTTCATTGTGTATATAACAATAGTGGCAGGTGGCTCAAGATAATATAAAGCAATACACCTGACTGTCACAGGGAGGTTAAGGTGGTGGACCAAAGTCAGTAAAGGGGTTCTGCAGGTTTCAACCAACGTGTTACAATTAAGACTTTTAAAGACCTTTCTAATATTATCATAACTGTAATTTGCATGTATGACATCCACACTGGCAAAAAAGCACGAGAGATATGAAGGGAGCGGTGTCTGTTTTATGGTTTACTGACTTCACACGTGCCTCTAATGCCTTTATGCCTAAAGTTCTTCATTTGTTGGTTATATTGCAAAAGGTGCAAATTCATTATTTTTAACAAGCTTTACCCAACCTACATCCACTGTTATACAGCCAGATCTGCTTAAACTCGCATTAACCCATATTCGATGAAAGCAGCGTCAAAAGAAACTATTTCAACTTTTTCTTTACAGAAGTAGTTATTTTTGTGTTCAGACACACATTGTGAGCCCACACACACAAGCTCGGCGTGTGCTGATAAGTACTAACTCAGTTTCACCGTTGGCATTGGTGCTTATTGGTTCCATGTTGATTTTGTTTTGTAACCGTGTGATTAACACAAGTTTTCCCCAAAAGCACATTTAAAAATGAGACAGTACAACTTTTAAACAAAATCACCTCCTAATTCATGATTTTGGAAGACCTTTTAAAGTGGTGTTTACAACACTGCAAGACTTTTTTGTTAGATTATTGAATGTAAGATTATTTAAGATTTTTTTAAGGAACTGCAGAAACCCTGCAATAGTGCTGCTAGCAATTTTGTGAGGGTTGGACTTTTTCTTGAGTTAAATGTTAAAAGTTCAGCGTGTTTCATGACATCATGCAGCGAAGTTGCAGATTTCACAAGACTGAACACCACTCTGCTTGACCCCCCCTTCCAAGTAGGGCTGGTTATTGGACTTCACAATATGATACGCATCTCAATACGATTATATCACGATACATTGCAGTATGATGCATATTAGGATATATTGCGATATTCCACGTAGTTTACTGAAAATGTAAAAACAGAGCTGAAGTACAAGTTGCTGTGTACGATTTGGCTTGTCATGATAACACATTGTATTAACAATTCAGCAAACAAATTGAGTTAAAACGCTTCTATTCAAAATTTCCTTTCCACTTTATTTCAGTATTGGCACATTACGTACACACTGATGTAGCTGCCATGACATTAAAATGAAAAAAGAAATCTGAATGCACTCTTGCACTTAAACTGGACACACTGAAACAGTGGACACACTGAAACTGAAAGCATGAAAACAAAGTGCGTAAGTGTTCCTTTGTGTCACTGAACTTTACGGCTGGGTTGTGGCAAAGACCTCATGATACAATACAGATATCAAGAAAATAAATGTTTCCATACGTTGCCATATCAATTTTGACAGGTTAACTGGCACAGCCCCACTTCCAAGTGTGCTGGAGAACCTACGGTGGCTTTGAAACTCCTAAAAAATGCAAAAGACCCTCAGTGCAGCCAGTGTTTGGTTTGTTCATGGCTGAATTGAGAAAAATAGCAGTGCAACGTGGCTGAAGAGGACCTGTTCCTTCTCCAAATATAAAAGGCTCATTCTGTGTTAATAAAAAGCACAAATTTCCTCTTTTGTGGTCATTACACACTAACAAAAAACATATTTATGAATATAATATTCCATTTTTGTTTCATGTTTTTCAAATTAGATTCCTGTAAATCCTTTAACATGATGGTAATCTCAATTTAGTGTCTCAAACATCAATTTTTAATAGGGTGACTCCAGCCGAACTTAATGTAAAATTTCTATTTTTTCAAATGAATAATTAATCATTTAATATGAACTTGATTTTCCATGAGTAAGGGGGACGAACACTATCATTTCTAGCCCCATGCATGGCCTAAAAAGATTAAAAATCCACTGAAAAGTTGGATTGGCAGCCTCAGATACAGCTACTCTAGTGTGGAAGCAACCTTGCCATCACTTTCCTGCAGGTAGAGGGGGGGATTCATGGCATGTTGTGAGCTGTGGTAATCCAATATAACCATCGCTTTGGGCCTACAACACAGATGGATGTGTTAACAATCCGCCAATTCCAGCTCCCTTGGTGCAGAGTCAATGACAAAAAAAATGCTTTTCTCAGAATGAGGCATTTCCTGGCCTTCTGCCTCTCGGCTGACTGAAGTCTAGTACCACCCTAATGACAACGCTGGCCTGCAGCGGCGGCGGCAGAACGAGTGTCTGTTGTTGAATGGAATCAAACGAATGCAAAAGTTTAGTCTGCGCCCACCTACTGCAAAGCAAGGATCTTAAGAGTATGTTTCCATTTTGAAGTAAAGACGCTGATAGAATGGAATCGAGGAGCGAGACATGTGGGGAGATTATCTCATCTTACCACTGTTGGACTGATGCTGATTCAGACCCAGACATGGCGAGGGGAGGATTACTGCGGGCTTTTAGAATATCTCTGGAGAAAGCTCTTCAAAGAAGGTATTATACAAAACATCCAGTGATATCTAAGTGCTCTTTGTAAAAGTCTTACCAGTGCCCTCCTCTTTGTAGCAGTTTGTCTCTCACCTCTCAGTCTCCCCGTTCACTGGGGAGGCTGCGAACAAGGATTCGTGAAGGACATCTACCAATTAGCATTCTCAAACACAAAAGCAATGCAGAGGTGAGGATGCCAGAGCGCTTGTTTTAAACAGGTGCTGAGCGATGCGGAGGGGCACCGGCAAGGCCTTATCGCTGGCACAGATGTGTTTGTCTCCTCCATGGCTGCGTGGTTAATGATGAATGATTTCTTCTCTGTCTAAAGGTCTGTTGTCACATCCCTGTCAATGAGGCCATGAGTTACAGTCTTGTAGGAGTAATGGGGTTGGCATGAATCCAGCCACACGGGAAGTAGCGGGGAGCCGCCGAGAGCGATAGCAGAGCCGTGGAAATGAAAACTGGCTTACAATGACACTCCCAAACATGTCAACAACAACAAGCCTGTCTTAATTTCGCAATTTTTTTAATTAGTGAGGCACAAATTGCAAGTGATTTCCTCAACTCGAGCAGCTCCTTTTAATAACTCTGAGGACATTATAATTTACCTTTAGCAAAATTGCTCTCTTTCTACAGACACACTGAGCTCTCACTACCGCACGCAACTGCTCATGTTAATGTTTTAATGATGCTGGATTGAAAATGGGATTTTTATAGACATTTGCGGTGCATTTTCTTAAGCACTGTGTTAAAAAGCAATTCTGAGGCTAAAGTATTTTGCTATATAGTATATTTTAGAGCAAAATATTTTGCTTTTAACTGAACTACACCTACATGACAGCTATAGGCTCTGGTTACTTTGCAGATTTTACAAGCAAAATATACATTTATTTTATTAAAGTGCATCATTGTTGCTTAACTAGCCTGGCACAGCCAAACTAATTTTCAAATAAGAACTAGTCTGGTATCTCTCAATTCACTGTTGATTTCCAAGGTGCAGAGCCAACAGACACAGTCGAAACTGCTTCTGGACGCAATTGGATAGACATACAACCAGACAGCCAATCAGAGCTGCTTACCCTGTCTGTCACCTCACACTCCAGGTGAGCCCTCGCCATTTTTGTTTTGAGTGGAATTTCAGGTGAGCTGAAACCATCGTTATTGAAAACTGCTTTATATTAACTAAGGCTGACCACACACTAGAGGATTTTAGGCCCGATTTGCCACCACACACAATCGGGGGTGATTTGAGGCTTGTCGAAACTGAATATTTGTCCAAATAATCCTCAAGTGTGTGGTGTCAATGCCATTATTTTACTGCCCCCAATCAAGTCAGAGCCCCTGTGATCTTGAATCGTAAATATCAAACCACTGAACAAACTGATGCGGCTGCCCCTGACAGAATACCTACAGCAACCAATGAGAGCGAGCAGACCGGGACACGTCGCCAACCTGATGTTGCGCACTTAGTTACAAACATGGCAACGAACATAAACAAAACTGTGCCCCGAGCCAAGTGGAATATTAAAAATGAGGACCAGCTTGTGGAATTATGGCAACAACGCGAGTGTCGTTTCATGCAAGACAAACCAACACAGGGCTGACAAGGGAAAGGCGAGGGCAGAAACTGTCCGACGTAACAGGTGAGTGAAGGGGCTAATGCTAACAAAGTAGCAACAACTTCTAGCATCAACTGAGATCGCGATTTTGAGATCACGTGTCTGTGGAATCGCCCCTGTGAAATCGTCACTACAAACCGCAGGTGTGTGGTCTCGCGGTCTGGCTGAACCGTCTAGTGTGTGCGTTCTGCAGATTATAAAGCTAAAAATCAGTTGAAACTGTTTTCATGTCTGTGGTCTCCCACGTTTTAAAAATTATTTAACATTTGAAAATCCTCGTGTGTGGCCAGCCTAAAAGGAATATTCTGACAAGATGGAGAACAACCTTGGAGATGCGGCATACTGTTTTTTTTTTATGATTACTACACATGGGGAGGAATGGGAGCCTTCAGCAGGAGTCTTTCTACCGATCTGTGCGGTGTCAACCTGAGAGTCAGCAGCCTTGGTGCAACACAACTCAAAACGTTAAAAAACACCGGACAAAAGCACTAAAACTGACGTAAATCGCTAATATCACGACACAATATAACAACATCTATGAGATTATTTATCAGGCTGTCAAAAATTCAAGTTAATAGCCGCGCCCTGTGTCTGGCTGTAGGCTGACCGGAGCTGCCGTCTTCGGCCCCTTCAGTGAGTCATCACATAAAGCTCGCCTCATAGGAGATAAACGGTTGCGATTGGCCCGTCCGGTTTTCGGATGGGTGGAAATGGCCGTGAATGGGAGAGCATTCCCAGACCATTTCCACAAAGTGAATTAATTCACGAAGTGAATGGATCTGGTTTACATGGCTACAGTTTGATTGCCAAACATATTAAAAATGACTGCGATTAGCTACATCATTAAAGGCTCTAAACATATTTTGTCAGTTTTGTTCTGAGCTTTGGAGTCTTAGATGATCAATTACTGTCAAAGTCTGAGCACTTTAATGTATTTCACAGCAGAGATTTCTGTATGCTTTTGTGTCTTTGCTTTTCTGTCTCTTTGGGAAAATATGATGTCACTACTCCTTTGCACCAATCAGAATTTAGCAATTTTAATATAGTGACAGATGTGAAGTTGTTTTCTTGTGTTTAGAGGCCACTGTCTGTCACCACACCCACACAGTCCCAGTGGAGTAGAACGGCTAAGGCTTTGAGTTTTAAAGTCTTTAAAAAGAAAACTTTTTCTGTTGAGCTTCAACTTTGACTGTTACTTTTTAGTCGTGAATATTTAGGTTATAATATTTGCTGACTAATGGAGAGAAAATGTTGAACATTACAGTATAAATCTATGCATATAGATAATGTATTACTTATGCGAGATAAGTCACAATTAAAATGACGTTTATGAAGTTCAGTTTCTTATTGCATTTAATTTCTTGTCACTATCCAACAAATATAAAGGACAACACAATGAATCAGAGCCCAGCACTGTGACCTAATGGCTTCATATGAGGTGACAGCTCATTGGTTCTGGGTTCGATCTGGCTGGGGCGGAGCGTTTAAGTTTGCATGTTCTCCCCATGTCCTTCCGGTCGTCCCACAGGCTAAAGACATGCAGGTCAGGTTCACAGGTGAATTTAATTTGCCCATAGGTATGAATGTGAATGTGAATATTTGTTTGTCTCTATATGTCAGCCCTGTGATGAACTGGCGACTTGTCCAGGGTGAACCCCGTCCTCGCCCAGTGTCGGCTGGGATTGGTTCCAGCCCCCCCTGCGACCCTGCAAAGGATAAGCGGCTACAGATAATGAAAGAGAAATATTCAACAGATTGAGCAGAGAAGCACAACTGTAGAATTTTCGGGTTTTGCCCTGAATTAACCAAAAAGTGTTCTAACTCTCATTAAATTGAACTCTCATTAAGTAGTAACCTGTCATATCTAATAGTTACACATGCCATGACAGTGAAAAATCAGAAAATCTTCCAGAAAATGTAGAAAGTTGTATCAGATTGTTTAAAAGATATAGACTCCACAGACATCCTCAAGAAAAAAAAGTATATCCAATACAGAATTTGCTCTTTTAAGTATAACTAAAATACTGTAAATGTAATTCTTATGTGAAACAGAATGAAGAGAAGAGGTATTTCTTCTTAGTGTTCAATGAATTAAATGGATAATTGAGGTATCACAGAATTTGGTAAAATCACTAAACACACAGATACCTACAAGAATCTGTGCCTTATTTCCTGTCTGCAGAGATTCTGATACCTGAGGTCGCAGCATTAGAGTGAAAAATGAAACAAAAGAAAAAGGAAAATCTTGTCATTTCACAACAACAAGATTTCTTTTGTCTCATACATGCAAGTGCATGCACGCCCTGATGTGATTCTTTAGAAACACAAATTTCACGCACATCTGGAGTAGGCGATGAACGACATGACTGCACCAAACCAGGCTTACTGTTTTCTAAAGCTGCTGTTGTGCGTATCACTGTTTTTACAATTCACCAGTCCTATTCCTACCATGATTTTTTTTTTCACCACTCAAAATATTGGTGACACGTTCAATGAAGCCTGCTTCTATAATGCATTATAACACATTATAAACATATATAACACATTATAACACATTATGAGCACACTTATAAGGTGGTTATGGTTAGGGTTAACCCTAACCTTGCTCATAACCATGATTATACAGCACTACAAGTGCATTATAAAGCATTATATGTAAGTTCATAATGCATCATAGATGGATGAAGTGTTACCAGAATGTCATAGCAGAGACTCCCAATTGGTCAGAGCACAAAAGTTCAAACATCTCACCTTTGGAGTGCATGTAGGCAGGAAGGCAGAAGTCAGCGCCATCATTTATGGCATAGAATGATACAGCTTGCTCATGGTATTGATCAATATTTCTCTACGAGAGAGGCTATAAACTGACAACCATCCTTATTATGGCCATTCGATCGTCCTCTTAAACTGTCCAATAGGATTAGGCTGTACGTGCTTTGAAAGTCCTGCCTGTGTTTGGACTAAGTGTTTGTGTGCATGTGGATAACAGCTCCTAGTTCTGAGGACATGAACGCTGCAGGCCTGAGTGCATTGGCCACAATAATAATCCAGTTCTATAATATAAAATAATGAACTCTAACTGGGGAACCTCTGCTGCATAATGAATACCTTTGAAACTTTATCTGCATTTTGCTGATAGAAGTCTTTTTTTTACCTTTTTACTTACTCAAACAGTATTTTGGAGGCATAATTTTTATTTCTACCAGAGTATTTTTAAATCGTTCATGTTGCTACTTGAATGCAGGATCAATTTTTCCATCTAATCTGTCATTTTTTTATTTTCCTTCTTATTTTATCTTTGCTGTATTTCATTACAGTTTTCTGCTAAATCATCCAAACTTTCACATTAGATGCAGTATCTGTTGTTCTTTTACCACAAATTTTACTGTAACTGACCATCATACACTTTACTATGGACTACATTACAAATGCATGTCTTTCTGCAGTGCGGCATGTAAAATCCTAGTAAAACATGAGGTCAGATGCATAATTGTAAAAGCAATAACAACAAAGGAGAGTAGGAGGAAAAAAAAAGAAAAATGTAATAAAGCACGAAATGATGCAGACAAGCTTTGTTAGGCCCGTTAGGTGCCAAGGCAAAAATCCCAGGCATCATTGCAGTTTTAATATTGCATGGAAATTGGTGTGTTTTAATGTTTTTGAAATGGCTTTTATGCCTTTTTTCCCTCTTCCCCTCTTTTTCTATTTTCATCTCATTTTCCCTCTGCGCCTTTCAGTGGACGCTGGCACTTGTGCTGATTTGTAAACATAATTGTGCTGCCATTTTGACATTTAGATCTCGGCACACCGTTCTGGTTAAATACGTTTCGAGATTCAGACCTCCAGTATTGCAGGTACATGAGCCTTGAAGCCTGCTGATCAATGAAAAATCTTTTTCTCTACATTTCTGCACACGTCCACACGCTCAGAAATATAGAATGTATGCAAAGTCTTGTTTAATTAGCCGTCTCGCAAAGCAGGACCTGACTTTTCATCTCAAATTCTGTATTATAACAAGTTTATGATTGGCTGGTGTGATTGTCTGCAGTTGCTCTCCAGTCCAATTTGGCACAATATCCAGACAACTTTCACTCTCTGAATAATGCCCTTGAACAAAAACTGCTATGAGATAATGAATAATACAAAGCAGAAAAGGCAAAATATAAATGGAGAATGCTCAGTCTAGCCTCTATCTGTCTCCACGCAATTACAGTAACTGGCGCAGCATGCAGTTCAACATGAAAGGTAAACAAAGCATTCATTTGGAAGGTTATATTTCAATGTCATTTGGCACAACATCCCAGGTTGAACATTATTATGAAAAATAATAATGAAAAAAGGCGGTTGGAGTGTCATTGAAAAGTAATAAGGCTGCATTTAAAACATACACACATTCTCACTTTCTTTCACACACGCACACACACACTCACACACACAGAGCAAATGGTTCTCTAAGGAAATATAACTATATCTCTCTCCACTTGAAAAAAAACAAGAATAAATTTCAGGGTGAAAGTCACCTTGAGGTGTGTGTGTGCATGCGTGTGTGTGTGTGTGTGCGTGTGCGTGTGGACACTTGAAACAAATAGGATCAGGTCGATCCCTAACTGAGGCCCTGTTGAACACCGTTTTGTGGCACAGAGAAAAAAACACATGAATTCAGCTACCTCCCTGAGAGCTCTCTGCGTCTTTAACGAGGGCCATAAAAAATAACGAGCCATCTTAACCTTGAGGCCGACCCAGGAAGTGAACACTCAGCGTACGCTGAGGTGATCAAGGTGATCCTTTATTTCCTTACCCACATTGCCTCCCCCTTCTCCCCCTCCTCCTCCCCCCTCTTCCTGCTGATGTTTTTGCCATTAACAAAGGGACTGTGCTTCTTTGAAAAGAGAGTGCAGGTCGGCCTTTTTCTGTCTAGGTGTCATTCTCTGAGCTGTGATTTCAGAGCCGCAGCATGTCTCTGTTTTGTGGTTTCGATGGTGATGGATGGGAGCGAGAATGCAGGAATGTTACAATTAGCGTGCTTGGTGTAAAGCTTTGCGCTGACCCCATGTCTGCGCCTGTAGCGCTATCATTAAGCCTAGCAGCTTGTGCTGCATTGTTCTCCATCTTTCTCCCTCCAACCCTCTGCCTCTCATTTCTTCCTTTTCTGCTCCTGGCCTTGTCTCTGCGTCCTTGTTTTCATTCCTTACAAGCTAATGATCAGCATCACCACACATGGCGAGTCCGTCCCAGTGTGCATTATGTGCCTCCTCAACGTGACCTGCCACTCTAGCTTCGTTTCGAGACAAATGATGAGCGGCGTAAACAAAAATATGTAGTTCAATCTCCCTGATTCACTCAGAAATCTACTTTTAACATCTGCACTTGATACAGAATATTTCATCACGCAGAGTGGATTAATTATTAATAATAAAGAATTGATTATGGCTGCCGGCTCCCTCAAGCTAATCTCAGCGCTGATGTGATTAGAAATAAAAAGGGTTGCACGGAGCTGACAAATTGACAGATCAACATTGAGCAATAAAATTAAGTTTTAAGCGACAGGAGCGAACAAATGGTACCAGGCACCTTCGAATCTTTACAACAACAACGTCTTCACAAAAGGCGGCTGACCGCGAACATACTCAGACTTTTGCTCTGTAAATCAGCATTCTGAGCAGATTCTTAATAATTGATGTTTGTCAAGGCGAGAGCACAAGACAAGCATGGAGCAAAAAACCCCAAATGAAAGCAAAAGCCCTCCGTCTCCCAGACACTCGGCAAACACATGCATAGTCATTCAGCAGAGCACACACACACACAACATCTGCTCACACACACACGCAGCGAAACAAACATCCTCGCACAAGCATGCAAACAAACACACACGCATAAAGATGTAGCCACGTTAGCTCAGTCTCACACACAGTTGTTTACACAGGTATTTGTAGGTGTGTACACATTAACACACATGAGCACCAACGCCTGTTCTCATTCTGTCTCTGTTGAGCACCCAAACAGACTCTAACATGCTCTTTACCGTCTCTCCCTGACCATACTCTGAGTCACACACTGGTGTATTTATAATAGGGCTTAGAGTCTTTCATTTGGATTGCAGCTTGTTGGACTTCAGACGCGCAACTACACAAGCTTGAGAGGACGGCTGCACAGATCATTCGCTCTGAAGCTCTTTTATTGAGTATGTTTCAAGGATTTTGGTGGATTTTGAAGTAGGTGTCAAACAGTTTTTAAATGAGATCCAACAAAAATAAGCTTTCTGAAATCTTGTGAAAGAGCGCAGCGTCTTCAAATGCAGACCGTTCGATGTCTGCACATGAAATTGAGAGAAATAAGTTTTTCTAAATGGAGAAATGATTTGAAAGAGGCTTAGATACAAACAGTAACTAGTTCATCGCACGCGGCTGTGTCGCTTTCCGGCTCCATCTGTTGACATTTTTTGACTCAACCAAACTTGACTGGGCTGCTGGTGATACCAGGGGGAAAAAAACAAAAAAAACAAAAAAACGAACAAGCTTCTAAATCAAACACTTATTTTCCTTCTATACCTACACCAATGTACGTTTCTGAAGTTAACAGTGCTACTCCTCAAAAAACTCCAAGGTAAATATATTTAGAGGTCAAACCAAGGTAAACATTGAAGCTTCCCAGCATTAACCTTCATGCAGATACACTCAAACTCCATTATCGTCCAATGTATTTATTTGGTTGAGGCTTTTATCCAAAGAGACATACAATAAGTGCATTCAACTGTGTGGACAGCCTGAATATTTGGAATAACACAAGTACATCAACTTTTAGAAATATGCAAGGTGCATTAAAAAAAAAAAAAAACATTCAGAGATGGATTGAGGTTTTTTCTAGGGGCTGTGGTACAATCTCACATCTCCTTAGAGTCTGTGAACCTGGAGGTCTGATATGGTTTATTCACAAAACAAACACAAAAATCTGATAAAGTTTAAATTAGTAATATACAGCTACAAGGAATATATTCGGTCTTACTTTAAATGAGCTACAAACACACATTCAGTATATTGAAACCCCCCAAAAATGTCAGCAAAGCAACTTTTAACAATAGCAATGTCATTGCTGAAGAACAGATTGCTTGATGATGCTCTGCTTCAGCTGGTATTAAATGCATTGTTTGTGATCGGATTGCAATTGAAAAATACTTGACCACGTACTTTTCCCCCAAGGTATCATTATACGTCTCCAGTGTCCACACTGAGATCCTATTGCTATCCAGTTGTGCTGCTTCCTGCTCTAAATAACATCACAACCTCTACTTTGTCTTCTGTGCTTCCATTTTTTACCACCTTCGCTAAGTTTTGTCCTCAAATGTAAACTGTCCAGTCCTGATGTAACATCTGCCAGCTCTGCCCAGGGTCCCAGCACCACAGGGTCCGACATCTATACGGCTATCCTTTACTGAAACTCATTCAATCTTTTCAGACTTTTTTCATTTTCAGTCTGGGTTTTGTGTATTTCAAGCTTGTCATGTTTAAATGTTGCATCTATTGCACTTTTAATATTGACACTTGTTTATCAGAGAAGTTCAAAGATATAGTTTTTAATCCCTTTCCAAAACCAAAGGCTCAAAAGTGTAACGCTACGCTGTGGGCAAAGATGTTTGGATGTTCTCGTTGCCCTTTAAACTCCTCACAGTTCAACAAGCACGGAGCTACGTCTGCTCCGCTCACCGTGGAGGCCATGTTACATTGTTACGAGCAAATATTAGCTGGTTGATTTAAGCCTATCAGCTAAGCTGAAGTCTACAGCTGGAATCTGGGGATGGCAGCTCAGGGTCCACAGTTTGCTATGTTGGTAACCTGAACTAAAACCCAACAACGCAGCTTTACTTTTAAACGTTCGGGTTACTATACGAAGAGACGTGTCCTCCCCGAGTCCTGAACTGGTCCTAAATCATTACAAGAGTTCTTTCTTGTTTTATGACAGCAGTGGAACACAACTTCAACTTGTTTTTGCTTCCATGTCCCAAGTTTGTGTAAAACAGCGTAAAATATACACTCATTTTTTTCTTGGCTTTTAAAATTACTAAAATTATATACGATACTTTTAAAAATGAATGTGAACTCGCTCATTTTTGGGACTGTGAATTTAGTTCAAAATTGTGAACTGTGAACTTGAACAAGCTCATTTCATCTGAGTTAACTGAACTTTGAGCTACTTCGTGTAAAGCAAGAACTTGCACAACACAATTGGTTCAAATGCTAAAAATATCCAATCTTTGCTGTGATGCTGACATCATGTGTTTAGGGCAAATTCATCATCTGCATGTCAGTGTTAATACACACTTTTGCAAATCAAAAAATTATTTTTTTCTGCTCACGAATATTTAATTTGCATTATGTTTGCAGCAGTAATGTTACTCTGCATTTGAACGAGCCAGAGTCTCACTAGGGGGCTGTCAGACAGACAGGATATGGAGAAACAGAAGGAAGACCTAGACGGTGACAGAAATAGAGATGCAGTTGAGCTCTGAAAGTGATAAGGCAGCCATTTTGGAGCAAGTCCAAAGCTCTCAGCTTCCTTTTTCATATGCAGATAAAAATCTCAAAAGGCATCTGTCTCTTTTTTCTTTGTACAGGCAATAAAAATATGATCTCCCATCACCCCTGTTGAAACTTGGTTAAACGAAACACCGTCCATCATGTCTATGGCTGCCGTAATGTCAAACAAATGTTCTCAGATGGGTGCTAATGTCTGCGAGAGAGGATGCCGGAGTATTTCAAACTGCTCAGAGTCATCTTCTCCAAGGCTTTCTATTGTGCACGAGGCAAGAAGTGGGTTATGGTTGCAGATTTAGCACCTCTCATTTTCCAGAGCAAAGAAGCCATTCATGTTTGCTCGGCCAAAATCTTCCCTGCAATAGTGAGGGATAAGCTGCTGGTGAAGACTAGTAATAGGCTTTTCATACTACAATGTTAACAGGGCTGAGGGTATGTGCATGTGTGTGTGTGTGTGTGTGTGTGTGTGTGTGTGTGAGGGGAAAATACTGTTTGCCTCCTCTTACACGTGGCAAAGATATGCATACATTTGGTGCACACACAGGGTTTCAATGAATAATCTCTGAGTAATTAACATGCATGCGCTTTGCAATTTTAGCCCTGATCAAGGGCATCAGAAGCTCTGCTGAATAGAGGGATATCTTTTTTAAAAATGTTTGTGGTTTAGGATGAATGACATGAGCACATTCCTCTCTCCCCCCGCTTCTAAATCTTTCATTCCTGAGCTTCCTGGCGACTTTTCTCATCACCTGAATCCCTTCCTGCTTGTGTAATCACGTCTCTTCTACCGCCATACAGCTGTCATTACTCCCGTCTGTCGCTCCCCATCTCCCCCTCACCTCGCCCGCCTACCACCATCCCCAAATGAACCCCCCTTCGACCCCTGGTACCCGCCTCCACTTTCCCTCCCTGTGATTACATTGTAAAATCTAACTCAAAAACCTGCAATCTTTCATTCCCCAGCATACCACCTCGTCCTTGCCCTTTTTTTTCTCCCAACCAACCCCCACATACAAACACTTTCCCTCTTTCAATCTCTCCTTTCAATTGCCACTACACCCCTCCTCCCTTCTTTGTGGTTTTGGGTGCACAAAAAAACTACTGTCTATCTCCCATCACAGTGCACTTTAATGAAATTGCTCCTCCAGCATTGTTCCACTCTGACTTTCCCCCTGTTGCCCACAACCCCACCCCACCCCCTTCCCCCTCTTTTTTCCCATCAAGTCACTCTCCACATGCCTTCGTGCCGGAAGCTCTCTGCAGACCCCACATTTGCCGTCTCTTCTCATTTCCCCTTCATCTCCTCCTCTTCCCTCTTCATCCCCCTTGCTTTGCCTGTCTTCCCTTCTTTCCTACTTCGTTCACGCTCCGACTTTCATTTCTCGCGACTTCCCCCTCCAACCCCCCGAACCCTGCCGCCCATCACTTTAACTACTTCTCCATCCCAATTACCTGGTAACTCCCCGCTGTGACCAGGCCCTTACATCCCTCCTTTTTTCCCTCTATGACCTGAAAACTCTTCAGTCCTTATCCCTTCTTCCTCTCTCCTCCCTCCTCCCTGCATCCTTTTGATTAAGCGGAGCCTCGTGGCAGCTGAGGGTGCCTGATGTTTGATAGCTTGTTAACTTGCATCCAAAGAAGGCTGTGATTAATACCAGCATTTCAGAGGGAATTATTTTGTATTTGCCTCCATGTCCAGCCCCCACAACCACCAGTGGCACCTTTTCCTTTGGGTATCTTGCAAGAAAAAAAAAAGCTCTTGATGTTAATATGGAATAGAGGAGGTTAACAATGTTAGCATATCAACCTGGGCAATTGGAGTGGACAGACAGAATATTGGCCTTGCAGGTTAGACAAAGATCAGTTGGACCCAAGGATGTCTCTTCTCCTGAGAGGCTGCAACATTTGAATATGAGATATAACAAGGCTGGAAAAAAAAAAAGGGAATTAGTGCTGATCCTGTTGGCGCATGAAGATGGAGGAAAGGCAACGAGAGATGCATGTTTCTTGAATGCATGTTAAATTTTTATTAAAGAAGCAGTTCTCATTTTTGGGAAAACTTGAGTGTCCGATTGTTAAAACTCTTCAATTTTTTAACAGGCAAAGCGCTTTTGTTAAAAATCTCTGTAAAGTTGAAAAACAGGGTTGTTCTGCTCTGCTATCAGCGCTGTATGATTATGCACAAAATGGAAATCAAGTTGGTAGCAATTAAATTGAAACGAGTAAAAAAAAAAATCACGTCGATATCTTCCTAATATTATTATGCATTATAATTCACATGGGCCCTCCTTTTTTATCATCTCTCCACTTACATCTCAAACACCCACCAAGGTTTATTCATCATTGTTTCATCTTTGGTCAACTCTGGTTGGTGGGGAGCACAGGTTCACAAGCCTCGTGGGTAATATGTGTGCTAAACTAATTAGCACCAGCCATGCTGAGAGGAAACACAGGGACTTTTCAACCACTGATAAAAACACAAGACATCTCACAAAACTCTTTGGCAAAGCGGCTCTTCTTTAATGGGAGTGAGGGGAGGCAGACTGGGCGCTCCTTTTAAATCTTGATCTGAGCGGTGCTTGAACTGCCGAGAGCTCCTTGCTCCTTCGTTTTCTCTGTCATCCTAGTTGGATCCGGGGAACATATCGTGAGAGAAGGCTCCAAACTTTTAATGACTGTTGTACCCGTCGGGACTGTCTTTTTTTAGTTTGCTAGTTCTGCCTCTGATTATGTACTATGAATGAACTGTGGATGTTATTTAACTATTAGATCTTGGGTTTAAAACTGCAGTTTCCTGAGAGTGTGCTGACTGATGAATGATGCATGGACAGAAAATCATTAGTGAATTGCAAAGCTAAAGACAGAAGTTTTCATAAGAGCAGGTGCAGTACTTTAGCTTGACACAAATTTTGATTGGTGTCTTACAAAGGGTGATCAGAAGTATCGAAAAATGTAGGACAATCCCAGATTTTGAGCTGGAATCATAATTGTCCCCAAAATTAGACCAGAGCGTAGTTAGAGCCTGATAAAACATGTAGCGACTGCTGGGAAACATCAGCGTTTCCAATACATCTATTAATTTATGGTCACCTGCCACATGGTATCGGATTCTTTTTGTTACTATGTAAAACTGGTCAAATTTATTGAAATATAAGGCTGCATCTTGGTTGCCAGGCAAAGATTTAAAAGGACTCGTTCGAAGACAGACTGGACCAGACTTATTAGCAAAAAGTGTCCATCTACGTAGGACAGCTGAGAAGTTCGACGACCAGTGGGATTAGCAATTCAATTAATTTGTTTTCAATGTTTCCGGACTTCGGCCAGCGCTATCAGGACAGCTGAAGCAGCAGAGAAGGGTCAGAAGGGGCTTTCACCCATTTTCATCAGGTCACTCTAGTCTTGTTTGATCTATAATATATATGTTTGGCAGTGCTTTCTAAACAATAACAACGGGATATCAGCATCATCAAAACATCATGCCGATGTCCTGTCCTGTTGGCTTATGGGCTTGCTCTTTTTATACAGACGCTGATTTGGCTGTAAGTCGATCTGTAAGTCTGCCAATTCAAAAGTAGAAGAGCACCAGCCCAACTTACAGTCCTCGTGCCTTTTATAACAGAGTCACAATATTCTGCCTTTAAATGGCTGTGAAAAGGGGGATAGTGTAACAGTGAGCCAGCATGCCCCACATCAGGACCCTGAAACTGAAGCAACTGAATGTAAGCTTCTCTTACTATTGCATGTCAAAATGTCTTCTGTAAAAAAAAAAATGCCATCATGTCATTTAAAGAAACATAAACACAATACTGAAAAAAGTGATCAAAGTAAAAAGCCTACTGGGACATTCTTAAATAGCAACTTAATGCCTGGTTTTATATGATATTTTACACCAAAGCATTTCAGCTTTTTTTTGCAGTTCTTTTGTCTAGATATTACATCAGGCAGTCGTCCACAGTGGACAGAGACAAGATGTAGGATCTAAATGTAGACTGTGGAGGATAAACTAGTGCAGTTAATAGCTAAAAATGGTGCATCTGTGGCTCAGTATGAAGAGCGTGTTGTCTACTAGTCAGAAGGTCGGTGGTTCGACCCCTGGTTCCCCTGGTGAGCATGTTAAATTGTCCTTGGGCAAGAAACCCCCAATGGCTGTGCCATTGGTTTGGGAATGTGTGTGTTGAGTTCCTGATGAGCAGGCAGGCTCTTTGTAGAGAAGTGAATGGGTGAATGCTGACTTGTATTGGAAAAGTGCTTCAAGCAGTTGAAAGACTAGAAGAATGCTACATAAATACAGTCCTTTTACCATTTACCATTTACCAATAAAAAGGCAATACACTAAAGGCTTACAGAACAATGAAGCAGGAGAGTGTCACAATCTGAAAAGACAGTCCAAACAGGCAAACAAATCCTTTAAGTAACAGGCAAGAGTCAAAAGTCCAATTACAGAGATGGTCCAGGTAAAACAAGACAAGATCCTCAAAACAGCGAGAGAGCAAAACCCAAAGAAAAGGCTTAATGCTTGACACACAAAGAACAAAGAGAAACGGGAGTGAAGAGAAAACACAGAATACACAAACGGGGGAAGATCAATGCCGTTTAAGTTAAGCGGAGCGTCTAGGATCTGTGGTTAGAGAGGTCACTTCAGGTCAACTCTGCTTCTGAAATTTACAAAGATGGATTACTTCTTGCAAGGGTACATCACCATGGTAACTGCTGAACACCTAACTCGTCGGTTCTGTTTGGGATAAAAGATCAACACACATAAAAGAACCACCTACTGACCAATCAGACCAATCAATTCTCCAGGAAAATTGCATTACCATTAAAAAATGTCACATGGAGGTTAGTGTGCAGATATGAGAGGGTTTCTGAGGAGTAAAGAGATTCAACAGTATCCAGAGACAAACCTCGACAAAAGGATTTTTAGATAAAAGTGTAGATTCTTGTCAGAGGTAATGACTTATCTGTGTCAATTTCTTCAGCCATA
>JAQFJA010000008.1:19408143-19420391 GCA_029874485.1 Naso brachycentron | reverse complement strand
ATTTTGCTTTTTTTAATATATAACACTGCTTCTGTGAACAAAACAAATTGGTAAACCAACTTGTAATTTCAAAATATCCATTTACACTTAGTAAAGGTGTGTTTTCACAAGATATTTCTCTTTTTTAAAAAAAACAGAATTCTATATTTTCAGCTAGAGGGCCCAATATTTTCTTGTCACAGTGTTCCAGTACAATTGAGTCTTCATCCTTCTGATAGCTGAGATTGTTCTGCAAATTTTGATATGCAACACATGCGTTATCAGGTTATATGAAGTGCCTTTAAGAGTGATTTTAAGCAGATATGGCAAAAATCCACATTTATAACAGACTCCTACTAATGATTTCATGAAACACTCTGGAAGCGCAACTTTTAAAACTAATTATTTAGGAGGCCTTTAATTGGAGAAAAACAAGTATAAATAGTGTATAAAAAGCACCTTGGAGATTTTGCCCAGATGTTGATCGATGTCATCAACGGCAAAACAGATGGAGTATCTTTATCTGAATATGACAAGAAAGAGTTCTGGGAAATGAGTGAAAATTGGCACACAAGGTGACAAAAGTAGCTGCTGAAGCGAAATAGACACAATCCTTTGTTTATCTTTTACTTACTTTTCTCTTTTCCGTTTGTAAAAATAAATATATTTTCACAAGGGCTGTGAATGTGATGCTATAGATGCTGAGGTGACTGACAGACATAAACTTGTATTTATCCCCATAGTTCCACCGGAAAAATGATTTCCAACACATTTTAACAAAGCAAAGCACTGGAATGATTTCCACGCCACAAGAGGGGCCATATTCCACTTTTCTGATTAGGAATGGAAATCTGTGCAATGGTGGGAGCATCATTGTGCCTCAGCACATCGAGGGAAATCAGAAGCATCAGCAGACCGCACATTGTGCCACGGCCTCAACTTACCGTCAAATGAAATCAACCAGGGGGAGAAAACAGGCTTACGCAGCAGAACAATTCCCCCCCATCAGCTAATAAGAGATCTCCCATGACGCAATTAGGAAGTCACACTCAAAGAAATGAAGGAGTCGCGGATTGTCTAAGTGGAAAGAAGACAAAGGAGAAGGCAGAGATTTCACTGTGGGAACGCCACATGTTGGCATGACTTAAAAGACGGATCTTAAGGAGGGTAAAGCAGCAAGGGGTAGCGGAAGCATGAGCTGTACCCCATTCGGAGCCACCTGTATACGTTCAGTATAACAAGCTTAGAGATGTCGTATGAGCTTAAAGCAGCATGCAAGAGCAAATAAGGAGAACAGGAGTAAGTAAGGAGACAGATTTTCAAGCCAGCCACCCGTGAAGAGAGCCTTTACGCTTCACACAGTGTTTGCATGCTCTTCATTTTTGGCTCTGCTTGCCATCAGATGAAATCAAAAATGCGCGTCGCATCACACGATATGCATTTACACCCCATACTGAGCGTTACTTACGCAACAAGAGTGAAATGCTCTTTATGAAGTCAAGCAAGTTAACCACTATTAGCCGAGAGGAGAGAGAGGGAGAGGCGTGTGGACAGCCACGGGGTCGTGCTGTGAGGGAAACTCGGAGAACAGAGTCTGTCAGCGGGGGGCTTAATCACAACAGCAGTGTCGCCCATATATCCACTCTCACCTCACTCTCACTGAAATGCTTTTTTCTCACTGTGACGCCTCTTTCCAGAATACCTGATCACAGGGTCTCCATGAGACTGACATGCTTCCTTTAGTGAGGATAAGTCTGCACGTGTGCACATGTTTTTTGTTTGTTTGTTTGTTTTTAGGACAGGAAAGAGAGA
Source organism: Naso brachycentron (assembly GCA_029874485.1). NCBI lineage: Eukaryota > Metazoa > Chordata > Actinopteri > Acanthuriformes > Acanthuridae > Naso > Naso brachycentron. The sequence goes on along the minus strand of JAQFJA010000008.1, from coordinate 19,418,600 downwards.
GCAATAGGGAAAGTTTATCGTTTCATGCTTTAGCCAGGGCCGTACGCAGGCTTTTAAAAATACTGAGGTCCACAAACCGAGCTTGCTTGGTTTCATTTCCCTATAATAAATATGTGCATTTAAGACATTTGGAGAGAAAAAATTGGATTACAATAGCGTGAGGTCAGGTCAATGCGCAGCAGTGTAAATAATCTGTTTATTTATGTGTGTGGTATTGACTGAGTATCTGTGCTATACTGAAGTATTTGTACTTCTGTCAATCTTCACCTTTCCTTCATTACATTTCCTCTATTAAATGGATACTTTGGTAAGTCAGTGCTTTTTAGTGATACACCTCGGAAAAATACTAAGGTCCTGACCTCTGTGACGTCAATGGTCAGTACGGCAATGGCTTTAGCTAAATTTTGCTAAATTCAATCATTTGAAAAGTCAAACAATCTGGCTTGTAAATGCGGCTCAAGCTCAAAAGCAAATCGTCTGTCTATCTCTCACTGGGTGATGATGCTGCTGTAAACTCTGGTGGCCTCCTTTGGCTTCATTCAACCCCCTTCGACTGTCCAGAGGGATAATCTTGTATTTTTTCTCTTGCGAGCCACATTCACCTTTAATCTTTTGTGTCGTTCTCTCTCCGTACCCCTTCTCTGCTCTATTTTTCATCTGCCTTGTTGTCCTCGGCTCCATCCTCCCATTGCTCCGGCATAATCTTCCACCAGAAACCATTCCAGGGCTCTTTTGTAAAAGCAGCACAGAGCATGAATTTTACATGGGTTGCACACAGTCCTCTGTCAATACTCCCACTGACCACGGCGGGTGCACTCTACCCGCACGGCCCAACACACAAACACTCACGTTCATCCTCACTGGTGCAAACACACACAACCCAGCATGACCCTGTAAGTCCATGAGAGCACAAATACAGCCTCACACACACAAAAAAGCTACAATTCTCCTCTTAGACGAATATTGGAGCGTGCAGCGTATTCAGAACACAGATGAAATGCCTCAGATCAAAGACGTTCTGATGGCTGCCTGATGTTTTATTGATCATAAACCATGTTAAGTATTTTTCGAGCAGTGAATGTGAGCTGCAAATATTATATATTTCTGGCGGAGTTTGGAATGTTTTTGCACTCAGCAGCAGTGGGTCTGACAGAGAAGATGATGCTCCTAATGTGACACATTAAAAGGAAAATCTACCCCAGAAGCAGAACTCCTACATGTTACTCTTATGATTTCCGATAGTTTCGGTCTACGGTTTTTGTGGGGCGTAAACAAGCCTCCATCAAAGGCAGGAACAAGAAAGGCGAGACACTGAAAGGCTTGTCTTTGAGAAACAAATCTTAGAGCACTTCGACTCTCTGTGAATCGGAGAGTGATAACTGTGAGCAGGCACAGTGACAGAATCCCGGCTAATTAAGGATACAAGCCCTGTTTCTGCCTCGCAACACTATTACATTTAAAGTTGAATTACAAGTACAAGCTTGGATAAATTTTGCATTCTGCACAAAGCCAGGCTTCATTCTAAGTAGTTTATACATGTTTGACGAGGCGGGCTGCAGCCTTGGGTTTCTGGTTCGCAGCTATTCGAGGAAGTTGTTCACAAACAAACAAACCCAAATTGACTGAATGTCTGAGATCAGCAGCTAAGTACACATGTATGATTTGTGCTTTGGTTTGCTGTCTGCCTTAAAGCAGCAAACAAATAAGCTTTGTCTGGTGGGAAGGGCTGGTTTAAATTTACGGCAGACTTTAAAAAAGGACATGGACTATGAGGAAGGAATGAGAACACGTGGACATATTTAAAGGAGGAGTTTGGTTCTTTGCAGTGTTATTAAATTAACATAACAGGACCCATACATGCACAGTTAAGCCGGGCTACGGTTACTGTTCTTGTCCCAGTATACACACGCTTCAGCTGGTTGCTATTGGACCTTCTTCCAGTTAGCCAAACAAGCTACAAAAAAGTTAGCAAGAAGCTATCAAAATCCATGTCGAATAGTGAAAACATGGGCAACTCTACAACGCTGCACGCTTCATATTTACTTTTGGTACAAATTCAATGCACACTTTCCCTCTTGCTTACAAAATGTTTGTTTTTGTACTGGCCTTTTTTTCTACAAATTTATGCTGTTTGAGTTGTGGGTCAAAGACGTCGCAGGGACCATCAATCATGCGCACATTGCTTCTGCCAGACCGAGTCCGGTTGATTTATATACATGCAGGAGTAATTCGACTTCCAGTCACATTATCTGGGTGCATTAGCTCGACTTTGAGAAATTCAGTTTAAAAGTCCAGTTTTACCTGAACTAACACGATAAATCCATTTTCTCTTACATCATGTAAACACGCTGATTGTGTAATGTCAAGTTGTGTCCTCTGTTCCTCCCGTAATCCACGGATGGAACAGAGGACTGGAAGACGGCCCCTCTACGTTATTGGCTGCTGCAGCGTAACACAGCTGACTACAGCAGAAAAGCTGATTTCAACTTTTTTTCTGGTGCAGCCAGCTGTGTTTTTTTGTCTGGCAGCTGCTGCCGAAACCAGACCTTAATCAAATGATTGAGAAAACCTGCATTTCCGCCAGATCACCTGATTTGGTCAGAATACAGCCTAAGCCTTACAATAAGTATATTTAAGATCATATAAGATGTTCTACAGCATTATTACGATAAACAGTGCAGTCCTGAGAGCTGGAGCTCGTTGCTGACGTCACTGCTGGCAGAAACCGCCCGATTAACCTGGAAATAGCTGTTTCACAAAACAAACAAACAGCCGTTTATGGTTATATATCGCTGTTAAATTTGTGTTTTAGTGTTGAAACATTAGAGGACACCACTACACGTTTGGTGAGCTTTACGTTCTGCAAATGAGTGTTTATTGTATTTTTCGATGTATTGGCTGTGTGCACATGCTCCTCCGTTGTTTGCAACTAGCGGTAACATCAGCACGAGCTCCAGCTCTCAGGACTGCACCATTTGTCATAACAATGCTTTAGAACATTGTGTACGATCGTAAATATCCTTATGATAAGGCTTCATATGCAAAAAAAAACAAACGTCTCCTTTAAGTGCAGCCTACATTTCCCATCTGGTCTCCACCCTGCTGCTTGGACATCAGCACTACAAAATGTAATTGACCTCAATCATCACACGAAGCCCTGAAAACAGTCTGCTGATCGTCCTCTCTGGAAGTCTCGGTTCTATTGCCATCTATTTCATGTTAGCCTGCTGATTACATTACTGAAAAACTGGGGAAAAGAAAGTTAGGAAGTTCATCTTCTTTTGCAGAGGGGAAAGAAGAGACAACTGAGAAATAGAGGACGTACTTTAGGTTAATGTTGCTGACCTGGAAACTGTAACAGGCTCGGATTTTCTCCAGCCCTGTTATTTTTCCCCTTCTCTCGCCTCAGCATTGACATATTCTGCAGTGTAGCTAAAATCGAGACAAGTTCTTGGAGAATTAGGACCTGCAGGGGAGAGAGTAGAAATGCACTGTGTCCATAATGTCAGGCACAGGGATTTAAGCCCAGACAGAACTTTACTTTTGTTCAAATTTGCTTTAAATGAGAGTTTCACTGATTTTCTTTGCTTTTGTTGAATCCACATAGTCCACACAAATGTGTTTATGAAGTGGAGAAAACTGCCAAACAAATAACTTTAAATTTCCCATCGGAACCAGGTGCCTCACTGGCGTAAGCATCAGGGTACAGACCCACAGCTTCAACTTGGTTTTTGTGCAATTTCACAGAAATTTTGTGACATTTCACCTCCAAGATGTTTTCAATAATCACAGTCTACACCCCACAGTCAAACCACTACATTCCTCTCTCCACGAAACCTGGCGACACTATAAAAACACTACAGGCTACAGAGCACTTTGGTCCTGTCTGCGACTAAAGAAATGTATAAATCAGTAAATTGCTTTGCCAAATATGTTTTGGATTAAATATAACTTTTGATGGCTCACTGACAGTTTTTTTTTTTTTTTGGTTTGTGACATCAAGAGGAGAGGGTCAGGATGGATGATTGGGTGCACAGAGCACGGCAGGGTTGCCAGATTGTGGCTTTAAATTTTGGGGGGCGACTTGGGATAGCTTGAGCTACTTTTCTCTCTCTCTCTCTCACCATTTTTTTGGGTCTTTTTTTATAAGAATTCTTTTTGACAAAAAAAATCTTTCCCAAATTATTGTGGCTACTTACATGAAAGTTTGGTTGGTACAAGGGTTTGTTGTTAGGTTTTGCCCTTTAAAAATAATTAAAAGCAAGAAAAGGTTGTGGTCTTGGGTAACTATTTAAATAAATAAATGTGTCCTATCTGTTGTTTAAAAACTATGTTAAGATGCCGCAGTCATTTGTTTAAACTGTTTTTATTCTCACTTTCCCCCGAGTTTACCGTGATGTTAACCTAACCTTTTCAAAGTGTCTTGTTACCCACACATCAACATTTTTCATTATCTCAAAGTAGCCAACCAGTCGACTTGTTACAGCACATGAAACATGTAGCATCCACCTTTCACATCTTGCTGTTACCTATGCTGCACATTACACCCTCCTCTCTGTACACCTTTGACTTCCATCTGCCTCTTTACCATGAGCTGCATTTCCACCAAGCCGTACAGTACAGGTTGATATGGTACAGTACTCCTTGGAACAGTAAGGCCTGAATCTGGCTTGTGTTTCTACCACCAGCCACACCCCAGCAGGCAGGTATATGCCGGATAGCTCAGTCTTTTAGGTGCTGGATCAGTGTGTTAGGTACCCAAACAGAGGGTCAACCAAGTTATTTTGATACCATCCTCAAGTTTTGACAAGCGAAACACAAATGATCGTACCATACCAAACCAAACTGTACTGCTTGGTTGAAACACAGCTACAGATATTATCAGGTGTTTTTTTAAAATTTAAAAACACGTTAATTTCTTTGGAAGTGCATTTTATCAAAAAGACATTCGCTACTTTAAATTAAGCGGGGTACACACTGCAAGATAATCAGGCCAAAGTCAGCAAAGGCCCGATTATCTGATGGTTCTAAAAATGATCTTGCCAGATTTTCCTGTGGTGTAAGGTGTCATCTGCTCGGTAGACGATCAGGGCCGATCCAATTTGAAATCGGAAATATTAAACACGTTCAAGTTTTAGGATCAAATATTCTGTTGTGTGGTCGGAATACAGAAGACAGCCAAGCACGCACTCTGTGGATCATTGCATGGAACGGAACGATAGACAATCAGGAAGGAGTTGAGACGCTGGTTGTCGGTGGACGGAATCTGTCAGTGTGTGGTGTGCTGTTCTGGTCATCTCGTTACAGACCACACACTATAAGAACACAACTGTTTTAATCTGTCATTATTTGTCGTCATGTGTGGCATCTCTCACATGTTCAAAATCAGTTAAGATTTTAAAAAATCTTCAGTGTGTGCCGGGCTTTAGTGTCTTTACTGAGGCACATGTAAGAAATCAAAGCTTTCCTCTCTCCTCTGTGATCAAAAAGACTCTTTAAGAAACTGACTGTGTCAGAGTATAATTGCTGAAGTTTTCACAATACATCAAACAAAACATCTCTTTTCTGACCTTGATATTAAAAATATGATATGTAGAACAAACATGTTTTCAAGATTAGTCTTTCTTGTGCGCCATGCACAAATTTCAAGCCCTGAACGCAGTTTATTGTATATTTTCATCAGCTAATTGAACTAAATCTGCACTCCATCTTGGACACAGTTGTAAAACACATTGAGAGCCAATTTGTTTGACTTGTATTCGACTACACAACGTATGTATCAGCCTGGAGAAATCTGTCAATAGCAAATACATCTCAGAGTCTAACCACGGGCTTCCATCTGAACATAAAGCTCATTCGATTCCTCTGACACTGAGCCTGCGATATCAACAGAAAATAAACATGAGCAGAATGCAGCGATTCCATGAAAGCAAATAGCTCTCTCTGTTCATCGCTCATTAACTCGACCATATTTCTCTTTGGTCTGTCACTGTCTGCTGCTGTCTTGCTGTTTTGCCTGCGATATTGCCGATTGACTTCCTGATTCTCCTTTTTAAAGAATTCCACGGCCTCGCCAGAAGATTGTGGTGATATTTATTAGAATAAATAGCCATCCAAAACCCCATCTGTGCCTTTCATTCTCTGTCACTTCGTTAGATCTTTACTCCTTATTTCTAACCCCCCCGACTCCGCATCGCCTCCTCCCACCCTGTAGTCTCTTCTTCCTCCTCTATATTGCACCTGTCTCTCAAATGCTTTAGTTATCTCCGGAGTCCTCTTTATCCTCCATCCCCCCACCCACGTCACCGTCCCCGTCTCTCTCCTGCCTCGGTCCCTCTTTTTTTATGCCTGTCTTCTTTTGACAGAGGTGTATCACAGCGAGGTGGCTTTCAATCTCAGAGAAGTCACTTTATCATGTAGCAGTCTGCTGTGGCGGGTGGGGGAACTGGTTTGTGTGGCTGGTGTGGCACGTTACTGTAACACTGTCGAATGCATACACACTCCACACAACCAGGCGTGCAACTCACACACACACACACACAACAAGACATACATGCAGATGTCACCTCACAATCCTCACCCCCCTCCAATCCCCCAGCCGACCCATGTTCAGAAACCCTCACTGTCTCATCAGTAACCACACACACACATACACACACGAGCGCATCCTCCTTAAGAAAGAGTGAGATTGCTGTACACACACAGCCCAGCACTACATCCCAAAGCTATTAGTTCCTGACAGCATCCTCCATTCAGCCCTGTCTTCCCCCCTTCGCCCCTCCCTGCACGCACTCACACACAACTCTCGGGGCTCGCCTCTCTGCACGCCACGGCGCACCCCTTTAATAGCTTTCCACGCCGCAATCTAGCCGACCGCCCGTCGAGTCAATTGAGTGCATTATATTCGTAATTGGAGGCTATTGATTGACAGACCGGGAATGTGTTGCAGGACAAAAAACGTGGGAGCTTCCAACTATGTGCACAAAGAGACCAGCAGAGAGGATTTTTTTTTTTTTGTCAGGAATCATGACAGGCTAGAACACGTGGGCGCTTCTGCGCTCACAGAGACACCTACGCACACATGCTGACAGTTGCCAAAATGAGGCTTAAAGTCCTCGGTCCAAGGTCATTCCATCAAGAGCTGCTCTGAAATTGACTGTTAGACAGGAGAGAGATACGTCTAAGCAGACACAACTGTACAGGAAAAGAAAGCTTAGGGCCCATCAGTATGCTTGATTTGTAGCCTGTGATGTGCTGTGTAAAGGAATTTGTTGTTGAGCCAAACATACCGGCCTGTGTTTGTGTGTGTGTGTGTGTGAGTACTATATTTGCCAATTTTCAAAGCAGGCCTCATAAAAGTGTCATAACTTTACGTTAAACGACTTTGACGTGTCGTCTTCCGCCCCCCCGGCTCCCACCTTCCCCACACTTAATCAAGATCCATCGTTCCCAGGAGCCTCGCTGTGTGCATGCGTGTATGACAGCGTCTCTGTGTGTGCATATTTGCGAGAATTTCGGTTTGAATCAGTGCCTGTCACATCATTAATACACTGCCTTCAAATATATGCTCTCCTTTCATCAACACTCGACGATGCTTTTCTCTAATTTTCCGTTACAAGGTCAGGCCTCCCTGGAGGTCACGCAGATCGGTGACTAAAGCTGAGAATGAGGAGAAAATATGGCTGGATGATGTGAAATTGCTCGAAAACGGCCTTGGATTCATATACCAGACTTTCTGTAGGTATTTCATCGCACAAAAATGGATGTTATGCAGCTTTACCTTGTACTTTGACCTGCTGTCTAAAAGTCTAAATGAGTGTAGACTATCCTTGAAGCAATTTTAGAGGTGGCTTAATTTCATACAAGTCTATGGAAAGAGGCATTTGGTTGTGACTTCGATATAGATGTCGCACATCGAGGCATGTCCATAGGAGTATAAAATGGTACTTTAGAAAACTGTGCTCATCCTGAAGTTTGAACTCCACAGTTAACAGCATAAAGGCAGAAACTGAGAGAAAATCTGTGACAGAAACTGAGTCCTTAGCGAGTTTTAAATCTGAAGTAACCTGAAGCGCCAGATGGTTTGTTACATAAAACCATCTGGGAAGTCATCCTCGTAAACTGCATGGAAAAGGGCAGGTGCTTTCAATATATACTCGGCAGATGATTGGATGAACCATCTGTCTATCACTGTCTCTCTTTAACCAATCAGATTGACAAATCGTATGACGTAGGAGAACCCAATGCAGCAGAATTAGTTAGTAAATCAAAATAAAGCCCTCAATCCTGTTCTTTGGTCCTCTTTACTAATATAACTGATGCTAAAGAAGAATCTATGCTAACCTCTTTAAGAGCCCCCCCTTGTTGCTTTTAAATAAAAAGTTACTTCTCTCATTGGTGGTCATACCCAAATCACACTGCTAGCTACCAGTAATTCCTCATAGGAAGCTTAAAGGTTTTAACCGATGACACTAGTGCACAACTTTGAAGCGTGGCGAGATGGAACTGCTTCCTCACAAGGAAAAATCTGAGACATGTGTTTACTCTGGGCTGTTTGCCTCCTACTGTAACACCAGACAGATTTATCAGTGAAGTTAAAGGTAGTCAGCAGCATTTTCCTAAAAATATATACAAAATTAATATGGATCAATAGTTAGTTCAGGGCCCCAAGACATGTATGGTGGTGACTGTTTCTGCAGAGCTCTGCCCTCCGTCTGTATTTTGTCGTTTTGGTGTGTTTACTCCAGCAAATGACAGCGAGGTTGAGAGTGGATGAAACATAGCAATCTGACGCCATTCAGACCGGAGAAAATCATGGATGCCAACGTAGCAGAGAAAAAAAGGAAAAATAGCCATAGTGAAGTGAAACGACAAGCGTGTAAAACTTGTTCCAGAATGTGAGTAAATCTCAGTTTGGCTTTCAGCTGCTTTAGAGCACTGAGGGAGAGGCTCGAGATGAAAAGCGACGTGGAGTTGGTCTGCTTTCTGTTGGACAGGTAGGTGCACCCATGGTTAGCTTGTGCTAGCTACCTAAATGATCCATTTCTCCATTAAAACAAATATAATGTTCCTGCATAGCTTGCTGTGCGGTACAAACAGTAGACGTACATACCACTATACTTCTGGTGGCATTTAGCCAAGAGGAGGGGCCCAATTTGTGTTTACAAGTCGCAACAAACAAATGCTGCTGACTCTACATTTAACATGACTGAAATCCATTTTCAATGATTGATATCTGTGAGACAGTGCCAACACCCACACAAGCACAAACAACACAATAAGTATCCGGCACCAATTAAGAGGATATACTAACAATACATAACAGACGTTCAGTTAAATTAACCATTTGTGTACCACAAAGACTGGAACTATAGTAGATTGCCTGTATTTTTGTATTACATCTACGATGTAGAATGGGTACAATATATCTGTTGCTGCTAGCTAACTACAGCTTGTTTTTGTAAAACCGCCACAATAGAGACAATGCTTGCTAGCTCCGCTAGCTAAAGCTCTTTGTAGTTGGTACCAGTTTGTGGCAAATAAACAAGGTCCCAAACTGACCCAACAGTTAAATTAGTATGAATAAAGCAAAATAGAAATTTGCTTCACATTTAATCTGAAAACACCTTGAGACAAGAAACAGAATCAGTGAGTGGGGATTTAAAAGGCTTTCTCTGTGCTCAATATGGCTAATGTGTATGTGAGATTTTGAAAATAAAATTTTTAAATGTCTTTTTCAGAGGATAATATCAGTCAGCAGTAATGCACAGTATGTGCATAAACAAACAATTCAAACAGAGATCATGAACAAGGTTCAATAACGGTGATATCAGAGTGAAAGTTTGTGAACCGTCACTAAGTTTTTGGACCCACAATTAGAACCTTGACACCAGCCATAACACACAAAAAACAACAACAACAACCAATAAAGAAAAATTAACACTGCATCAAATGAGTTGCGCTGTACTTTTGTGTGTGTTTTGCACATGACTCCTGTAAACCATCCTTTGGTTTCATGAAAATATTGTGACTTCCACAGTAAAAACTCGACTCATTTCTGCCAGCTCGTTTGTCTTCGCCTGTGTTCATGATGGCATCTTAAGGTCAAAATCCTACCAGCAGCCAACTGAACCAAGAGTAAAAGAAAAGGAGAGCAAGCAGTTCAGGTGAGGTAAAGTGCTGCTAACTGTCACCACAGTAACAGGGTCGGGGGGAGGTCAAGGGTGAGGAGCCGGGGTTGTTGGATGTCTTAAGTGGTAGGGCCAAATTACCCAGGGGCCCCACAGAGGTGACCTGAGTGGCTCTGGCCCCAATTGATCCCTCCCCCTCTTGAGCTGACACCTCTAAAGAAATTGCCCATGTTAGCAATTCATCCTCGGGGAAACAGTTGCTAGTTAACTGCAAAAAAAAAAAAAAGAAAAGAAAAGAAGAAAAGAAGAGAAGAGAAAAAAAGAAAA